>CM055265.1:76814040-77173446 GCA_029237695.1 Conchocele bisecta | reverse complement strand
AACAGCCTGCTGCTCATTTTATCACAAGTTTGGAATGTACTTAGCTCCGCTGACAACCGCGTTGACCACGGCTAAGCTCTGTCAATTTGGACATATATGCCCACGAACTATAAGCTCAGAAAATGATGATACAAGACGCACCTGCGAGAATGACTGAACAGCCCTCAACACTGTTGAACCCGATTGCACTTCCAACTCCGTTTGATGCCCCTGTTCCAATTCGTGAATTGGGGGTGCGGTTGGATGAACCCCCAACACTGTTGAATCCGATTGCCCGACACAAAAAACCAAAAAGACGGGCAGCTGGGCGAGTAGCGGCTGCCACCCGAAAAGCTAAACAATATAAAATACTCGCCGAGCTTCGAGAGGCCAAACAGTCGTTATTGGTTCCAGCTGCTCCCCCAATTCACGAATTGGAGCTGGGGGCAGAAACACCAAAACCCCCGAAGACAGCTACGGTTCAATCTCCGCAGGAAATGTCGGAACAATCGTGGATTGGTGTAGCTCCTACCTGGGTCATCCCGTGGGTTGTTCGTGGTGGTCTGGCAGTTGTTGGCGTCCTGTGTGTGCGGAACTACCTTTCGAGACAACCAGCCGCGGTTCCGAAACCGATTGCGCCCCATTTAAACATGGATCGCGATCCTTTTTATATGCAATAATCACTATATGTAATGGCTGAAAACAATGGTAAAATGATAGTGAATGCGCTTTATCACGCCGTGGTGATATCGGGTCTCAGTATATGGTTTGCTCGACTATCAAAGATGGCCTTCGGAGGGCAAGCTCACAAGTTGGATATGACCGTGAGAGACGTAGGGCTCGTGACCTTAGATGTAGCGGCCTCAGTTGGGACTAGAGATCATCTAATCAAAGCTGGAATTATACCTGCTAATATATGGAAATAAATGGCTACGGTCGTAATAATGCTGGTTGGTGCAGTCGTGAGCGCAGGGGCGTTCGGTGGTAGCAACAACTATTTATTCTCGTTAATAGGATCGGGCGCGGATGAGGAGCGCAAGCGTCACGATTTAGTTGTAGAACCACTCAATAGCGCAAAGGAAGCACGGTCGGAAAAACGAACCACCCGTCTGGACTGGATCATCGAAGAGTTTCGCCGCGAGAATCACGCCGTGCAAACTTTCCGGAACGTTTACGAAGCCATGCGCGAATACGCGCAGGTATATCCGCAGAACATTCTCGCACCGCTGGATCCCGAGCCCCAACTTTCAGATTTCTATGTACCGTCAGAGGCCCAAAAAGACCGCGAGATCGCTTTCATCGTCGTGGGAATGGTTGCGACGGGTCTCGTTAGCTACTATATTGGAAAAGCAATAAGCAAAAAGCAATAATTATTTAAAAAAACAACATTTTTTAAATAATATATATATATAGAACGATGTTAGTTGTCGAGCTTTATTTTGCTGTAATCGATGTAGGCTACACGGCCCTTAAACACCGTTTATCTGGTGCAAAGGGTCTGATCCGTCTGGCCCAAGATTCTCTAGAGACGTGGCGCGAGGATGAAAAAGCGGCCACCCATTTCGCAAAGCGGATGTTAGATTCCTCCGAGTTCCCGCTCCTGAGCTGGAACTTAACCGGCAGCTGCAGCGAACCTTCCAACAAGGTTTAGTATCGACGACGCAGTTACCGGACGATCTGGCGAGGTCATGTTGGAGACTGTTCGCCCTACTAGAATACCTCGCATACGATGGATACGCGCAAGCTTGATACAAAACTATTGGTTCGCCTAACGCGCAAGCTAGCGAATACATACTACAGCCTCCGCGGCTACTGGAAGGGACTCGCGGCCATCAAGAACCTCGCGGCGGCGACCAAGGTTTCCGAAAACGCTGCCAAGGAATGGCTCAAGAAGCAGGCCATCTGGCAGATCTATTTGCCCGAGCCTCACAATATTCCGCAGCCGAAATTCGACGTGCCGGTGCCGAACGAAGTCCACCAAGCTGACCTCCTGTTTCTCCCTCACGATCGCGTCGGTCGCAAGACGTACAAGTACGCACTGACAATCGTTGACCTAGCGAGTCGGTATAAGGGGGCTGAGCCGCTGGCCACTAAAGAGTCTAAGGAGGTGGCCGGGCTCTTTCCCGAATATATAAGAGGAGTCCTCTCAAATGGCCGAATCTTCTCCAGGTCGATCCCGGCCGCGAGTTCATGGGCGAGGTCTCTCATCTATTGAAAAAAAAACACGACGTTTCTGTTAGACGCGGCCGCGTCAACATCCACCGGGACCAGGGGATCGTGGAGCGGTTCAATCGAACCCTGGCTGAGAGGCTGTTCGGACACCAATATGCCAAAGAGCTTGTAGACCCTCATTCGCGATCGACCGAGTGAGTGACCAGGCTGCCCGCCGTGGTCTCCGCATTGAACGGCGAGGTGACCAGATTGATCGGTAAAAAGCCCGTAGATGCCATCAAGGCGAAAATAGTGGCGCACAAACCATATGCCGTCTCGCGCGGGCGACCCGTTGGTTTAGCGGAGAAACGGCTTCCATCGGATGTTGCCGTCCGATACCTCTATCAACCGGGAGAGCTCGATGGTGGTCTGTCAATGTATATCATCTGGATCGATCTAATACCTAACCCGATGAGCCCGTGCTCTACTATTTGGATGATGGTCCATCGCGCGGGTTTGTTCGCGAATAACTTCTTGCGGTGCCTTCTGACACCCAGCTGCCGGTTAAGTTCTGAAGATTCTCATAATTTTCAAATTAAATAATTCATTAAATTTAAAATTTATAAAATTACAAAATTAATTAATTCCACCCAATTTAATTCGCGAATTGAGGGTGGTGATACATTTTCTTTTTTGACCCCCATATAAAATATGACCGCCAATTCGTTTCCCCTTAGTCGCGGTAACGAACTCATACCCTATATACTACTAGTACTAATCCCGCGTTTTCCACCAATCTTCGAATTGTTGGTTCAGAAATACGATGCAAATCTACAATTAACCATTTCAACATTACATACCTGTATAGTGGTATTGACAAACAGTGTAGATCCAGATGAGCCGGCTCGTAACGAGCCGTCTCATCGGGATCTGCACTTTTTGCAAGTCATTTTCATATTTTTGAATACAAAAACACCCTCTTTTCATAAATGGACTAGTCTGAAAATCATTTTGTGACTATTGGATTGGTTTCAAAATTAACATATCAAAATCTATTCCAGTTACTTAGGAATGAAAGGGTTAAAGTATTGTCACTAATTTGTTTCATCACTTAATTTGAACACCATACACTGTTGTAGCCACGGACAAGAATGGCCGCCCCAGTATCGCGGCACAGTCATGTGACAGCGGGGTGGGGGACGTGCACTTTAAGTTTCACGGCGGAATGGCCTGGCTCTACAACCTCTTTAGAAAAAAAGTGGGCCACGTGATCCGTGACAACCTCAACAAACAGGTACACAGATGTACAGACGAGTGCTTTGAGGATTATTTTAGCTATCCACTTTATCCATAAATTACTGCTTCGTTACTGTCCACTGTACCATATTTTGTCAGATGACGAGCCTTGCATGGCTAAAGTACATACTGACTGTTCACAAAGTGTTGTATCCTGCATATATTAGATACATATACTTTTTGGGTCTCAACGACTCAAAGTTTCATTGGTTGAAAAACGTCACATTGGTTGAAAAACGTCACTACATTGTACTATATACATACACTTTTCTAGTATGTACACAACTATGTAATTCCGGCATTATGCTTGTAATTTTGGCACAACCAACCATCGAACTTTTCGTGAATTGCACATTAATACTAATAGTGTTCAAGTGAAAGTAAAATATGTTTCGTCCTAAACTTAAAGTATATACAGTGGGACCTCTCTAAACCGGATACCCTTGCGACATCGATGTGTTAAATTATGACCGATTTCACTGTCAAATATCGCTGATGTTTATCGGGAGTTCATGATTGCGATGCACACATGCATTTATTTCAGTGTTCTTACATCTTTAAACCGGACACCCTGGGGACCTGCCAGGGTGTACGGTTAGAGAGGTTCCACTCTATGTATGTAATTCTGATTTGTTCATGTGTTTCAGCTGTGTCCGTTGATCAAAAATGAGATTAACGTGGATGCTAAGAAGAAATTGGCCTCCCTGCCTGGTATAATCTGCTTGTTACACGCCATGACCTAACTTCGTTTCCGCCATTGTACTTTATGTTTAGCTTACATAATGCATAAGCTTTCTATGTTATTTGATTTGTATGTGGATATATGCACGAGTTCCGCAGCCTGCGATATTGCGCGAGTTTCGTTCCGCGGCGAAACGAGTGTAGAAACGAGTGTCGAAACGAGTGGCATATATTCACATACGAATCAAATAACCTTTTTATTATATACGTACATGTGTATGTGCATAACAAATATACAATATATATGGGCCGCGCTCTGTGAAAACCAGCCTTAATGACAACGTCATGAAAGCCTGAAAATGACGTCGCAAAGTTACGCTTAAATTTACCAACGTCACGTCGGATTTTGACACTTGAAATAGTTGCGTCATTGGAATAAGTTGACGTTGTCCTATTTATAACCGTACGCTTTACTATTTGTGGCTCACAAACATTTTAATGCTGGATACGCGTAGCAGAATTTTATAGTTGTTTCCATAGTGGTTCAGACACTTTGTCTATTTTTTCGGTTTCATTCCAGGAAACACGTAGTGATTCTGTCGATTATTTTTTAGAATATATGGACGACTTGTACCCTGACATTTGAAACTAAATAACCATACAACCGGTAATGTTTAGATAACACCATCACAGAATCAGTATTATGTAACAAATAGAACTGGGCACAGGGCTTAATTCGTTTAACTTACTGTTTCGCATGTCGAATGTTTCAAAAATCAAAATAAAAATACGATTTGGAAATTTTCAGAAAAATAAGCGTATCACAGATGTATAACTAGATCGGTCAGTAAGCGAGGCTTACGGAATACCCCCCACGTTGGCCCATGTACCCCTAAAATATGTAAAATTTTCCAAGTGCGTGGGCTTGTGACCTTGACTCTGGGCTTAGCGAGAGCAGCATGAACGTGAATTTGCGACAGGGTGGTAGAGGTCCATTGGAGCAATGCGTGTGTGAAATGTGAAGCAGATCCGAGCAAGGAAATAGAAGTAATAACAGATTTCTCTGATGTTAAGTTTTGTAAAGAGACTAACTATGTGACCATGACCTCGAGATCAGCGGGAATTTGTCACAGCATGATAGTAGAGCCTTAGAGGAATGCATGCATGAATTATTAAGAATGTTCGATGAAAGAAATAGAAGTTATAACATATTTCTCTGATGTTAAGTTTTGTAGAGACTACGTATGTGACCTTGACCTTGGGATCAGCAGGGGATTGGACGGTCGTAGATTTGTCACAGCATGATAGTACAACCTTAGAGGAATGGACGAGTGAAATATTAAGAATGTTCAATGAAGGAAATAGAAGTTATAACAATATTTCTCTGATGTGAAGTTTTGTAAAGCGACCAAGTATTTGACTTTGACCTTGGGACCAGCGGGGGTTAGACGGTCGTGGATTTGGCACAGCATGGTAGTAGAGCCTTACAGGAATGCATGTGTGAAACCTTAAGCATTTTAGATGAAGGAAATAGAAGTTATAACAATATTTCTCTGATGTTAAGTTTTGTAAATAGACTAAGTATGTACCTTGACCTTGATTTGGGATCAGCGGGGGTTGGACGGGTTCGTGGTATTTGACACAGCATGTTAGTAGAGCCTTACAGGAATGCATGTGTGAAATAATTAAGCATTTTAGATGAAGGAAATAGAAGTCATAACAATATTTCTCTGATGTTAAGTTTACGGACGCACGGACGCACGCACTGACGGACGGACGGACGGACGGACAACCTGACTCCAGTATATATATAATTATGATAGTACCAAAATATACGCCGCTCCTGGCATATCGCATCATGGTGACATTGGGCCAAACATGTTTTAGTATTTAGTGTGTTGGTATTGTGTTACATGCATATTTACTGTGACAAAATAATCATGATAATTGTAATACATAATTGTAGCCACCAAGGACGTAGCCTACTGATTTGTATCTGTATCTGCTACCACTTATGTGTACGGTGTCACGTAATATTTAGCGACTTTCAAAAATATCACATTGAATCAGCCGTACGATTGCCGTTTGATAACAATGTAAATATTCTTTAAAATGACCACTTGTAAATATGGTTATATGAATGTATAGTAATTTTACTAGTATATTTGCAATAATTGCAGACACTGATCAGATTGCACAGATGCACAGGTCTCCAAGATTTACACATTTAAGAAGTCCGACTTTGCCAGATTGTTGTTAATTTTCTTACATTATACTACATTGTACTAAATAATGCACGTCTGCGTGATTTGTTTGTTATCAAAGGGCATTTCTAGTCGGAGGCGTGTACATAATATAAAGTAAACGCACATGAACACATTAAACGCGTCTAAATTCAAATGAGCCGCTTCGAACAATAGTCGCAGGGTGTCAGAGTGTCATTTCAACAAAAACAAGACTGTGTTATAGTGTGCAGTTATGCAAAATACATGTACGTACGCCACGGTGCTCTTCAGGGGCGGATCCAGGATTTCAGGTTAGGATGGGGGGACTTCTTAATTGAAATAGTTTACTATACTTTCGAACTAGCACCGTTTGTTCGTCGAGAGACTGGGGAGACTGCTAGGTGGGTCCGGCAGAATGCCTTCCGGAATATGTTTGATATTTACAACCCATTTCATTTTCAAAATAATTATTCCCGACGAGAGAATATACTGCCGGTTATTGTATCGGGACATGTAACAATTATACAACCATGTATGTTACATCTCCACATTTTCCCGGCAGTGGCGGTGGTGGCCAGTAGAGGGAGTGGGGGTCAGCGCACAGCATTTTCTCATAGACCTGCTACCTGCTAGTACAGGTTACATGTACATTAGCCCGTCCGCTTTCTGAGATGTAAATTTAATTCCGAGAGTCGGGGAATGGACAGTCGATTTTTATTTTGTTTAAAAATGCCCGTGGGTGTCCGACTACCCTCTAGACCCCATCGGGCGCTGAAGTCATTGATATGTGCAGCCATAGGCCTATCCAGATTCTGGTCATTCATTTCTACAGAAACATAATGCATTTGTTTCAATCACCGATACGATGTGCATATAATTTACAATTTCCAAAACCAGGAATGCCGTTTAGTTTTTTTGGTATTTGGTGACGTATTGTCTAAATCAATAAATGACGTCACAATTAACTGTAAATGACGTCAATTTTGAAATAATTACAATGTATCTTTCTGACGACACACGTATATGAATCTATTATGGCGATGGTGGCAAATTACGAAGCCACAGGTCGGCTAATTATAGATTTAAAATCGATAGTTGTGCGTTTGTTTTGTTCACTACATGTACATATCATAGTTTTATTCTGATGAATGTTTGATAGTATACATACTAACACTTGTAGATACATTTAGTGTGACTTATCAACAAATACAGTTTACAGCAAGCACAATCAATGAGTCTATGAACACTCATTTCTACCGTAGGCTGTTGAGTTGTATTGTACAAACGTCGCCGTTTCAATAACGTCATTTTCTCGATGTACGTTTTTTTTTCGGGCGTGACTCACATGGTGCTACAACAAGTGAGATAAAACAAAAACTATTAAACATAATTGCACTTTCTTTTGAAAAGATTCTTTTTGAAAGGTGTCCGCATGAGAAAATGTAAACAAAGGCAAATCGAAAATTTTGTCATTAAGGCCGGTTTTCACAGAGCGCGGCCAATATATAAAATAAACCGATTAGTGGTGATTTTGACGGAACTATTTTGAGAGGTGAAACGTAGTTCCGGCACTGACCAATACGAACTCATGATACGTCAATATGGAAAAATATTGAAACTTGCGTTGCATTGTGTTTCAATAGAAAACGAAAGTATATGGTAAATATTCTACAAAATATACATACAGACAGCATCACGATCCTCTCTAGACGCCAACCATGGCAAGCCAAATGCACACTTATTTCCTAAACCATGGTTTAAGGTAAACCATGGTTTAGGGAATAATTATGTGGCTTGCCATAAAATCTACATAAACTCAAATACCCATTGCTAGCTCTGCTAGCTCTATATAATTAGAGCTAGCATTTTAGCTCTAAATTATTTTGAGAGTTCTTCAAATTATTTGGAGCTAGTCATAGCCAGGAATGCAAAGTCTACATAAAGTCAAATAATAAATGCTAGCTCTAAATAATTAGAGCTAGCATTAAATATTTAGAGCTAGCATTAATTACTTTCGTTTATGTAGAGTTGGCGTTCCTGGAATCCCGAATATACATAAACTCAATAATTATTGCTAGCTCTAAATAGTTAATGCTACCTCTACGTATTTAGAGTTAGCTCCAAATGATTTAGAGCTCTTCAAATTTGGAGTTAGCTCTAAATAGTTAATGTTATTAAGAGCTAGCATTAATTATTTGAGTTTATATCGGTTTGGCGTTCCATACTGTTTCAGTGACTATAAAGCTAAGGAAGAAGTTCCTGCTGGACTACCGACTCACAGAGAACCCCACATTCAATTCCTCCTATATGGAGACCTCCCACAAGGTATACTAGACCAGCTACATGTAACTTGTAACCATATGACATGTTTATGACCCCTATGCGATAGCAAGGGGCATATTGCGTTGCTCTTGAGGTTCCGTACGTCCATCTGTCCGTCCGTCCTTGTACATTTACGTAGAAAAGTCGAAACGAAAAGTTTGGGAAGAGTACCCCCATCATGCACTATCTTCAATAATACTTTAAGGATTGTTTTACTATTTGGACAGTTCATTCACCTGAACATGTGTGACGCACTCGCACCATCAATGACATTACCTTGACCTTTGTGACCTTCAAGATGATGAAAGAAACACTTAGCCATTTTGTTACATCGAAAAGTTTGTTATAATTTCTCCATTATGTAATATCTTCAATATTACTTGAAGGATTGCATTAATATTTGGATACATCATTCACCTGAACATACTCGTATATGACACAATCACACCACCAATGACATGACCTTGAGCTTTGTGACCTTCTAAATAGTGCTGAAACACTTTTGTTTTGCAGCATATGCTCAATAAATGTAAATCCAATAATTGTTTACAAGAACACATTGTTAATGTGAAATTTACAGACTATCATAATTTTGCACTTACGAACATTTTAGTCGTACGAAGTTTAGTTAGTAAAACGGCCCCCTGTATGCCATGTGGGCATATCCATGTTTTACAAACATAATGTATATTATTAGAGCTCATGTTGATATTAGAGCTCAGGAAAAGCTTTGTACATATAAAATCTTAATGTATTGAATGTATTCCGATATAAAATGTGCACGAAAACAGTCCAGTAAAACTAAAATGTCAACATATAAAACCATATAGAAAGGTGACAATAACAGTGCTTTCAAAGGACTGAGCCTTATACTTTTAAAATGATAATTTTAACGCATTTAAAGGGGCATATCAGGCTTTTTTTTAAATTACTATAAAAAATAGGTACATAAATATCGGATTTCCTATCTTGTTGCGTTCAACAAGACAGAAAATCTGATACTTATGTACAGATATCGGTGAAAATTGAAACAACCCAGCCGTCCTAGTATCGTCATATATATTTAATTAAACCACACAGGCCTTTAACACATCATGATATGCCCCTTTAAGGTATACATACAAATGTAAATGGTACATTTGACTGGGTAACGGATATGTGGCTGTGACTGGAGAAATTGGGCTTATGTGGTTTGCGACCAGTATAGATCCCGACATATCAGCATGTGTATTCGCACAGTCTGATCAGGATGTGCACTGGTGGCCATGCTTCTAACAAGCAACACAAATCGTTATCGGGCTACAAGTTTGCGATTTAATCAGGATATACACTTGTCATAGAGAACAGTATGAAAGGTCATATCCGCCATAATTATATTTGGCTTGATGCTTGCTGGCTCATGACATTTTAAGTTCTATCCGTCTTATTACAATTATATGTGGCTTGATGCTTGCTGGCTGATGACATTTTAAGTTCTATCCGTCTTATTACAATTATATGTGGCTTGATGCTTGCTGGCTGATGACATTCTAAGTTCTGTCCGTCTTATTACATTTCTATGTATGTGGCGTGATGCTTTATTCATTCGTACTGTTTCAATGCGTTGTGTGTTGATTACATTCTAAGTAGCTTGATGTTTAACTGGTAGTGACATCCTGAGTTCCATTATTGATTATTGCATCGCTGTTTTTCTATGCTCGCTAAGCCACGCCCCTTGACAACAACAATTGCAACAGTAATTTGGGAACAACAATTATGACGCCAGGTGCGGTGCTAAAACTTAAAATAGTTCTCCCTAAAAGTATTTAATATGCTGGTACCTGTCCTACAATGCGTTGCTCTCTAAATTGGTTCCATGTCCCTAACGGTGTTGATGTAGATTGGTGCCGCCTTTTCTGCTGCGCCATGTTTAGGTTAAAAGACACCAAATAGTTTTACTGTATAATTTAACCGAATCCCAACCAGTCTTTCCTACTTTCACTATTCGTATGGATGTTTTGGGACCAACCTCGTCATGTCAGGCGCGGATCCAGGATTTCGGGTTAGGGGGGGGGGGGCGTAACTATTTTGCAATATTTGACTATATTATCGAACGAGCGTAGGATTGTAGTTCAGGTTGTTGTTGTTGTGGATGCTGTCAGATGATGCTGCTACTGCTGCTGCTGCTGCTGCTGCTGCTGCCCCGCGTTTATTTTTTGGCTGTACCTCCCAATAAACAATAAATTCACAACGCGAACATAGAAACGTGCCTTGTAACTTGTACAAAATCTTTACTCGGCGAATTTAGGGGGGGGGGGTGAGCGCGCGCGCCGGGTCCGCCCCGCCCCCCTGAATCCGACCAACAGGCTCAGTGTTTTCTTTTTAATGCTTCAAATATGCTGAAACTGGTGTCAATGTAGCAGATGATTGTATTGCCATTTCCTGTTACATCAATTTCTCTAACCTTAAACCTAGAGTGCTACATGCCAGGTTATAATATAGGGAGACATGTTTTTCTTTATTCTTTCAATCTGACATTTTTCTGGCAAAAATGAACATTGATTTACCATTACCAACTAATTGACAATTATTATACTTTTTATATCAAACGCGAAATGCCAGTTTGATATCAGGGGCGATAACCGTGTTTCATTAAAATGATAACGGAAGCAACTATTTATTCCATTTATTTATGTTTTGATGTGCAATATCATACCTTATGATATGTCGATACAAATATTTATTCAGCATTTAGTTGATATAAATAATTTAAAAATACTTCATCATTTGCATATGGAACTAGCTTGATACCACCGCGAGTCTCTATGAGTACATTAAAGATTACTAAATAATTATATCTGTGTAGCTGGCACTCGTAATTTTTAAAAGTGGTGGACTAGTTGCAATTATAACTTATTTAATTTAATTTCCATAAGCACAAATCTGTACCTACTAGATGGGACCCCAGCTTCAACAATAATTAAATCTATATTTTAATTAGTCAAGATCCAGAGCAGAATAAGTGCAGGTTAATGGAAAATAGGTCCCACAACATCCATAAGAAAAACGAAAGTAGCAGAGAATAGCAAAATGTGTGGTAACGGGTTAGTGTTTTAGAGAAAATCAATGGTGATGTGCTACCTTAGTCTGATCCTAGACGGTTATTGGTTTGCTTCGGTAACGGGCCAGTTTGACAGTCAACCTGTGTAAGTTACCATATGTGTAACTTAAATTAATACTATAAAAATGTGATTGTTTTCAATTAGGTACATATGTAATTTAATTATGAGGATACGTGTATGTAGAAAACACATTAGTAAGTCAAACACCATACATACGTATACAATTTAGTTAATATAGATTAGAGAATAATAAATGGTACGAAGTCGTCAAGGGGGTAATAGTAGTCCAGTATGAACAAAATCGTGCCTGTGGTTTGAGGTCACAATTTGCTTGCAAATCTTGATCCATTACTACTACCCAGTTTCACTTGAGGTACATGTGGGGGTGTTGGTCATGTGATGTAAACAGACTTTCCCTGGCCAATACAAATGTAAACAATATTGGAGGACATGACGAGGTTGGATTTTTCTTTCTTAGGAATAAGTGAACCTATTGTTTAATTTATGCAGAACCATTACATACCGGCTGCAGGTCATGTACAAGTAGGTCCCACAACATCCATACGAATAGTGAAAGTAGGATAGACTGGCCTTATTGGATGGGATTCGGTTAAAGTATATAGTAAAAATTATTTGGTGTCTTCTAACCTATGCTGTGATAATTTGTGAGTGAAATCTTACATTAATACCGGCATTGGAGGTGTGACTTGAACAGCCAATCAGATGTCGGACTATAATTTATTAGAGGGAGAATTACTTGAGCGGACAGCAGTGTCATCTGACGTCATAATAACGCACTACTAACCCATATATTGCTTGCATCATTCTGCTTGTAACTTGACGCTTTCTGCTTGCGGACTTCTGCTTTCGGACTGTAGCTTGATGCTTACTTCCTGCGGCTTTGTCCTTACTGCTTTCGGCCTTATTCAAAGTGCTAAGTGCTTTGTTCTTACTTTCTATTGCAAATGCTTAGTGCAATAAAACAGGGACACGGATAAGGACGTATCAATAATTGTAATGTAAATAAGACGAATTAACAAAGCAATCAGCAGAATGGACATGTAAGAAAGACAAATACAATTAAACAAGCAGAATTCAAATGTAATAAATACAAATGACGAATGAAATAACATGAATATAAGTTGTAATGTCATCAGCACGCAAGCATCAAGTCACATAAAATTATGGCGGATATTACCTTCCATAGAACAATAGGGTTGTGCCGTGAATGGGAAAACATATCTGGCAAGGTTTAGGAAACGGGATGGGCGAGGCTCTGCCAAGCACATCCCGTTTCCGTGCCGCGCCAGATGTTTTTTCCCATTCACCGTACTAACCTACTATTCTATTTATCCCACCAACACCTACACATGGCTTTAAAATGCAAAAACAATAACCACAGCCACCGCACATATTCATACGCAGTTATTAAGTCGTATTGACTGGATATCAAAAATGTTTCACGGCACATACGCACTGTGTTGACGTGATAAATACATCTCATATGCCCCATTCCTCCAGTCACAACCACATACCGGGATTAAAAAAGTTACAAATATGTGTCTGTGTCTGTAAAAATGGGGCTTATGGGTTTAGCAACCAGTGTAGATCCGCATTGTTCCCATTACATCTGCGTCATTTCATGAAATACGTTTACAAAATTTACAATATTTTCCGTAAATGGCGTTAAAAGTTGACAAAATGTTCGACATGCGGAATTATATAATTTTGTAAACTTTTGACAATATTTATGAAAAATATTGTAAATTTTGTAAACGTATTTAAAGGAATTACACAGATGTCCGAAGGTACAAACTCCCATGGCGTGTCTCATTTATAAATTACCCCCAGGGCGAGATATACTGGTACGCGAACCAGACAGAAGCCCCTATGGAGGCGCCCGCTATGCCGGAGACCACGGATGCGCAGCAGATGCTGTATTTCTGGCTCTCCGACTACGTCTTCGATACAATCGGCTACGTCGCACAGACTAATGGATACTTGGTGTACAACCTTACAGCCGAGGAGGTAAGTGCACATAGCTCCCCGACTATGTATACATGGATATATCACTAGATCTGACGTTCCGATATTCAAGAGGCGAATAGTGTAGACCCTGACATTAGACTTCTCAAATGCTATATATTACTGTTACACGGCAAAACGTAGAGCACTATAGTTTAGTTCGCATCTCATGTATGTGCACTATACAGTGCATGTTCGAGTTTTTTTTTATCAAATAATCTTCTGTAAACCACGTACCTTCAGACATCTGCGTAATTTCATGAAATGCGTTCACAAAATGTATATGGGCCGCGCTCTGTGAAAACCAGCCTTAAGGACAACGTCATGAAACCCTGAAAATGACGTCGCAAAGTTACGCTTAAATTTACCAACGTCACGTCGGATTTTGACACTCGAAATAGTTGCGTCATTGCAATAAGTTGTCCTATTTATAACCGTACGATTTACTATTTGTGGCTCACAAACATTTTAATGTTGGATGTTGTTTACGTAGTTGTTCAGAAAGTTGTCTGTTTTTTCGGTTTTCTTCAAGAAAACACGTAGTGATTTTGTCGATTATTTTTTATACAAATGGGCATATTACAAATGATTTTTATAATATATATGGACGACTTGTGTCCTGAAATTTGAAACTAAATAACCATACGACCGGTATTTTGTAGTATGTAATCATATTGCGAATATTTCTTTTAAATTGTATTTATAATTATTTATACAACAATTACAAACAAACGCGGGAACAGTTGTAGTTGGCGTAGACGGAGGCGTCTGTATGTTTCTTATTTTGGGTTGAAACCGGAATACTCAAAGAAAACAAACGTATCCTGCCTGGCGACCACCATCAGATATAAATGTACTTACAAATTGAGGATCGAACCCGGGGCGCATGTGCGCGCTCTTTACTAATTGTGATAATCGGCCCTGTTCAGATTACGTGGAAATGTGCCCGCAAACGTTACTTTTATTAACGAAAATGTAAACAGTTGGCTCATTAACTGGGACGTATTCTGGATAAAAATGGTCACGAATAGAACTGGGCACAGGGCTTAATTCGTTTAACTTACTGTTTCGCCTGTCGAATGTTTCTAAAATCAACATGATACAATTTAGAAATTTTCAGAAAAAATAAGCATATCATAGATGTAAAATTATGGTAGTGCCAAATATACACGGCTCCTGGCATATCGCATCATGGTGACACTGGGCCAAACATGTTTTAGTAGTTCGTGTGTTAGTATTGTGTCACATGCATATATACTTACTGCGAACATAATTGTAGCCACCAGGGACGTAGCCTACTGATTTGTATATGTATCTGCTACCACTTACATGTACCTTATACAAATATCACATTGAATCAACCGTACGATTGCCGTTTGATAACAATGTAAATATTCTTTAAAATGACCACTTGTAAATATGGTTATATGAATGTATAGCAATTTTACTAGGATATTTGCAATCATTGCAGACACTGATCAGACCAACATTTACATTACATTACATTTAATAAGTTCGACTTTGTCAGATGGTTGTTAATTTACTTACTACATGCACATTGTACTAAACAATGCACGTTTGCGTGCTTTGTTTTTTATGAAAGGGCCGTTGTAGTCGGAGGCGTGTAAATAATATAAAGCAAATACACACACATTCCAGATTTGCAGATTAAACGCGTCTAGGTTCAAACGAGCCGCTTCGAACAAATGTCGCAGGATGTTGAGCCTCATTCAAACCAAATCTATTTTGTGATCGGGACAAATTTAGTGTATTAGGGTGGTTACAGTCTTCCTCTTGGCGTGCTCGGTGTAATTAGTGACTGCGGATTACATTCTCGAGGAAAACCTTGAGGACACCATGGGTCTCTTCGTAGATCAGGCCAGAGATTCGCTTCACACCACCTCGGCGAGCTTCCGGCGGATAGCTGGTTTGTGATGTTATCACGCAACAGTTTCCTGTGGCGTTTCGCGCCCCCACCACCCCCCCCCCCTTTCCGAGTCCTTTTCCTCCCTTACATCTGTACATTTTCACGACATTGATGTATAAATATTGCATGTTTATGAAAATATTTTTTTTTCAAATGGTAAACCCATTATCAAAAATTCAAACCCACACAAATATAAAAATACATAGTAATGGATAATTTTGCTCTGAATGTTGTGTTGGCCACTTTCGATTTCAACAACTATGCATTCCATTTTCTAAATAAATACGTATGCTGTCCCGCGCGGACATCAGTTAGGAACATAATAAATATATGAAGCATAGTGTAGCATAGTACGGTTGATAAATGCGAACGTAAAATTTGAAGAAATTTTACAAAAAGAAATCAGTACCGGCAGTAAATTCATAGACGGGGTCGTGACGGGTATCCCGTACAATAACTGTTTAAGAGCAATATCTTCCCTCGGTGTGTAGGGGTTGAAGGGGTGGGGTGGGGGGGCGGTTGGCAGCCGAGGGAGTGGGGGTCAGTGCAGCATTTTCTCATATTACGGGGTACATTAGCCCGTCCGTCAGTCATATTGGCTACACAGGAAAACATCACCTCAGCTTTCTGAGATGTAAATATAATTCCGAGAGTCAGGAATGGACAGTCGATTTTTAATATGTTTAAAATTCCCGGTGCATATAATTTACAATTTCAAACACCAGGAATGCCGTTTAGATTTTTGGTCTTTGGTGACGTAATGTCTACATCAATAAATGATGTCACAATTAACTGTAAATGACGTCAATTATATTCTGGTCTACATTCTGAAATAAGTGCAATGTATCTTTCTGATGACACATGTATATCATTTTATGGAAGCTATATGTCTATGTATTACGAAAATGCTGGGTGGACTTTTCAGAGTGTTAGCCTAGTACCTAGTTCCATGGTAACCCTACTAGGCGAAAATAAAATGAAACATACTATACTTAACCTATATGTAATTATGTTTTTACCTATCGGAAGTGTTGACAGGTATATCGAGGTATAAAATGGTTCCAAATGCAATTGTTACGAATGACCTACTGACCTAATAAAAATTCAAAATGGCCGCCATAATTTACGTATTTTTCATATACATTATGCGTATAAATGTACCTAATTAATTTAAATACCGATAAAACGACTGCATAACACATGGTACATTATGAGCACATACAGCATGTTATTTTCTGCATAATTTTGTCTGAATAAATCCAATACAGCTGCCAAATTATGTCTATTGGTGACACACAGACTGGTCATAATAAAGGTAGAAGGTACATATTTTATGTTATTTACGGGACCAGCCCGCAAACTAGTTGCGTCTTACTATATTGTTATGCCCTACCAATTTATTGGGGGGGGGGGGGGGTATTATGGCGATAGTGGCACATTACGAAGCCGCAGGTCGGCTAATTATAGATTTAAAATCGATAGTTGTGCGTTTGTTTTGTTCACTACATGTGCATATCATAGTTTTATTCTGTTCAATGTTTGATAGTATGCATAACACTTGTCGATACATTTAGTGTAACTTATCCAGGGGCGTAGCCAGGAGGCAAATGGTGTGCAGGCCCGGGAAACAAATGTGGAGCGAGCGTAGCGACCAAGGCCGCTAGGGGGGTCCGGGGGCATGCCCCCCAACCCCGGAATTCTTTGTATGAGGATGCAATTTCCTGCATTCTGCTGCAGTTGAAAGAATATAGGCCTATATAAGCATAAGACGGGTAGATCTAGGTAGGCCTATTAAATATCTCGATTATTTTGATTTTTTTAGTCAAAACGATGTGCAGGCTCGGGCCTTTTGGCCTAATAGCAGCGACGCGCCTGTTATCAGCAAAATACTGTAGGCTGTTTTTGGTTTGCATTGTACAAATGTCGCCGTTTCAATAACGTCATGTTGTCGATGACGTTACGTTTTTTTTCCGTGCGTGATTCCCATGGTGCTACAAAAAGTGAGATAAAAAAAAAATATGAAACATAATTTCATGTTCTTTTCAGAATATTGTTTTTGAAAGGTGTCCGCATCAGAAAATGTAAAAAAAGTGAAAATCGAAAATATTGTTCTTAAGGCTGTTTTTCCAAGAGCACGGCCCTTATATATTCCCCGTAAATGGCGTCAAACATGCGCAATTATACTCTGAAGATAATGTCAACTTTTTACTTTAATTTGTAAATTTTGTAAACGTATTTAATCAAGGTGCATGATCACGTGGTTACAACAACAACAACAACAGTGACTGAAATTGTAGAAAGCGCGCCCACTCCAAAGTAAGTATTATTTGATATTTTCCTTAATATGAAATGGATTTTGATGGCATATGGAGCAGCAAACGCGTCTTCATGAGCTGCATTTGGTGGTCAAGCGGGTCAAGGGAAATCGGCACATACTTATATCGTTTTTGCGAAGAATCGATTTCCGTCTGAACAGTAAATCGATTCTTCACGGAAATCGATTCCTCGCAAAAACGACAGACTTTTGGGCCAAAGTACCGAGACCGCCAAATGCAGATTAAAAGACGCGTTTGATGTGCCATATTGCATCAAAATCCGTTATAATAAGGACAAAATAAAAGAATACGTACTTTGAAACGGAGGCGCTTCTGAAAGTTTCAGTAATTGTTATTGTTGGTGTAACCACGTGATCATACACCTTGTTAATGAAATTACCCAGATGTCCGAAGGTATAACAAATCACATGGCGTGTCACATATGTGTGTACTATTTGTTTACGCTACTATACATGTACACTGTACTTTATATTTCCACAGCTTCCTCCCAGCACCAGGTCAGCGTTGAACACGACTTGTAGCGGATATTTTCACACGTGTATCGGCAAACGTATACCAGAGGTATAAACTGTTGTAGTAACATTGCATCTTGATAATGCTTTGTAGATAAACTAAAAGTAATACAACAGAACCTCTCTAAACCGGACACACATACAATCAATGTCTGCTTAATTGTATGTGTTTATTGTCGTCATCTTTCTATTTTGAGGTGCCGTTCCCATATGCCTGATTTACAATGGAGCCTCTCTAAACCGGACACCCTGCGGATCTGCCAGCGTGTCCAATTTAGAGAGGTTCTACTATATAAAGTTACATAAAGCGAGGTTGTAAACTTAACCCATTCATGACTCAATAAAGTACGAAATACTGAAAAGCAATTATTATGAGCTCAGTATATGGTATTTTAGTAACAGTGGTACTTGTCGTCGATATCATGCTCTTATTATTAAATGGTCACTTCTTGCACATATGAGTCAGTAGCATTATTAGCACTTCGTAGTCGGTAGGTTTATGCAAACTCAACGTTGGTATATGCTGTTTCACGAGTTTCTTGGACATTTATCTCAGGTGCTAATGTATGTTCATGATCACATAGCACACAGCAATGGCTCTGAATGATCAAATATCTGATTTACAATGAGACCTCTCTAAACCGGACACACTGGGAGTTCCCCAGGGTGTCCGGTTTAGAGAGGTTTCACTGTACTAATTTGTCATCAACCATATGTTCAGTCTATAACACACTCATGCAGCCCTTGTGCTCAATGTGAAATGACATAGAAATTTGCGTTAACATTTGTTTGGTGTTAGTTTTGAAGGGTTATATACATATATTTCCTGTTTAGATTGGTGACAAGTACCCGAACGCGCACGTGGACCTGTACATGCGCAGCACCGTGGCACCGGTGATGAAGATCGCGCCCTCTGGAATCTCCGTGAAGTGTTGCGGAAATATGGACATGTACGTGAAGACCAAGACGGGCGTGGTGGTGTTCCTCGCTACATTGAATGGTGTAAGTGGGGGAACTATGGCTCCATGTGCAAGTGTCCATTAATGAAGCGAGCTATGCTATGGATAAGCAATATGCTACCCCATGAACATTTCATTTCAAAATGTTTTATCGGAAGGCGATAATATTCGCCCAATATTTTTGTGGGTAATTTAACGATTGGTATTCATCCTTACATGTATCCCGAACGAAGACCTGGTTTGGCCCTCATGTATATCTTTTTTGGCATTATTGTATGCGAGGGTTTAATCTGGTTATACCCCTATTGATAATCATATTACTTTTAGGGGAACGGGCCAGTTGACTTTGGTGAATTTGGTGTGGTATGGACCTGGCACCAGATTAGGTTATTCTAATTTCAGTGCTGATTGTTTTGTATTTCGATGTAAATATTACGTTCTGATTTTGGGATTTTCTCCCCAATGCAGAAGGTTATACGCGGGATTGAACCCGTTGACCCGGCTTTAAATGATCATAGGTGTTGATATGCGGTTAAACACCAATACTTCAAAATCGCCCAATATTTCCCACTTGCAAACTGTTTTATTAGCAATATAGATTTTAAATGTTGACGAATGTAACACATCGACAGTTGTTGCCTAATGTCTGTTTCACGAAAGCTGCCCAAATTGTACGGCTATATAAACAATTCATAAACGATATAGCCCAGGAGCAATAGGGTTTACGGTCAAACAAATTGATAACAAGCTGAAAATTTCATGTATCGTCGTATTTAGCTATGATAATTATACATAAAAAACATCAGAACATATATAAGTATATAAATATACCAAAACGCAGTATATATAGATAATATTCTTAATCTCCATTCAAAATGGCCGCCAAAATATACCCCCAAATGGCACCAAAGTATCTAGCATTAAAATGTTGACGGTCAAAATTATTTTTTGACACGCCTAAATGGCTTTCCAGATGTTGAGTATGATTTTTCAATGTATATTAGAAACGGATTAGTTGTGACATGCTAAATATGATAAATCTAAATCCAATATGGCTTCAAAACTCTTCCGTGACAACACAATATTAACTAGCCACGTCCTCGTTGTATTGAAATCCGTATACAATGTTCAGAGCAAAGTCGCTGCCATGTCGAAAGTCAGTCAGAATGAACTACATGCATTTGGATTGATACAAGAGAATATAGAAATTAAATATCTAAAACCAGAATGGTGTTTTAAATCCTAAAAATCATGTGAAAAGTTCGTGAATTTGCGTAGAGACGTGATCTTTTGAACATATGACGTCACGGATAACGTCTAACAGTTATGTTTTGGTTGTTGCGCTTAGCGACGTGGCGTAAAAAGTCCCGCCTAAAATAGTTTTAGACCATGTCATTGATTAAATTCAGTCACCTGACTCATTAATATTAATGAGGTCTCATGAATATTGATATGATGGCCCGTTGGAGAATTTGATTTTCCTTCAGAAATTTCTCTCAAATCGGACCAATGAAAGCACATGAAAATGAACCTACATATGTCATCTCTGCCAAGCACTCTGGGTTGCATGTTATGTGCTTTAACTTTCCGCCTGTCCATCATGGAGTGTCTTCATTAATGTATCAAATCAAAATGAAAATTTTGACAAAACTAGAATTGAAGTACTTGCCTTCATCAACTTGGACCCGGGAAATCTGAGCACAATCTATACAGCATTATCGTTTGCCCAAGACCAGTGTCAGTAACATGGTCTTGACATATGTCCAGCTACGTTTGACCAACCGTTGTACATAAAGGCGGTAGAAATAGTGACTTCAACAAATTATTTAAACAAAGTCATTGTTCGACTTGGTGGCTTCCATCTACTCATGTCTTACCTAAGCAGCATTGGGTACATCATGACTGATAGCGGACAAGAGATCTGTGGGAAACGGTGTATGCCAAAGGATCTGTTGTGCATATGCTGACAGGTCATGCATACTCACGTGCACACCGAGCCCACATGCTGACGTCAGCGTCCCTTATCTGTATGCTATTAAATGATAATCCAAACTGCTTGGATGACATTGACAAAGATCATTTGAAAACCCTCGATCAGATGAGCTTGCAAGGTGTTCATCATGCTGATATTGCCGATGATGTACAGCTATTAAATGGCATAATATCACAACTCCTTATAGCTGTGGCAAACAAAATCAGAACTTGCAAGTTGTGGGTACAGTACCTTGACCAGGTCGCCCTCCTTCGTCTGTTCATACGTGCTGAGAGAATGGGCAATTGGGATCTTCATCTCCACTGTGTTGAGAAAATGATTCAATACTTTCATACTGCTGGGCATCTCCACTATGCCAAGTCTGCCCGATTGTATCTTCAGCAGATGGGGTCCTTGGACAGCTGAATATGCCAAATTCACGGAACAGGAATATTTCACTATCCGTCGTACTGACGAGTACTTGAGTGGCAACTTTTCTGATCAAACGATCCTAATGCGAATGCGGCATGACACATGATCACAGACAGTACATTGGCAAAGTGGGTATGTGCATATTTGTAGCCAACTGGAGAAAATCAGTACACACATCTACCTCTGAACAGCACAAATACCTGAGGGTAAGCACCCAATCAAGATATACCAAAGACATTGGTCTCTTTGTGGATTGGCTGCACACATATTCACCATTCTGTGAATATGGACCATCTCGAGTTGTATCTATATCCACTGGACTAGTGGCCGACTGGTCAGTGAATTGTGACCAAGCAGTCAACATTGGTACTGCCGCAGCTGCTGAAATGACAGGTATTCTTCACAGAAAAGATAAGGTTAAGACATTCAGTAGTATGCACACAACTGTCAAAGTCCGAGGATATATGTTTCGGTAATATTACATGAAAGGAACATTTAAGAATGAGCCTTCTTTTTATTTCATGAAATTTGGTCGAAAATTTATTTTATTACGAACAACAAATTTCCTTCTATGGGGATTTAACATGGGGAAATTTGTTTAATTTCAGAAATTTTGGACCGATTTTCAAAATCTAACTTGATTTCTTAGTTAGATCATTTCCAAGCTATTTAGCCAGGTTTCGGAGTCAATTTCAATTATTTTTGTTGGCTCCTACTACGGGGCGCCAAGTGGGACATGGCTCAATTTTGTCAACAAAATTCATTTTTGTGCCACAAAATTCAATTCTGTGTCACAAAATTCACTTTTGTGTCACAGAATTCAATTCTGTGTCACAAAATTCAATTCTGTGCCACAGAATTCAATTCTGTCCACAAAATTCAATTCTGTGCCACAGAATTCAATTCTGTGTCACAAAATTCAATTCTGTCAATTCTGCACACGCATGTAAGAAGGACTACCATTGGTCAGAAACTGCACTGGAGAAATGGGTCACGGTCGCCGATCTACACATTCAATGTCGATGATTTATTTCTCATTCTGCCGATGATTCATTTCTCATTCTGCCATTTTGCTTCAACTATCTCCAAACAGTCAAACGTTGACAAACCCATTCGTATTTAAACTCATTTGCGTTATAATTGTACACATAATTCATGTACATGTATATCTCCCGCGAGTACTGACGTCATGTATTGTGTATCGCAAGGTACATCTGCCCCAGTTAAATCAATAATACACGCGCTGTGACCTGTGTTCTGACTGCTGTCTGTGTTTATAAACAGAATGTGTGTATTGGGCCATTTGAGGAAACCATTTGTAGTATTTGTGTAGATACCATGGATACATGTACTAAGATGGTGTATGCTGTAAATAATGCATGTAGACACATAGTTGCGAACACGTAACTTCGCAACTAGTAGACACAGATCCAATACCATTTGTTTCACAAGGTTAGATCTACTGTTAGAATACGACGTCATCTAATGTCATTTTCAAGCATAAAACGTTACCTGATAAATAGAATACCAGGCTAGTGTATTTTAATATCAAGTTTATCAGGCTCGGCTCGGAAACGGTAGGAATTCTTCGGCAAGCCTCGGAATTCCTACGCGTTTCCTAGCCTTGCCTGATAAACTTGATATCAAAATTACACTAGCCTGGTATTCTCTATATAATGGGCATGCTCTCAGGTCTAGCTATGTCCCGGCTACTTTATGTTTGACCCTGTTTACATAATTGAGGGAAAATTCTGAATATTTTTCTTATTTCTCCTTCAAAGTATATATGCTTATATGGTGTGACCACTCATTTGTAATCATAATATAACCAAAATAACTGTCCATAAAGAAGTATAATATTGATATATTGGATTATATATTTTCGCATTGAAATATTTAAACCTGCAAGTGTACTCCACCATCTAGTAAAATGGACTAAGACCGATCTCAACCAATCAACGTAGAGATGACATACGCAACTAATTTTTGTGGACAAAAATGAATTCTGTCTTCACAAAATTGAATTTTGTGACACAGAATTGAATTTTGTGACACAGAATTGACAGAATTGAATTTTGTGACACAGAATTGAATTTTGTGACACAGAATTGAATTTTGTGATTTTTAGTGTTACAAAACTCAATTTTGTACACATAATTAACCTGTCCTGCATGGCGCCCCGTACCTACACCAGCTCCTGCACCTCCTTTTCCCGAATGTTAAATTCCCGTAGACAAATCAATTTTTCGTAATAAAATCAAAATTTGACTAAATTTCACGAAATAAAAGAACGCTCATTCTTAAATTTTCATAAAGTTTAATATTATCGAAAAAAAACATTGTTTTTGCATTGTTTATATGGCCGTAAAATTTAGGCAGGTTTCGTGAAACAGACAGTAGTTCTAAATTAAATAAGTGCCGGATGCGGACTATGTAGAAACACCTACTGTTCACACTCCCCTAATGTAACCGGGGTCACATTAGGGGAGGGTGAACAGTAGGGGGTTGAACATGGCTATCAGGAAATTGAATACATGTATACATGCATCACGCAATTAAGGAGGGGAGATTATTTTACCAACGGTTTGGGTGCAGATAGTTTGGCTTGGTAGAGTGGTGGGGTGGGGGGCGGAACGGCGCATGTATATTCGTCAGCGGCAAATAATTGTGCTGCAGATTAGTCCTGGCCTTGGCCTAAAGACACGTATACATTTACTAGTTGAGAGACTTTGATAGTTTCAAAAGTCTACTAGGTGTAACTTTGAACTTTAGCACAAACAGTTGGTGGCCATTTTAAAAAATGGCCGCCACAAGTTCGTGACTACTTTTTTCAAAGTTCACCTAAAGTTCCATCAAATCAACATTTAATATCTCTCAACTAGAAGATGTATACGGGCATTGTCTACAACAGCTACGGGAAAACGTGCAACTGGCCGTTGAAAAGAACTATCTGACGCCGGGAATTTCCCTTTCCGCATTTTCAGTCCTAAATATTTGTATATGTATATAGAGTTGTATTTTTAAATACCTAGATATTAGATTTGTCGCCATTCCATAAATTAAACATCGGTTTTGGTTTTTAAAATGTTCAATATCATAACAAATACTGCAGAGCCGTGTCATCTGGATCTACAGTTCTTGCAAAGGTTGGCTTTATGGTTTGTAAGATTGAAATGGTTAAAGGTACATGCTCACTCAGTAGGCACAAAATGTTCTTTTTGTGAATTAAATAAATGTATAATGGTGTCACTATTCCACCAGTTCTAAAACGTACGAGTGCCCGCTATACAGATATAATCACTTAGTAATATGTATTTTACTGATAGTGACTCGCGTTGGCATAAATGAGGCATTCTATTTTTGTATTATTTATATTAATTACATGCGTCATCTGAAAACAATAATATTTTCGACAGATTATAAAGTATGATTGCACATCAAATAATAAATACAGAGAATAAATAGTAATTTCCGTTAAAATTTTAAGGAAACACGGTTATCGCCCCTGATATCAGTGTGGACATTTACGTCTGATATAAAATATATAATAATGCCAATCAATACGTGGGGTAATGGTGAATGAATGTTTATTTTGCCAGAAAATGTATCAGATGATGTCTCTTGATATATAGAACATTTTGTGCCTACTGGGTGGGCATGTACCTTTAATAGCTTAGTTATTTATCTATCTGAGACTGGCATATATCATAATCGCTGTTAAGGAGAGGGGATTGTTGTAGAGGAGGTCTATCATAGAGGTGGTTTATGGAACGCCAAATCTACATAAACTCAAATCATTAAAGCTAGCTCTAAATAATAATTAGAGCTAGCATTACATATTTAGAGCTAGCTCCAAATTATTTGAAGAGCTCTCTAAATCGTTTGGAGCTAGCTCTAAATATTAGTAAATGCTAGCTCTAATTATTTAATTGGCGTTCCTGCCAAATCTACATAAACTCAAATAATTAATGCTAGCTCTAAATGTTTAGTGCTACATGAAGCTCTACATGTTTAATGCTAGCTCTAATTATTTAGAGCTAGCAATACTTATTTTAGTTTATGTAGATTTATGTAGAGGTTTGACAATATGCTCTATATTCCAGACGATGCTGGCCAATGTCAACATCAGCATGGCCAATCAGACTCTGTACGGCAATGTGATTAACCTCACGTAAGTACACTGTGTGGCTCTGACAGGAGAAATGGGTCGTATGCCATGTGTGGCCAGTCTGGCTCTATATGTGGCTGTGACTGGATAATGTGATTAGTGAAATGGGTTACCTAATATGCATCTGCAAACACATACATATCTATAACATGTACAGTGAAACCCCAGGGTGTCCAGTTTAGAGAGGTTCCACTTTAAATCAGGCATATGCCCATTCTGAAAAGTATCGGCGTACTTTGCAATCATAAACATACATTAACGTCTGAGATAAATGATCAAGAAACCCATGAAACATAATATTACAGAGGTTTCCTTGGTGTCCGGTTTTGAGAGGTTCCACTGTAATATATAGAGCATGGTGAGTCTGTCTGTCAGACTAATAGTTCGCTTAATCTTTATATTAATCATGCACAAATTGTGACAGTGTGCGTTTCTTTTGTCCGGTCGGTAAATATCGTGTACACACTGCAGGTAAATTATATGTGTTAGAGGATGTAAATTTCACGATGAAACACCAACCGCTGTGATCGTTGTTTACAGTCATCGAGACTACAGGGTCCAGTAACGAGTTCTACGACAAGTTCAGTATTCGATAAGCTCGTATTTAGTCAAGGTATTACTGGTTTGTGACTCTGCCTCTCTACAGACAATTTTCATTCACAGATTCCACCTTGGTGTTGTGAAATCGAGCATAGGACCGATTAAGGTAATTTGCGCAATTTTATATACAGACATATTACATTCTTTGGAGCAACTATTTATACCATTACATATTTATGTCATCTCTTTTCGTCGTTATTATGTTTGATAAAATATGATATTTTCTGCAATGAGGGATCGTAGCTAGTTATCTCCCGTTGAATTTATTTATAGAAATCCGGTCCAAATTGTGTAATTTATGGCCTTATTACTTGTACAAAGAGCGAATGTAGCATGATATGTCAATATAACGGTTTGACTAGTGTTAATCCAAATCATCCTACATATCTACGCAATCTGAACATAATTTGCCACATTCTTATTTTCACACTTATTAATGTTATTGCAATCAGTGTAGACTCAGATCAGACTGCACAGATGTGCAGTCTCATCTGGGTCTACTCTGTTTGCAAAACTACATTTTTTCCTTCTCAGTAAGACATAAACGCTGAAGTACGGCATAGGACAGGATGTCTATAAATAAATTAGCAAAGGGAAATAACTAGCTACGACCCTCATTGAATATTCCAGAAAGTAATCCAAACAGTAATTGGCATTATTATCAATCGAAATACCCAGACACCTTTTGATCAGCCCTCATTCAATTAACTTCGGCATTTTACGTTTTGGATCATGATATTTGTTTTATCACCACATGGTTACTAACAAAGTCACTTTAAATGTTGTGATATCAGAGGCAATCGCTTTAAGTGATATGGTGAGAAATTATACAAAATTATTTTACACAGTTTTTGAAATGTGACAATTTGAATGGTGGGGTCAATTTTTTATCCACCCGATGTATATGATATGTCAGACCGTCTGCTGGTCAGAGTTTAAGCTGCATCTGGTTACAAACACTCAGCTAAACCCAGTACAGGGCGGATCTGGAGGGGTGGTTCCGGGGTTGCACGGGCCCCCCCCCTCTACCCCGTTCAGCCACAGAGTTTACATATGTCACAGTTTACCACCAGTTGGAGTCTGAATTTAATTTCAAAATTTATCCTGGAGGGCATGCACCCGGACCCCCTTAGCATACTCGCTTCACTCCGTGGAGCTCGAAAATAGGACAAACCCAAATGCTGGATCCGCGCCTGCAATATGCGTGTACTCATACTGTCATATTGTGTTAAGCACATTTTGTCCATATTTGTTTTCAGACTGACGTCCTACAGCTTATTATAAATGAGGCCTTACAAGTTTTTCTGGTGAAAAAGCTCAATGGTAAGATGACTATAATAAGCATCTGAAGTCAATTTCATGAACGCCCGTTAGTTTGTCGACTAACTGACGTTCGTGAATGTGGCTATGACTGAAGACATTTGAGGCCAGTGTAGATCCATATCAGCCTGTGCATCCGCACAGTCTGATCAGGATCTGCACTGTTCGCCATTCCATCAGTGAATCTCTCGTCATGCTTCTAACAAGCAATGCATTAGCTAAACTGGTCTGATACTTGAAACATTGACAGTGCACAACCAACTGACCTTGTATCATAGTTTTAGTACTGATTGCACAATGATTCTTAAACTCAACAGACCATGATTTTCGTCGCGCCCGCTTGCGGACAGTGCGATATAGTCGGCACATTGGAGTACGTACGTGCGTCCGTGTTAAAGTTTGTGGTTAAAGTATTCAAAGCCTCGGCGGGCACGACTTGCGGGCCGCGGCCATCTAGTATTAAGAATCGGCTTGTTTTCCGTCATTTTGTCGCAATTCATGGGGCAACGTTATTGACAACGTCGTGTAAATTAATGACACAAAACACACTTTAACCAGTCAACAACATTGCGCTACATCACGTGGAGCTAATCTAACGCTTTGGGATATAAACGCAATATGTTGAATAGTATGGAAGGTAATATCCTCCATAATTCTGTGTGACTTTATGCTTGCGTGATGATGACATTACAACTTACATTCATGTTATTTCATTCGTCATTTGTATTTATTACAAATGAAATCTGCTTGTTGTAATTGTATTTGTCTTTCTTACATGTCCATTCTGCTGATTGCTTTGTTCATTCGTCTTATTTACATTTATTGATACGTCTTATTTACAATTATTGATACGTCCTTATTCGTGTCCCTGTTGTATTGCACTAAGCATTTGCAATAGAAAGTAAGAACAAAGCACTTAGCGTTTTGAATAAGGCCGACAGCAGTAAGAACAAAGCCGCAGGAAGTAAGCATCAAGCTACAGTCCGAAAGCGGAAAGCATCAAGCTACAAGCTGAATGATGCAAGCAATATATGGGTTAGTAGTGCGTCATTATGACGTCAGATGGCACTGCTGTCCGCTCAAGTAATTCTCCCTCTACTAAATTATAGTCCGACATCTGATTGGCTGTTCATCTGACACCTCCAATGCCGGTGTTGATGTAAGATTTCACCCACAAATTATCACAGTATAGGTTAGAAGACACCAACTAGTTTTACTATATACTTTAACCGAATCCCATCCAATAAGGCCAGTCTCTCCTACTTTCACTATTCGTATGGATGTTGTGGGACCTACTGGTACATGACTTGCAGCCGGTCTGTACTGGTTCTGCATGACTTAAACAATAGGTTCACTTACTCCTAAGAAAGAAAAATCCAACCTCGTCATGTCCCCCAATATTGTTTACATTTTGTATTGGCCACGGAAACTCTGTTTACATCACATGAACAACACCCCCACATGTACCTCAAGTGAAACTGGGTAGTAATGGATCAAGATTTGCAAGCAAACTGTGTCAGTGACCTCAAAACACCCGCACGGTTTTGTTCATACTGGACTACTATTACCCCCTTGACGATTTCGCACCATTTATTATTCTCTAATCTATATTAACTAAATTGCATACGAATGTATGTTGTTTGACTAACTAATGTGTTTTATACATAAATGTATAAGTGTATAATTGCAACTAGTCCACCACTTTTAAAAATTACGAGTGCCAGCTACACATATATAATTCGTTAGTAATCTTTAATGTACTCATAGAGACTCGCGGTGGTATCAAGCTAGTTCCATATGCAAATGATGCAGTATTTTTAAATTATTTATATCAACTAAATGCTGAATAAATATTTTTATCAACATATCATAAAGTATGATATTGCTCATCAAAAAATAAATAAATGGAATAAATAGTTGCTTCCGTTATGATTTTATGGAAACACGGTTATCGCCCCTGATATCAAACTGGCATTTCGCGTTTGATATAAAAAGTATAATAATGTCAATTTGTACGTCTGGTAATGGTAAATCAATGTTCATTTTGCCAGAAAAATGTCAGATTGAAAGAATAAAGAAAAACATGTCTCCCTATATTATAACCTGGCATGTATCACTCTAGGTTTAAGGTTAGAGAAATTGACACCAGTTTCAGCATATTTGAAGCATTTAAAAGAAAACACTGAGCTGTAAACAGATGTAAACAGAGTTTCCGTGGCCAATTAATGTAAACAATATTGGGGGACATGCATGGGCGGATTCAGGGAGGGGAGGGGCGGACCCGGCGCGCGCCCCCCCCCCACCCCTCTAAAATTCGCCGAGTGAAGATTTTTTACAAGTTACAAGGCACGTTTCTACGTTCATGTTGTGAATTTATTGTTTATTGGGGGATGCAGCCAAAAATAAATAAACGCAGGGCAGCAGCAGCAGCATCTGACAGCAGCCACAACAACAACCTGAACTACAATCCTACGCTCGTTCAATAATATAGTCAAGTATTGCAAAATAGTTAGGCCCCCCTCCCCCCCTAACCGGAAATCCTGGATCCGCGCCTGACATGACGAGGTTGGTCCCACAACATCCATACGAATAGTGAAAGAAGGAAAGACTGGCTGGGATTCGGTTAAATTATACAGTAAAACTATTTGATGTCTTTTAACCTAAACATGGCGCAACAGAAAAGGCGGCATTAATCTAAATCCGTTAGGGACATGGAACCAATTTAGAGAGCAACGCATTGTAGGACAGGTACCAGCATATTATTTTAGGGATAACTATTTTAAGTTTTTTGTTATTAAATGGTGTATTTCCACTTTTAAATACAACATGTACATTTTATAAAGTTTACAAGAGAATATAGCTAAATGAAATACAATGATTACATACAATATTAAAAAGTGAAATGTATGGGAGAGTAAAGTAGTTGAGATATACAGAGCATGAAAAGAAGGAAGAAGTTAAGGATTTCTTTCTTTGTGTTCACACCTGCTGGACCTGTGTAGTTGTGTAGTTTATATTTAATATAGAGATATGCTGTGTATGATTTTTCTTGCGGTGCCTATAAGAACTTTATATATACTGCCCCACTTAATAATATGATGTTCTTTTTTGTCTTTCATTATCGCTATTTCTTGTTCTATATGTATTCTATTTTTCAAGTAACTTACAAAAGATTCGAAAGTATTATCATGCTTTTCATATTTACAATTGAAAATATAGTATTTTGCTAACAAAATTATCATAAATTATCATCAGAAAATTAATTTGTCCATTTTTGTTCAGATTTTATTTCTTCTATATTTCGTTTGTGTGTTTGTCTTGTATACAGTAATTTGTTCACATATTTGCTATCCTGTACTTTCGATAATAGCGACGTAGATTGTGGAGTTGTGTTGATGTTTTCTGTTTTTATTTTCTCGGCCCATAATGGACTTATGCTGTTCACAATACTTTGATAGTTTATAAAATCGTCCTGACGTATATTGTATATTGCTGTAAAATTAGTAAAGCGTAGAAAATTCCTTACTCTGTAGTCATATAGATGTTCAACATATTTAATGCCTTTATTGTACCAATCCTTGAAAAATATTGTTTTGTTTTGATGCTTTATATTGGAATTATTCCAAAGTATTTCTTTTGATACTGTGTCATTTTTGGAGGAATAGTTAATATGTGAACTGGATTTTAAAACATTTTTAAAAACTTACTATCTTCCGCCATATGTTTTACATCTTCTGCTTTTATGTTACATTCAAAGTGCAAAACTCCACAATATCTTTCAATTTGTTTTTCATAAAGTTGTTTCCATCTACCTCTGTTTGATGTGTCACATATTCGTTTTACCCATCATGCTCTTATTGATGTTATAAAACTATCTATATATAACATTATTAATCCCCCTTTTTCGTAGGATTGGATGATTGTATTTCTTTTAATTGTATCAGGCTTGCTGTCCCATAAAAAATCGAATAATTAAGTTTATATTCTTTTGATCATGTTGTCTGGAGGGTAGTGTAAAACGGTTAATGGATATATTAATTTTGGAGCATAAAACGTTTTAATAACTGTAATTTTCCAAGTAAAGTTAAGTGTGTATGTTTCCACTTATCAAGACACTGTTCAAACTCTATTATTTTAGAAAGGATGTTATATTCGTGGATATCTGTATTATTATTTAAGAACGTAATTCCTAACGTTTTTGCACTAAGAGAAGTCCAAATGAATTTTGTATCCGGACAGAAAATCAGATCTTCATGTTTTAAGGCACCAATTACAGTTGATTTTGTTTGTGTTAAGGTTGAGACCAGATATTTTACTAAATTCATCTATTATGTATATTAAACTTTTTAAAATGGTTTTCTTGTACCATCTGTCACAAAAGTTGCATCATCGGCAGACATTATGTTTTTAATTTTTATATCATAAATGTTTACCCCTATTATATATTTTCATTTATAATTGCTTTGGATAGTATTTCAATGGCGATACTAAAAAGGTAAGGTGATAAAGGACAGCCTTGACGTACGCCTCTATTTATTGAAAAGAAATCCGATAAATAACCATTGTTTGTACATTTAAATGTTTCATAACGTTTAAGAGGTAAGAATGTTCAACAGTATCAAATGCCTTTGCAAAATCTGCGATGAAAAATAAAACTGGTAATTAATTTTCATTCAAATGGTCCATTAATTCGTATAGAGTTCTAATATTTTCTCCGATGTACCTTCCCTTAAGAAATCCAGAGTGTGAATCATCTATTATACTTGGTAAAACCTTTTTAATTCTATTTGCTATGGCCTTTGATGCAATTTTGTAATCCACATTAAGTAATGATATGGGTCTCCAATTCGTAAGTATAGATAAATCGCTATCCTTTTTTGGTATTAATGTTATTATAACCTGTTTTTGCAATTCACTTAGTGATCCATTTGCTAATGAAAATTTAAATGAATCCATAGAATATCTGTTTATGTCATTCCAAAATATTTTATAAAATTCCACAGTCAGACCATCGGAGCCTGGGCTCTTATTGTTTGTCATTTCCTTTAAAGAGTTACTGCATTCGTATTCTGAAAGGTTGCCTTCGCATTATTCTTTATTTTCTTCGGATAATCTGTTTAAACCATTATCATTTGAAAAAGAATAGTGATTTGTATTTTCAGCTTCTTTTTTCGTATATAATTTTTTATAATATTATTGTTTTCAATTAATATTTCACCATTGCTCGTAATATTTTGACCATTTACCGTTAATCTAGTTATCGTTTTATTTTCAGACCGTTTCCGTTCTAAATTTGCAAAGTATTTTTTTTTTTTCCCACCCTCAATCCATTCGGCTTTTGATCTGAACATAATTCCTCTAACTTTCTGTCCATATAAATGCTGTAACATATCTTTTTTGGTGTTTAATTCTTCTAAAATATCTTCCGATATATGTTTTGAGTAGTCTGCTTCTAATTTATCTATTTCCTCTATTAATTTATTTTCCATTTTTAAATCTTTTTTCTTTTCAGTAGACGCAAATGTTATCGTTTCATTTCTTATTGTTCCTTTAATTATCTCCCAAAGTGTATTTGGATTAGCATGTTGGTTTATTTCGGCAATGGTAGAAATACTTCGTCTAATTAGTTATTGGTATTCTGTTTTTAAAAGTAGACTATTATTTAACTTAAAATATTCCGGACCCCTTTCATTAGAGTCTGTAAACAAAAATATACTAACGAATGTTCAGACTTAAACCCTGCAGTAATCTTACTTTTTGTTACTCTGTTAATTACATTTTCAGATATTAGAAAATAGTGCAAACGGCAGAATATCGGTGGTTTAGTATTCGAATTTCATGTGAATTTCCTTGTATTAGATTAAGAATTCTCCAGATATCATGTAGTTCATATTTATTAATTATTGACAATAGCTTCTATCTTCTTTTCTTATTTGTGTCTCTTATGCCATTTTTCTTGTCTAAATCTGGATCTAAAAGTATATTAAAATCGCCCCCTATTATTTAAGTATCTACTTCAGTAGTATATAGGGAGTTAAAATGATACCACCAACCTACATAGTGCCCCTAAGCTCCATCTACAGTCTCAGACCCCTCGGATTTGTGTATAAACTGAATAGACAAAAAGTGCGGACCACCTATAGAATACAGAGCCAAGTTAGACAACTGTGAACTTTTATACACCTATTATTATATAGGGGTATAATGATTAATTAATTAATCAATGTAATTTAAATTTTGAGAATTTAACTAGAACAACCACCACCAACCCATCACCTATAAACATCAACTATGTTGGTCTGATTGGAGCTGGGAGTGTAGAAATCACCGACTATAACGAGGGGCGGTTTGGGGGTAGCTGGGTGTCAGAAGGCACCGCAAGAAGTTCTTCGCAAACAAACCCGCGCGATGGACCATCATCCAAATAGTAGAGAACGGGCTCATCGGGTTTGGTAATAGATCGATCCAGATGATATACATTGAGAGACCACACGGGATCAGTCGCGCGGCGGCGGCCACCTTTGAGCTCTCCCGGTTGATAGACGTACCGGACGTCAACATCCGAGGGAAGTCGTTTCTCCGCTAAACCAACGGGTCGCCCTCGTGAGACGGCGGATGGTTTGTGCGACACCTTTTTAGACTTCATGGCATATACAGGCTTTTTACCGATCAATCTGGTCACCTCGCCGTTCAGTGCGGAGACCACGGAGGGCAGCCTGGTAACCCGCTCGGTCGATCGCGTATGAGGGTCTACAAGCTCTTTGGCATATTGCTGTCCGAACAACATCTCAGCCAGGGTTCGATTGAACCGCTCCACGATTCCCTGGTCCCGGTGGATGTTGACGCGGCCGCGTCTGACAGAAACGTCGTGTTTAGCCAACAGCTGAGAGACCGCGCCCATGAACTCGCGGCCGGGATCGACCTAGAGAAGATTCGGCCATTTGAGAGGACTCCTCTTATATATTCTGGAAAGAGCCTCGGACACCTCCTTAGACTCTTTAGTGGCCAACGGCTCAGCCAACGATTGTCAGTGCGTACTTGTAAGTCTTGCGACCGACGCGATCGTGAGGGAGAAACATGATGTCAGCTTGGTGGACTTCGTTCGGCACCGGCACGTCAAATTTCGGCCGCGGAATATTGTGAGGAGCGGGTAAATAGATCTGCCAGATGGCCTGCTTCTTGAGCCATTCCTTGGCAGCGTTTTCGGAAACCTTGGTCGCCGCGGCGAGGTTCTTGATGGCCGCGAGTCCCTTCCAGTAGCCGCGGGGGCTGTAGTATGTGTTCGCTAGCTTGCGAGCTAGGCGAACCGATAGTTTGGTATGAAGCTTGCGCGTGTCCATCGTATGCGACGTATTCTAATAGATCGGACAATCTCCAACATGCCCTCGCCAGATCGTCCGGTAACTGCGTCGTTAATAATAAACCTTTGTTGGAAGTTTCGCTGCAGCTGCCGGTTAAGTTCTGAACGAACTCGGGGGAATCTAACTAGGAGGAATCTAACTTGGAGGAATCTAACATCCGCTTTGCGAAAAGGGTGGCCGCTTTTTCGTCCTCGCGCCACGTCTCGAGATAATCTTGGGCCAGACTAATCAGACCCTTTGCGCCAGCTAAACGGTGTTTAAGGGCAGTGTAGCCTACATCGATCATAGCAAAATAAAGTTCGTCAACTAACACCGTTCTATATATATATATATTATTTAAAAAAAAAATAAAAAAATTATTGCTTTTGCTTATTGCTTTTGCTTATTGCTTTTCCAATATAGTAGCTGACGAGACCTGTCGCAGCCATTCCCACGACGATGAACGCGATCTCGCGGTCTATTTGGGCCTCTGACGGTACATAGAAATCTGAAAGGTGGGGCTCGGGATCCAGCGGTGCGAGACTTCTCTGCGGATATGCCAGCGCTTACTCGAGGTTGGCTTCTTCAACATTCTTGAAAGTTTGCGCGGCGTGATTCTAGCGGCGAAGCTCTTCGTTGACCCAGTCCAGATGGGCGGTTCGTTTTTTCGACCATGCCGCAGCTAAATCGTGACGCTTGCGCTCCTCATCCGCGTCCGATTTTCCTATTAACGAGAATAAATAGTTGCTACCGCCAAATGCCACAGCGCTCACGACTGCACCACCTATCATTAGTCCGATCGAAGCCATTATTTGCATATATTAGAGGGTAGAATTCCAGCTTTAACTAGATAATCTCGAGTCCCAACTGCGGCCGCTACATTCAAGGTCACGAGCCCTACGTCTCTCACAGTCATGTCCAATTTTGGAGCGGGCCTCCGAAGGCCATCTTTGATAGTCGAGAAAACCCGATACTGAGACCCGATATCACCACGGCGTTATAAAGCGCATTCACTATCATTTTACCATCGTTTTCAGCCATTGTTGATAACTATAATTATTGCATATAAAAGGGATCGCGATCAATGTTTAAATGGGGTGCAATTGGTTTCGTATCTTTCTTCGGATCCGCCTCCAACTGCACAGGAGCCCCAATCGAAATTGGAGTTGGGGTTGTTTCGAAAGGTAGTTCAGCACACACATGGTGCCCACACATGGTGCCCAGCAGGAACAAATAACGACCGTTTGGCCTCTCGAAGCTCGGCGAGTATTTTATCTTGTTTAACTGTTCGGGTGGCAGCCGCTGCCCGCCCAGCTGCCTGTCTTTTTGGGTTTTTATGTCGTGCAACCGGAGCTTGCTCCTGTGGAGTTTGTTCCTGTGGAGCTTGCTCCCCCAACGCCGTTGGAGGATCAATCGGAGTTGGAAGTTCTGCAATCGGGTTCAATAGTGTTGGAGCAATCGGGGATTGCGGTTCCGTCACTCTCGCAGGTGCGTCTTGTGTCATCATTTTCTGAGCTTATAGTTCGTGGGCATATATTTCCAAATTGACAGTGTTTACCCGTGGTCAACACGGTTGTCAGCGGAGCTAAGTACATTCCAAACTTGTGATAAATTGAGCAGCAGGCTGTTCTAAGAGTGTGTCCTATAAACGGGTCAGTCTCTAGATCGCGAATCAACCCCGCGGTGTTTGGTATAGGGAGAAGTATAGTAACAGCGGTAGCGTACAAATGAATAGCCGCCGATCCAAGAGTTTTTGTCATCTCTGCACCTAACCTACATACATTTTTATCAATCTCCGCATCTGACATCTTATCCACCTGACAAACTGAGAGTACAGGGCGCCAAGTGGGACATGGCTCAATTTTGTCAACAAAATTCATTTTTTACCTATAAACTTGACAAAACCAAAACAAAATAAATATATACTGATTTTGTCAACAAAATTAACGTTTGTGCCACAAAACTCAATTCTGTGTCACAAAATTCAAATTCGTATACGTATTAGCATACGTTTCGATTCTGTTGCCCAAATATGGCACACGCATGTAAGAAGGACTACCATTGGTCAGATACAGTATGACAAAAATGTGGCCTGAATAATATATATAAAACTATATCAGCAACAAACATGATGGAACTTGGATGGAAAATAACATTTTGTGAATTGGTTGCCATGGCAACCGTTTATTGTAATTATGTATTGACTATGTACATACATTTAATAACGCTATCCCAATGTTGGTTACTTGAAATAAAACGATGCTATTGTTAAAATGTTTATATAAACTAGTTGTTAGTTGGCCGCCCTGGCATCCGCATACATGATTAGTCACACTAAGATTATTGGATAGAACTAGAGGTATATATTTTGTAATCATAATATAACCAAAATAACTGTCCATAAAGAAGTATAATATTGATATATTGGGTTATATTTTCGCATTGAAATATTTAAACCTGCAAGTGTACTCCACCATCTAGTAAAATGGACTAAGACCGATCTCAACCAATCAACGTAGAGATGACATAGACTATCAGTTACGCAAACTAATTTGTGTGGACAAAACTGACTTTTGTGGATTCTGTCCCACAAAACTGAATTTTGTTCACAAAACTCAATTCTGTCTTACAAAATTTAATCCTTTATAACAAAAATGAATTTTGTATATCAGAATTTTACATAATTGGATTTTGTGATTTTTGGTGTTACAAAACTCAATTTTGTCTGGATAAAATTGAATCCTTTATAACAAAAATGAATTTTGTATATCAGAATTTTACATAATTGGATTTTGTGATTTTTATTACTTATGATCACGGTTATGCTCGCAACAAAGCAATACTTTCTGAACAATTATTAAGCGGAGCAATCCCACATTGTTCAGCATTTGTTCAGCATTGTTAAGCAATTGCTAAGCATTTGTTCAGCATTGTTCATCATTATTCAGCATTGCTCAGCATTGTTAAGAATTGCTCCGCTTAATAATTGCTCAGTAATTAATTGATGACTTTGTAAGGAGTAGGTTGATCAGTCTTTGGCAGAAGCTTGGCGTGCTTAGTTTTCGAAAGCATCTGTCGAACCTCCAGGCGCTCCTCGCACGTTTTGCTAACATCGTTCTCTCGAAGACAGTCATCGAATGAGTCTCGGTCCTTGCAGTGCAAGAAAGCGACCCATTTAGTTTGCTCGCGCAGATACTTGAGGACGGCGTTGTACTTCTGAGTGGAGATCCATACACTTTGCCCCGCAAGGTGGCCAGAAAATGCGAGTTCAGAGAGCATGTCCTTCTTGTTGGTCGTCGCCGCCTTGGACGAGCAGTCATCAATCACATATAGGGTGGGCTCGCCCTGGAATATTTGGTAGAAGACACGCAACCAATCGTGAAGCCTGTGGCCGGGGTCAAAGGCGTATATCTCAGGGTCGGCCCATATCCACGGGCGCCGCTGACAATGTGACGAAAGGCATTACGGTAGGACCACTCGAGCAAGTCGAGAATGAAAACCGTTTTTCCGCATCCTGTCTGCCCACATATTATGGCAGAGTGGGAATCACAAACTTTATTTAAATCTTTAGAATTATTTTTTATTAAATCAGTAGAGTGCTGAGACGTATCGGCCATCTTCGATGTTGAGTTGTGCGTCGGTAATTATATATAGATACACGTTCAATGGCCCATCTCCATCCGCCTCTTTGGTTATCTGGATCGTCACACCCTCACTAGCGTTCTCAACTTGGCGTCCACTACCGTATATTTGGTCGTCGTCGCTGACTCGCATGTCTAGCCATAACGCGTATTTGGTAGTCAGGAACTCCGCGAGGGAGACGTCTGAGAGCTGCAGGTCTTTGGCAACCGCTGCAACCTCCGGGGAGCGCTTAGAGCCGGCAGGAAACTGCTTTCTGACCTCGTCCCACTGCTGTTGCGCGCGAAGGCCCTGGCTGTAGAGTTGATTGGGGACTCCGTCGATCGTCACCTCGACCTTTGTGATTTTTGGGGTTATAGAATTTGTCGGTTTTTCTAACCCCTAGCGCTAACCGAGCCTCCTCGAACAGCATCAGTATACCTTTCATCGAGCGAGCGGGTACGTTGAGTTAATATTCCACAATGTGTCGCTTTTATCTTTCGTCATCTTGCGGTGGCGAAGAACTCGGTCATAAAGTATGGCAACGCGCCCGGCGTACTGGGATCTGATCAATCGCGCATGTTCGGGCATCGTGACAATGTCGTAATCTAGCGAAACATTGTCGATCGTATACGTCGATGCCATGTTAGTGGCTATGAGAGCTCTGCCGTAGTCGTTGAACGTTAGTTCGTATTCGAGGCGGTCCGCCAAAGCACTCTGATAGTAGGGCATGTGAGTCTCCAGCAACTCAAAGTCGAGCGGGATGTAGAAGCGGTTGCCGTAAGCGGCCGTGATCGCGTTGTCACTCGCGTTGTTATCTGCCTTGTTACCAGCCCCTATTCTAAGTCTGGTTACGTTCCTATTTCGGCTGGTGTCAATACCCTGATAGCCCGCGTTTTCGCGCTCTTGCGCCGTCTTCCACTGGTCCTGATAGCAATGGTAGACGTCTCTGTCGTCGATCGACATCACCTCATTACCAGAAATCTTTATCATGGTCTTCTTGACGATGGCGCGACGCAGGTTCTGAACGACGGTTCGTTCCGCGTCCGTCGACGTCAGCGAAACAGTGAAAGCGAGGCGAACAGTCCCCGGCACAATGACGTCGCTAGCTCCGAGGTTGGGGAAGCGGACTAAAAGCTGCTGGTTCTTGTCGATCGTCGATGGGTTGTTCATAATAACGACACTCTGTCTCACGCCTTTTGCCCCGAGGGGCTGACGCAGTCTGCGTATGGATTGAGTTTGCGACCGTATTGACTCGAAGACATATTTTCAGTGAAACTAAATACTCTATTAAACCAGTATGGTTTTGTCTTTAATACATCGTGAAAGATGGCTGATTACGACATTGGCATGGACGAATTCGGCAGAGACGATTTCCGCAATGATGCTGACATCGATGATGATAACGAAACGCCCTTCATAGAGACTCCAGTTCCAATCCAATCGCCATTGGATGAATTGGGGGAAATAGGTGGCGCTACCAACACCATTAGTCTAAGCCAGGAATTAGTCAAGTCAGCTGTAGACGACTACTACAACAGTTTGTCAGAAAAAGGTATGGTCCCATCAGTCGGCCGCGACTACTCCAAGTTCGAATTGGATCTGCGCGGTAGGTTGCGACTAAAAGCATCAAATATCCCGATCATCAACATGAGCACCGGAAAACCCCTATCGCTGAGCACTATTGCAGGAAGTCGGGGCGGTGTCCAAATCGTAAGGGACGAACTAGGATTCGGAGATTGGAATCGTGGTAAAACAATTATGCCAGCCCGCGCTGTAGAGGCCCTACATTCTACCGACGAAACGATGGCGAAGACGGCCGCCGCGATAGACACTGTCGATCTCAGCGAGGTCCCTCCAGTAGCCACCGACGCTATTCGCACAATGGAGCTCAGCGAAAGCGAGATAGATGGAATACTCAGCACGATGGATGACCCACCGTTACCTCTTCGTGAACTCCGGGGCCTCGATAGGGCTATGCAAACAGTCCGGGTGAATTGGTCCATAACCTCTCCAAACTCACGGCGCTGGATGAACATATCGCGCTAGAAGAAAGAAAACTTGGGGAAGTCCGTGATGATAGAGAATCTACCGTGCGGATCACCGAACGACTGCGGTCTTTGCGGGATGAAAGAGAAGCTCGCTTGGAGGCTGCATCCAAATATGTCGGATCCGCGAAACAATCTCGAGGGTCCTGCACGCGGAGATGACACTCGGTGAGCGTATTAGCATTCTGTTCAGAGAGCAGGGCGTCACAATAGTAAGCATCCTCACAGCTTTCGGTATGACTATATCGACCATAGTTCTAGCTTTCACTGGCGGTGCGTCGGTTGCACCCGCGCCAGCACCCGCACCAGCACCCGCGCCATCCAGTGGAGCCAAGGAGTGGGTAAAAAAACATATAAAAGCCCTCGCCAGTCTCCTGGCTAAATTAGCCGAAACGGCGGCCGCCGCGCTGCCTGGGCTGATCGGGGGTCTCGTCTCCTACTTGTTATCTATATTATCAAAAACTGCCGGATGGCTCGCCGTGAATGCTTGGGCTCTAATCGTGGCGATCGCCGGTCTCCTACTATTCTCCGCCCGAGATTTCCTAAAACCAAAGCGCAAATAGTCCGATCGCCATGAGGGTGACGACGAGCCCTAATTTCTCCTGCTCGTGAGTTGTGACATTAGTTCCCACTCCTGTTCCAATCCAATCGCGATTGGGTGCTTGTGGTTTTATGAAATCTTTTTCAAATTTATTTGAATTTACAACCTCAACACCCAATCGAGATTGGATGAACCCGACCGTCTTGGGGGTGCGTTTGATGATATCCGTGTTCACGTTACCGTTGTGGCCGATTTTTTGATTGACGGTGGCGATTACGATCTGATGATTGTAACCGTCAACCGGGTCGTCTCGTATTATCATATTGCTCGGCGCCATATAAAGACCTATTCCAAATACATAGTATACTGGGGTGCTGGCATTCTGCAAAACGTCTTGATAATTCTGGATCGCCTTCTCCAGGTCCACCTTAGCTGAGATGGGGTCCTCTAAAAGTGCCAAGAATTGTTTTTGTGCGTCAAACGCCCTTCCCGTGCCTAGTATAGAACTGCGCGTTTGCTTCTGCGCGCCGAGGATGGCCCAGACGTAAATCCAGTGCTTTTATCTAAAATAAATGATCCCCACGCGGTATTTACCACAGCAGGTTGCTGAATGAAATCAACGTGGGCCGATTTGAAAGACCATGGTCCTGGTGGCACGAAGTCGGTATTCTTTGGTTTTATTGGTGGTGGTGGATCCTTTGGGTGCTTCACAAACCCCATACCCGTTTTGTAAACGTCACCTAAACCGAAAGTGTACCAGAACTCTTTCTGTCTCCAGTCCGCGTCTTTTGAAACGTTAAATTCGTTACACAGTCTTTCAAACGTCATACGGTCGTATGCGTTGGAAATGGGATTCCAGGCGTCGTCTTGAGGTAGTGGAATACCTAGCTAGTTCTTTGAGAATCCTCCTAATAGTATAATACACATGAAAGTTATAAACGGCCCTCAAGAAGGGATCCCCCGCGACCAGATGGTCCTGAGAGGAAACCCCGCATCCGGCTGTTGCACACCATACGGCGAAGTTGAGCTGATTCTGCCAAAACTGCATCGGTGTTGCTTTGCACCCGTTCACGGTCTCCATTGTAGTAACATTGGGCAGCCTATATTGTTCAAAGATGTCGGGGAAGTTGGTTTGAAAGCCTTTTCCGCCGCGAACTTGGATAGAGGGGTGCACAAGCCCACCGATGGTGTTCTTTTGAGTGTATACACCTCCTATCAGGTACTTTGCATTAGAATTAAAGCTAAATGCTTTGGTATCCATTGAAAGATATTATTATGTTTGCTACTATCACTAAGAGTTGTGAACTTCAAAAGTCAATCGAAAACTGCTGCGGAAAACGCCGGGTAGGCCTCAGATCAATCACCTTCACGGTTGGGTGGGAGAATGTGGGGAAGAGCGAAGGGTTTGGCTATGTGAAGGATGGACACTCAGTAGTTGTAAAGCTGCCTCCCGGACTGTGGAGTTTTAGACAGGTCAAAGATTTTGTCACCTCAGAGCTTGACGGTAAAGCCAACCTCACAGTATCGAAGGCTCGGTTTTAGAGAGACATACTCCGCGAATAAAGGCTTGTTTGCCCCGGGTGAGTACGTCGGTGATAACCCGGTGGACTTCGCCTTCACGAAAACTCTCAGGGTGCACCTGGATCGGGTGAACATATCGTACAACATGGTAGACGGATCCCCCAGCAGTTTACTGAAAACCGTGCAAGTCAGTGATTGTTTCTTTGAGGAGACTGTGACCTTACACTTCCCACACCTCGAGATGAAAGTTTTGGAATCGGGACATATCCACGAATTTACGGTCTCTATTCTTGATGATCAAGCGAGAAAGTTGCATAACTATTACCCGATTTCGGTCGTCCTAGACATTTCAAATTAATTCAAAGAATTAAACGCATGTTCGTAATAGAATTTATAGCAACCAACATTATGAGTATATACGGACCAGGTAGTTCTTCCAGTTCAAATAATCCGAGTAACAACCCAATCGAGATTGGAGCTCCCGACGGATCCAACCCCACATGCGATTTTTTAACTACCGGAAAAAAAAAGGCCTTGATCAATACGACTATATCGGAGGCCACAAACGCAATTCACAGGAGTATAGCACAGCTTAGAGTAGACGTCCTGACGGCGACTGCACACGTTCGCGAAGAGGCACATACAGGACTTAAGGATCTCGCCGGAAAAATAGGGGGAAGAGGATCATGCAGCACTTACTGAACTGGGCGGGAAAATAACCGAATTTTCCGATAAACTGAAACGTGTTCGTAGAGCCGCGAACAAAGCACTTGAGGAGACCTCTGAAAAGGTTCGTGTTGAGGCCCATACCGCTATTGAGGAGCTTGCCGCATTGTTGGACACATTTGTAGAGCAGTTTAAGTTATTGCAGACACAAAAACGTGTCATCACACTTTGGGCTGAGAAGCGGGGCCCATTGAATGAGGGGCTCTATGAATATTCGTTCGGTGCCAAAGCGAGCCATAAATATGGGGGATACGCCATGACAGCTCCAGGTACACTTCTCCGAATGGCGGTCTGCTCGGTTAATTATAATGGTAAATCTCTGGGCGCGGTCGCCGTGAATCTCGTACTGGATGGGAAAGATCGGGCGATTGGAGTCACCAAACTCGCTGGACAGAATTCAGCGGTGATTTTGTTCGCCGGTGACGATCCAATTAGACTTTCAGAAGGTAGTGTTATTAACTTTGTTAAGAAAATCGCTGACCCAGCGAGTTCTTACACTATTGTGACATTGTTAATTGAACTTGATTTGTAAAATTTAAATATGAACGAATCATCGCTCCTGAGCACGCTTCCAATCTCGATTGGTTTTGAAATAAGTTCAGATTTTAGGTTGGAAAATATCGTAGAGATGCAGGATATTCTAAAACGAGATGGGGAAACTCGGAGGGTAAATGCTAATACATAAAGACGAGCGGCAAATATAGTGGAGGGGGTGAGCACCGTGCTGGCAGCAATTTCTATACTGGGTGGGGCCGGAACCGCTGCATTGTTATCTACAGTCGTGGCAATTCCTATTGCCGCGGGTTTGAGTGGAGTAGCCACTGGAGCAGGAATGCTGTGTATGGCGTTTAGAGTAGTGGGGAAAAAATTCGAAAATAAAAGTAGAAAGCACGACAGAATATCGGTTCTCGCAAGGTCTAAGAAAAATAGCATCGACGTTATCGTGTCCAAAGCGTTGGCCGATAACAATATATCAGACGCTAAATTTGAGTAGGTGGTGGAAGAAATTTCTCGATATAAGGATTTAAAAAATACTATTAGAACTAAGGCGCGCGCCACCTTCCCAAGATTGAAAATACTGATTGGGATAAATTTAGGTTAAAACTGGGAGATAAAGTGGGGGGACAAGTTACAACACCACCTCCCTCAACTCCGTTGAACCCAATATCATCCAATTTCTCCTATCGCGATTGGGGTGTTGATGAATTTGGGTTGGACAATTGGAGGGAATTGTGATATTCTTATTCGCGTGTCTGCAGCGGCAGCAGCATATCCACCACCATACAGGCCAGCTGTTCCGACGGCCCCGCCGTACGAAACATAAACTTTTTTTACGGCCCCCCGTTACACCACCCGCGTTTATGTCACCCATTTGCCACCATACCACTAAAGCTTTGTGTGTACAACGACATTTTCGTCCCAGCAATGAAAAGGTGTTGATTTCTCGCATATAAACCTAACCTCGTTTTGCAATAACTGGTGTAGTCTGTTTTTCTTATATAGTAATTTAAATCTTGATTCATTTTATTACACAAACGGTTCCGTGTGGATACCGTCGGGTAACACACTCCTCTTATCATAGTACGCGGATAGTCCCAACTTTGTCTGCGAGTAAGTCTTCATGACTCCACTGTTCATTCTGAAACCCCTGTTATTTCCAATGTCTAGACCACCCTCCAACGCTTTCTTGTATCTATCCCAGTTCAGACTATTTGTACTCTTGGACATACCTTTGGCGGAATGTTTCATAACATTGTCCGGTTTAATATTTTTGTCTTCTTCTTCCAGACTTCCTTTATCGGGAACCTTTTCAACAATATTACACTTACTAGACAATGCAATCGCTCGGTGTCCGCGGAACTCCATCTCGAAGAGTCCTGACTCGCGGTTGCTCCACTTATCCCAAGCTATCCAATCTCGTTTCTCTCTTTCGAAAGAGTAGATCATATCCGATTTTATTATAGAATCCAGGCTGTTGCTGGAAATTTCTATATACATACTGTCTGTATCCATCTGTATCAACTCGAAATCAATTCGGTCAACGTATTTATCTAGAAAGTCGTAGTAGAACTCCAACATCCTCAACTTTGCCAACTGATAAACTACTATCCCACAGTGAAACGGTCTAGTCATTACTACTCTCGGTTTCCTGCTAGATATCGTAAGCGTCTCCAATCTCCTCGATATCTTCGAAGAATGCGGATCTCAATGCTTTGTCAACGCAGCTCTCTTTGTTAGTATATGTTGTGTTTAGATGGCGCTCGGAACATTCGATCATCTTTCCGCAACCAGAGTTGCCCACCAACTTGAATATCTCGCCCACAACGGCCTTGCTACTGTCGACATCTCATGTTCTACGTGCTGCGGTTACTTCGTCTACGAACCATTCGAACGGCTTTCCTTCTTGGTAATCTAAAGTTCTGTACACAGCAGTTATCTCTAATCAGTGTCGCAGATACCACTGCAGTAGCAGTGCGTACAGCAACGTCTTCTTTGTAGACAGAGTTCCCACTAGTTTCTTACCGTCTCCCCTGTTCCTACCTATATTCTCTAGGTAATCCAACATATGCTCTGGAACCTCTTCTTCTTTAACAACCCTGTTTGTGAACAGCGGCGACATCTCCGAAAAGTGTTTTCTTAAATTTGTCGGCACCTCGATATCCACCTCGGCAAATCCGAACCACTCGGACTTCAAAATTCTTTGCGAGAATCTGTCCACGACAGGTTTTCCAACGTGTCGGATGATCTCTTTACCGCAAGGCATCACTTTCTTCCCACCGCTTCCAAGAACGGTGCGACGTCCAGGTCGTTGTGGTATCGCAGCCAGTCCGCGAAAGTGTTCATGTTTTTCTCTTTGTAGATCGCGTTGCACGCTTCTAGCTCACTATCTGTAATAAGGTATCCGCCTCGCAGTTTGGAATACCAGTGTTCGATGGGTGGTAAACCATCGTAGTCCAACTTTTCTGGGGAGTCGAACCACTCGTAGGGAAAGAAAGACTTGTGCATCGAGCAGTCGTATGCCTTGATCCACTTGTCGTAACTAGTTCCGGGTCCCATGTACAGAGCAATGTCTAGAAACCTGACTTCCGGAGTGAACAGAAATATCGTCGTGTTTGTCTTCTTACCTACCATAACTTTATCTGTTTTGTCAGCCAGTTTCCCAACGAGACGTTTCTTTATCAGGTTTATGTCGAATCTACTAGAGTTGAATCCTACCACGGGAAGCTGTTCTATCCACCTCTTTATAGTTTTGATTTGTGTTTCCATATCAGTCGGCATGTACTTGCGGTGCACATCGTGTTTTATCTTTTTACCTCTGCTTTTCAACTCCCTCAAGAACTTTGATACCAAAACTTCAGGATCTCTCTCGCAAATGTGTGTTGTCGTTCCTGAGAGACTGTCGCCTACTGAAACACTTATCGGAACGTGGGCAACCTCGTACTCTAGGTCTCGAGTTTTAACCTCCCCTCCGTTGACGTCTAGGTAAGCTTCAAAGTCGTACACTATTTGGTGCGGGTACAACACTGTCTCCGGGACCGTCTGTTCTACTTGTGGATGAGTTCGTGAATTATAGTCGCTCTCCCAAATAACCACGAGTGTGTATCCGGCTGAGATTATTGCCGCGTCCCTATCGAGAGTTTTGTTATACTTTTTACCCATGCGCCTTGTGTGGAGTGGACACCCGTGCCAGTGACAGCCGTGGAATTGGTACACGGTATTTGTCTCCCTGCAGTATCCGTCGACCGGAGCCCCTACAACCCACCTTTCTCCTCAGTGTCCACACCTGGCGGTGTGTATGTGATTGACTTCTAAAGATTTTAGCTAGTTTATCGACATTTTGCTGGCGTGCGATCTTGGGTAGAAGGCTTTTTCAAACGCGGACATTGGTCTGTCTATCATCTTACCTTTGCACACGACTACGGTCTCTCCCCTCATGCATGTTGCTGCGTGCCTCTTCATGTTGCTGGCGTTGGTGAATCTCTGTCTGCAGTCGTAGCAACAGTAGATTTTTGTTAGATTCTTTATGTTTGTCACGAGGAACGCGTGGTTTTTAAACAATCTTATCGTCATCTTCTTCTCTCCTACCTCCTCGTAGTGTGCTGGTGTCTTTCTCAAATACCACACGCCTTCTTCCGTTGGTTCGTACACTTCTATTCCTACACTGAAACATTCCTCCACTTTCTTCATGTCCTCAAAAGGAACCGGTCCTCTCGCGGTTTTCTTGTTTTTCGAGAAATGCTCGTTAGCCATGCTTCGTGCCTTTTCACAACACCTGTCCGGTCGAAAATCTTCCAAATGAATAGCTAGACATCTGAAAAGACACAAATCGTCGTTGTATTTATCTAACGCGTACATACCCTTCTTGTTCCTCAACCAATCCGGAAGAGGTCCTCCGGATGCTACTGTTGAGGCTAGCCCTGTGTCTTCCCTCCTATCACATAAAACTAGTTTTACGAATACGTCTACCCACCGGATAAACGTCCATTTCGTGTTTGGTCTGTCTATCTTATCCAGGTTTATACGAATTTCTTCTTGTCTCTTCACACATGTACATACCTCCTCGTAAGAACTCATCCATTGATTACCTCCGAGGTGTTTGTGAAATATTATAGTTTTCGCTCTACCACGACTGTCTTTCTCCTCTATATGTGCTATCTCAGATAGAAGTTGCTCGTCAGCATCGGAGCCAATTTGTTAACTATCCTTTCAGATATTATCCCGTCTATACCCTTACGAAAACAAAGCTCTATGTTTCTCCTACCTTTCTCCACCCGTTCCTTACTTTCGTCATGGCTGCCTAATATCTTCTCACCTTCGTCGGCTATTGCGTTCACCAACTTTCGGTTCAACTTCGACACCACTTTCTGTGGGGTCTTTCTCTGCGCGATAGCATTGGCACGCAGACTCATAATACTCTCTTCCACAAGTACATGCCCAACTTTATCAGCATTGTCTATACTATTGAAGGCACCTCGCTTGTAGGCCCTGGCAAACCTAGTCATGAAAGCTGTGTTTTTAGCCGCGTTCAAGAGTTTTGTCAACCCTGGAACTCATAGGCGTTTACTGTATGTCAACCCTAGCGATGAGGCTTCTGCTCTGAGTTTTTCAACTTGTGGCAACATTTTCAAATCTTGTTTTAAGCCTTCAGTTGGTTTAAACCGTGGTTTAACTCAATGTTTGAATAACTACTAGTTTTCGTTTCTTTAGCTTGAAATTTTATTAGTTTTGTCAACCCAGGAACTCTTAGGCGTTTACTGTATGGTATGTTGAGATCGTCAGCTTGTGTTCGCAGTTGATCTCTAGTTATATGAAGCTTTTCTACACCGCTAATCAGTTGAGGCCGAACAATTTTCTCATCCGTAACTTTTCTCATTTTTCTTCGTCCGAAGAAATTTCTCACAGGCATAGTTTTATACTTCCTATATGTTAGCAAATATACTTTTTTTTAAATAATTAATTAAATAATTAATTAATTATTTAAATAATTAATTATTATATTTTCTATATAATAATAGGGGTGTTCAGTTTTAAATAATTTAATTAAATTAATTAATTATTATACCCCTATATAATAATAGGGGTGTTCAGTTTTAAATTATTTAATTAAATATTTTCATACTTCCTATATGTTAGCAAATATACTTTTTTAAATAATTAATTAATTAATCTGACCAAATGGACTGTATGGTATGAGAGAGACAACTCTGACAAGGACGACCCGCTTTAGAAAGTACACAGTTGTCTAACTTGGCTCTGTATTCTATAGGTGGTCCGCACTTTTTGTCTATTCAGTTTATACACAAATTCGAGGGGTGTGGGACTGTAGGTGGAGCGGGCACTATGTAGGTTGGTGGTATCATTTTAACTCCCTATATACTACTACTTCCACTGTTTTTATATATGTATCAAGATCTTGGTAAAATCGTAGACTGTTTTCGTTTGGACCATATAAATTGATTAATGTATAATCTTTTTCAGAAATGCATATTTTACACTGAATTTTACCGGTCATGACCTGTTCATAATGTTTAATTTTATAATCAAGCCCCGGTTTTATTAAAATACATATACCTTCTTTATTGCTATATTCCCCACTAAAATACCCATCACCACCCCATTCCTTTTCCCACTGGGCTTTGTCACTTGTTGTGAAATGCGCTTCTTGTATGAAACATATATCGTAATCATTGTCTTTTATCCATTGAAAAAGGTGTAGCCGTTTGTGTTGTGATCCCATACCCTTAACATTAAAGCTTCCTGGTTTTAATTCCATAAAGTAGTATTAGAAATCTGATCTATCTAAAGCAAGCACAATACATCTTGATCGCCGGTATCGCATTTTCAAAGTAATCCCCCTGATAAAAGTACTCCCCTCGATACACAGACGGGAGTACTTTGAAAATGGCTAGTACGTCGGCCCATTTTCAAAGTACTCCCCTCGATACACTGACGGGAGTACTTTGACAATGGCTAGTCGGCCCATTTTCAAAGTACTCCCCTAAAGTTTAGATCAATCTACGCAGTTTGTATGCGCTTTCAGTATATAGGATATGTGTCTACATTGTTGGGCATTAAGTGCAACTTTCATCATATGTCCTGATATATTCTGAGGGGGGAGTGGTTTGGAAATGGGTATACACGGCCATTTTCAAAGAACTCCCCTAAACAAAAAGAACGAGCATGACGATGTGACGCATAGAATCAGCCTACGCGTTTATGGTATAAGATAAGCGTCTACAGCGTTGGTCATTGCTGTGCATACTTCCGTCGTACATGTACTCATGTATGACATATAGAGGGGGAGTGGTTTGAAAATGGGTAAACACTGCCATTTTCAAAGTACTCCTCTAAACAAAATGAACGAGCATGACGATGTGACGCACAGAATCAGCCTACGCGTTTATGGTATAAGATACGCGTCTACAGTATTGGTCGATGTTGTGCATACTTCCGCCGTATATGTACTCATATATGACATACTGAGGGGGAATGGTTTGAAAATTGGTATACACTGCCATTTTCAAAGTACTCCCCTAAACAAAATGAACGAGCATGACGATGTGACGCATATAATCAGCCTACGCGTTTATGGTATAAGATAAGCGTCTACAGTGTTGGTCGATGTTGTGCATACTTCCGCCGTTCATGTACTCATGTATGAGATACTGAGAGGGAGTGGTTTGAAAATGGGTAGACACTGCCATTTTCAAAGTACTCCCCTAAATAAAATGAACGAGCATGACGATGTGACGCATATAATCAGCCTACGCGTTTATGGTATAAGATACGCGTCTACAGTGTTGGTCGATGTTGTGCATACTTCCGCCGTGCTTGTACTCATGTATAGAGATTACTGATGGGGTGGAGTGGTTTAGAAAATGGGTAAAACAACTGCCATTTTCAAAGTGAACTCCCCGCCAAAACAAAAAATGAACGAGCATTGACGATGGTTGACCGCATATAATTCAGCCTAACGCGTTTTTTAATGGTATAAGAATAAGCGTCAACAGTGTTGACGATGTTGTTGCATACTTCCGCCGAGGCATTGTACCATGTCGAGATAACTTGAGGAGGATTGGTTTAAATGTGTAGACACTTGCCCATTTTCAAAGTACAACACTAAACAAAAATAACGAGCATAGACGAATGGGTGACGCATATAATCCACATACGCGTTTATGGTTTATAAGGATAAGCGACTACAGGTTTGTTGGTCGATGTTGTGCATACTTCTGCCCGTGCAATGTACTCATGTATGATATACTGAGGGGAGTTTTGGTCTTTGGAAAATTAGTATACAGTGCCCATTTAAATCAAAAAGTACCCCTAAACAAAATGAACTAGCATGACATGTTTGACCGCATAAATAACAGCCTACGTCGTGTATGGTATAAGATAAGCGTCTACAGTATTGGTCGATGTTGTGCATACTTCCGCCGTGCATATACTCATGTATGAGATACTGAGGGGGGTGGTTTGAACATGGGTAAACACTGCCATTTTCAAAGTACTCGCCTAAACAAAAAAGAACGAGCATGACGATGTGACGCATATAATCAGCCTACGCGTTTATGGTATAAGATAAGCGTCTACAGTGTTGGTCAATGTTGTGCATACTTCCGCCGTGCATGTACTCATGTATGAGATACTGAGGAGGAGTGGTTTGAAAATGGGTAGACACTGCCATTTTCAAAGTACACCCTAAACAAAAAGAACGAGCATGACGATGTGACGCATATAATCAGCCTACGCGTTTATGGTATAAGATAAGCGTCTACAGTGTTGGTCGATGTTGTGCATACTTCCGCCGTGCATGTACTCATGTATGAGATACTAAGGAGGAGTGGTTTGAAAATGGGTAGACACTGCCATTTTCAAAGTACACCCTAAACAAAAAGAACGAGCATGACGATGTGACGCATATAATCAGCATACGCGTTTATGGTATAAGATAAGCGTCTACAGTGTTGGTCGATGTTGTGCATACTTCTGCCGTGCATGTACTCATGTATGATATACTGAGGGGGAGTGGTTTGAAAATGAGTATACACTGCCATTTTCAAAGTACTCCCCTAAACAAAATGAACGAGCATGACGATGTGACGCATAGAATCAGCATACGCGTTTATGGTATAAGATAAGCGTCTACAGTGTTGGTCGATGTTGTGCATACTTCCGCCATGCATGTAGTCATGTATGAGATACTGAGGGGGAGTGGTTTGAAAATGGGTAAACACTGCCATTTTCAAAGTACTCCCCTAAACAAAATGAACGAGCATGACGACGTGACGCATATAATCTGCCTACGCGTTTATGGTATAAGACAAGCGTCTACAATATTGGTCATGGTTGTGCACACTTCCATCGTACAAGTACTCATGTATTAGATACTGAGGGGGAGTGGTTTGAAAATGGGTATACACTGCCATTTTCAAAGTACTCCTCTAAACAAAATGAACGGGCATGACGATGTGACGCATATAATCAGCCTACGAGCTTATGGTATAAGATAAGCGTCTACAGCGTTGGTCATTGTTGTGCATACTTCCATCGTACATGCACTCATGTATGAGATACTGAGGGGCAGTGGTTTGAACATGGGTATACATTGCCATTTTCAAAGTACTCCCCTCTCCCCTACGCGTTTATGGTATAAGATATCGTACAAGTACTCGGTATCCGGAAAAAACAACCTAGTTGTAATTGTTCACGGGGGAGGGGGTGCAAATTTCCACCTGTGCATTTTTGGACTGGGGGCGAATGTCCTAGAGGGCAAATGTCCGTGTCCCTTGAAAATGTAATAGGCCATTTTCAAAATACTCCCATAAACAACAACTATTTGCATATCTAAACAAAAAGAATGTGCATGTCGATATGACGACTAGAAACACGACTGGTCGAAAATGTAATATACCCTCGTTTGTCATATAATAATTTCTAAATCCTTATTGTCATATTCCAATATTGGACATGTCATGTAAATGTAGGTTAATTGGCGACCCCATTCTCACATTTGCCACACTCTGTTCCTTGACAGTGGCCGCGGTAATTCGCACCTTGACGAACTATACCTGATGATTATCCATGCCAAGTAGTTACAACGGATTTGTAGCAAAACAGGAGTTACGATAGTTTCCACCAGTGAAGCCTCATTCCGCGTTTTGTTTATTCAGTATATATATTATTATATGGTTAGCTAAATCATATAGTAACCATAGACTTGCCTAAACAAAAAGAATATCCATGACTATGTGACGACTATAACCAGTGTACCTGTTTATGACATAAGATATACGTCTGCAATGCTGGTCATTATGTACCCAATATCACCATAACTGTACTAATATAACTTTATAAACAAACAATTAATGCTTAACTGCTGAGGCACATTTTAAAAAATAAAACACTCCACTTTCAGGTTAGATAGATCTGAGCATTCGGTTTGCTATAGATGTGCGGTATTGTTTGGCGACTCGATCAATAAACTACTACCAATAAAGTGTCATTATCACAACTAGTCGGTAAAGCATTATACCCGAGTTTGTCATGTATTACTTCCTAAATCCTTATTGTCATATTTCAATATTGGACGTGTCATTTTAAAGTAGGTTAATTGGTGACTTCATTCACACATTTGCCACATGCTGTCATTTATGAGTGGCCGCAGTAATTCGCACCTTGAGGAACAATACCTGAAGACTATCCATGCCAAGTAGTTACAACGGATTTGTAGTAAAACAAGAGTTACGATAGTTTCCACCAGTAAAGCCTCCTTCCGCGTTTTGTTTATTCAGTATATAATTATAATATTATAAGGTTAGCTAAATCATATAGTAACCATGGCATGAACTAGACAATTACAAGGGCCGGACTACAAGTTAAAAATGTATACCCAATAAAATGGTATTGTTACTGTCAATGTTTGTTCATATACATGTAAATGTAAATATTCCAGTATCCGACGTTATGAATCTGTTTTATTATTCCACTCATAACCGTACTCAACGCTGACTACCATGTAACATATTCGTATTTCTAGAGCACTGATCTCTGTTTTCTATATAGTTGTCTTGTTATGACATTGACCTGCGTCTGCATTTCTCAAGCTACGCTGTTACACGTGCCAGTCAGCTGAGTAGTGCTCAGTCTGGGTTGGGTACAGACAGGGATTTATATGTTTGTGTGTACACATAGTTATATAGTTCTTAATGTGTATATATATGATTGTGTACTGTATAGTGATTTGTATGGCACACCGTTTTTGTCGCGCCCGCTTGCGGATAGCGCGACATAGTCGGCGTACGTTTGTCCGTACGTCCGTGTGTGCGGGTTTGCATTAAAGTTTTCGGGTACCCCTTATCTGTGCAACCGTTAGACGGATTGATTTGAAACTTCATATCATCATCCATATTTATGCCACACCCATGCGACTCTGATGTCCAAGGTCAAGGTCAAATCACTTAGAGATTTGCGTTAACGTTATTTTTAAAATATTTGCGTTAAATTTGCCTGGTACCCCTTATCTCTGCAACCATAAGTCGGATTTACGTGAAACTTTGTATACTTTTCTCATCATCCATATTTCCATTCTATAGCACATCCAAGCGGCCTTGATACCCAAAGTCAATGTCAAATTACAAGGTCGGGTACCAAATATCTCTGCAACAATAAGTCGGATTGGCTTTAAACTTCTTAACCTTCATCCACATTTTTATTCTGTAGCCCACCCATGTCATTTTCATGCCCAGGGTAAAGGCCAAATTACTTAGACATTTGTGTTAAAGTTTTTGAAATATTTGTTGTAAAAGTTGTTTTTAAGGTGAAGTACCAACAATATCTTTGCAAACTTAAGTTGGATTATCTTGATATTGCGCTACATATAGTGGCACTTTGACGTCCATACGTGCGTCCAGATTTTAATTTGTATTCCCTATCCAGCACTCGTTGGGTGCGACATGCGGGCCTCGGCCATCTACATGTAGTACTATTTATTCCCGAAACGAAATATCTCAAAAGATATCTAGATTTGTGAATTAGGTATATTATTTAACCAAATAGACTATATATTGTTCCATGAATAGATATCTTGTATTACAATAGAGATATCTCAATGTAAGATTTGAATAAGATTTACATTGGTTCATTAAGAATAAGATATCTCTTTGATATTAATATATCTGTTTGACCATTCAAAGTAATATATAATTATCTTGTTTCGTGAATAAGTAGTAACAAGGCGTCGCTTGAAATGAACATGATTTGCTTTTGCACATTTTCATTGTAGCGATTCGGTCAGCGTACTACATGTACCTACTTACGATCATAATAAAGTTACAAATGTATACATATAAACTGGTACGTGTAGCTGGGCTCGTGATTTATTTAACGCAATACACAGTACATGTGCACAGAACGGATATATGCCATTCCTTATGTTTACATATGGGACGTCTGCATATGGAAAAAAATGCAACAACCTGTGCGAACTTGTTTTATCCAAAGATGTTTACTAATGAAATAAAGGTACTACCAGCAGCGGACTATCTAAGGTTGGTGTTCCCTTATTGGAGCCCCATGTAATGTCAATGGAAATCAAACGAAAAAATTTATAAAAACAAGTTACTTACACAAATAATTTATATCTACATGTTTATTATATATTGGTGCTTAAATAATGGGCACAATGAGGTGTTTTCATGTACACATGTTATCATTACACACAGTGTGTTTACACGTGTTGCCATCAAATTGTGTTTGTTATTCGCAAACTACTGCAGTATTTCTCGGTTCGTTGCTGGGATGATACTTATATACATGTACATACACATTAAACGTGGATATGGAATATTTGTGTAGGTAACTTTATTTTGTTTAGCTAGATTTCTTGTTTGATTTCCATCGACTTTGCAGTTGCAATAAGGGAACATCTACATAAGTCTAATATCGTATGACACTCACGGACACTCACTAGTATTATTGAAAAAGTATTTTTTATTTGTGATACATGTTGTTCCCATTTATCATTACAATATGTTTAGCGAGATATGTATTTTGTATATTACGCCACCCAAGTCTCCGTTTCAAATACACACTGATACATGTATATTCACACTGACGTGACATAAAAGGACAGGTAAATAATATAATAGCATACGACAAATTTTACCCGTAAACTAAATTGTTGGTTTATGGTTTGCGGACTTCTAGTACATGCTGGTTCACCATAAAGCTTTCTGCCTAATCTGGTGCCAAGCCACTCTGTAGACTTGGTATTTTTAGAATAATTACACAGGTATGACTTTGTGACTGCACTTGCGTGACTGAAACACGATATTATCTGCATTCATCAGATCAGTATCTGGTGCCAGGCGCCATAGCTACACTCAAAGAAACACAAGTAAGAGATCGACAGGAAATTACATACTACAAGTTGGAAGACTAAACAATGTTGACAACCCACTGCACCCACACACCCCTCCCAACCGACACACACTAGCGTGCTAGTCATTTAGTTTCCGTTCATAAGTTAAGCCTCGTTTCATATGCTGGGCTTATACAGCCATATACATAATGATACACCCCACTCGTTATCATTTTGAAAAGGGGAAATGATGATGACAATGTAAATGCGTAGATTATTCAAAAGTCTAAACTCATTTCTTAAACTCACATCTTAGTATATGTTTGGGGAGTACTTTGAAAATGGGCAGACTAGCCATTTTCAAAGTACTCCCGTCAGTGTATCGAGGGGAGTACTTAGAAATTGGGCCGACTAGCCATTTTCAAACTACTCCCGTCTGTGTACCTGAGGGGAGTACTTTGAAAATGGGGAGTACTTTGAAATTCCTACACCGGTCCACCATGTTGAGTCCACCAAATGTGAACAGAAAGAAAGAAATGATAGAAGTAAGTGAGAGTTGCATCAACGATAACATGTGAAGACAATAATGACATGTAAACAATGAATGAGGGTCACCAACTCAGATATTGTGTAATATAAACACGTGGGCACCTGTTGACAAAATGGATCTTACTATGTATGCTATCAGCATATCCCCAGATCAGTTTTCACATCCGCGCTGTCTGGTCAGGGCCTACCTTGATCGCCATTCCATCAGTGGAGAGATCATACTACCTGCCGTTAACATAATGATTATATTCTGGTAATTTACTTCTATTCTCATTGTATAGCCTAAATGTGCAAAATAATTTAATAATTATTGATTAAATAAGGTCCATTTTGTCACCCGGCGGCCCATGTATACTCGCACGTTACAATTTACAGTAGTGAGTATGTCTGCCTCCTCTATACCAGAAATAATTTTGAATTAGCATAGCAGTCAGTGATATCAGCTGGATTCAGGATTCATGCATAAGCTTAGGAAAGTAGACATTGTATATAGATTAGATACGCACTGTAATAGTAACTACTTTTCTTGCTATTACGTGATTTATTAGCTTATAAAGTTCAAGTATATGTGTATAGTCCGTGTTGACAAAAGTAGAGGCATTCATATCCACATCTTCATACTTAGCTTGTCTCAAATCGGTTGCACAACGTGTATATGGGCCACCTACTGAGAAAAGCGCACCCTACGACGTGTGCGACCAGCGTAGCCACATACCAGCCTGTGCATATGCGCAGTCTGAACACGACCTATGCTGTTCGCCATTCTGTCACTGAAATAACCTTGCTGTTGTCAGTAAAACTGTTAGACCATAACCATATTGTGCAAGATGAGCATGATACACAAGTGTTGCAAATGTTGTACGGTTCCTTACTATTTAAGTTTTAGCAGCGCACCTGGCGTCATAATGGTTGTTCCCAAATTACTGTTGCAATTATTGTTGTCAAGGGGCGTGGCGAGCTAACAAAGCTCATAGCAAAACAGCGATGCAATACTCAATAATGGAACTCCGGATGTCACTACCAATGAAGCATCAAGCTACTTAGAATGTAATCAACACAAACGCATTGAAACAGTACGAATGAATAAAGCATCAAGCCACATACATAGAAATGTAATAAGACGGATAGAACTTAGAATGTCATCAGTCAGCAATCATCAAGCCACATATAATTGTAATAAGACGGATATAACTTAAAAACAGCCAGCAAGCATCAAGCCACATATAATTGTAATAAGACGGATAGAACTTAAAATGTCATCAGCCAGCAAGCATCAAGCCAAATATAATTATGGCGGATATGACCTTCCATAGAATAGACGTTTCCATTGTGAGTTTATGAAAGGTGTAAATACTGGCAAGTGGGTATTTTTCAGACCTGGGCAGTAAAGGGTTCCCGCTACCTGTGACTGGTAAAATCCGTTTTGTGAACACTACGCTCAAGCTCATGCAGGTAAATACTCCGGAACCCCGTGTAACAGTTTATAGCCATGTTTCAATGTACAGTGGAACCTCTCTAAACCGGACACCCTGTGAGGTCCCCAGGGTGTCCGGTTTGTAGAAGTTCCACGGTAAAGCATACAGAATACTAGTTCTAGACCAGCGTGTGTGATTCGTGATCATGAACAGATATTATCATTGAAGGTAACTGGCAATGAAGCATATCAAAAGTAAGCACAACTAACTTGTCTGTGTGTCCGGTTTAGAGAGGTTCGACTGTACAGTGTTTACGTCTGAGGGACTGCTTTCAAATTCCTACACCGGGAATGTTACCGGTAACCGATTTCACAAATTTGCAAAGTATATTTAAGGATACATTTATTATTTTTTATTATGCTGAATTTATTACATTATTATCTTGATCTACACTGTTTGCATAAACCGTTATATCGGGTTTTCGTGTTTCAAAGGGTTAATGTTGACCTTATTGCAGGATGCAGTCCTCATTACCACGGACCTAACCTATTCGCCCGGAGGCAGAAAGAGATGAACGAAATCCACGGCCTTGTATACAAGCCGAAGGCCCTGCCCGTGGGAGCGAACTACAAAATGCACAACCAGCTGTAATTTGTAGTCTGTGATGTGTGGATGCATGTTTTAAACTTTATATGCAATATAACTGATGTTGTGATTTTTTTGTTATTTTTGCATTTTATACTTAATATAATCGAATATGTTGATAAGTAATCTGCGACCAGAAAACGTCACACTCAAGTGTTCTTACCTGCGTGATCTATCAGTGTGGACGAGTGTTTGATTTGTGTTGTGTTATGTGACCTGCTACCAGAAAATTACAAACTTCACATTCGAAGTGTAACATTGAGATGTATGGGTGTGTTTTTTATTTTGCGATATTTGATATGGTACCAAAAATCTAAAAAGTACACGATAAATTGCAACTTTTGGTGTGTGGATATGTTTTTGGACTGTTTATGCAATACAAATCAATGTAATGTTGGCAATATGTGATCCGCTATATGAAAACAAGAAATTGCACAACCAACTGAGCTTGTATTTTGAGGCTTTATATGCATGCAATACAGCTACAGTTGTAATATATGACTCGCTACCAGAAAATTACATTCTCCACAATCAAGTATATCTGTGATGTATGGATGTTTTTTTTTAAATTTTGCAATATACATGTAACTAATTTTGTGATATATGGTCGTATACCAGAAACTAACAACTGCACAATTCAATGCAACTTGTGATATGTGGATGTGTTTTTGGACTTTATATGTAACTAACGAACGTTGTGATATGTGGCTGTGATTGGAAAAATGGAGCTTATGGAACTTTTTACCAGTGTGGATCCTGATTAAATAGCACACTCATGTAGCCTGATAACTATCTGTATTGCTTGTTGGAAGCAGTACATGTGGTTCATTGATGGAACGAACGGCAAGCAGTGCATATCCTGATTAGACTGTGCGGATGCACAGGCTGATCTGGATCTACACTGGTCGCAGAACCCAGAAATCCCATTTCTCCAGTCACAGACACGTGTGTGATCTGCTACATCAAACCTTGACATTACACAACCAACTTAACTTGTGTTTTCGACTTCATATGCAATACATCTAATGGTATGATACGTGATCTGCCTTTTGACTATACATTACACAATCAAGAGTAGCTTGTGAACTGAACCAAGCCATGTGATATTGTACCTTGCACGACTCGTTCATTGCGATCCTGCACTATTTCCAGAGCGAACAATTGGTTGTGCGTGGAATACGATTTATAGACGCGTTCCTGAATAAGCAGAAGCTGTTGCCGTCGTGTGAATACCGAATGACCGCCCCCATCCCCAATTGTGTTGGTACGATTTTCTAGACGAAAAGCGACTGCAGACATCGTTGTAGAGTACCGTGGCACATATACACAGTCTGGTCAGAGTGCACGGATGCACCTGTTGATCTTGGACAACCTGGGCGTCAATTTCATAAGCCACATTGTGTCCGTCAACGACACAGGCAGTTAAAGCTGTGTGATTATGTACCATCCACCACGGCGAAAGATAAGGCTCACTGCTGACAGGTTAGCGCATGCAAACTGTCTGATACCGACCTAACGCTCCCGTTGCACGCATACACAAAATGCAGCACCTTCTTAACAGAAGTCAACACTGCATGCTCGGATCAGACTGCGCATATGCTGATCTCGTTATTCACTGTCTCACATTTCTCTGTTTCAATCATCGTCAATAAAATATGTGTAGTAGACTGCTATATCATGTGTTCATTTACTTTCTACATATGAGTAACGTGTTTTTGCTTGCGGACAGTGTGATACAGTCGACACATTGGCGTACGTACGTCCGTACGTACATACGTCCGGGTTTTTGGTTAACGTTTTTCGGTATACGTTCTATCAAAGCATCTGCACGTGCGAAATGCGGAGAAAAATAGTTTTAATCATAGCAATAAAATTAATATAAATAAGCCATATAACAGGTTCCTGTTCTTCGTAAACACTTCATATTACAAAACGGGAACTCATTCTGACAATTGCACTAATGTTAGTTGGTCACTTCTAATGACGTTTAAAACATGATGACGTCTACGTCGAAACATCATTGCTTTGTCGCGCCATTACGGACGTCATTTGGAACGTCTCTATTTTATTCATTTGACATAACGTTGGCGCATAATATGAATACGTAATTATGGTGATGCGGCCAGCCGATCAAATGCGCTCCATGTGTTATTACACGTGTGTCATAACACATTTATGAAATTGGTTAAAACACGGCATAACAAGGATTTACGCCAGTCAGTGAGATTACGTGTGTTAGGGTTAAATACCCGTTCTACCCGTGATCATTATTTGATTCAAACATAATTGCTTCGTAAATCTGATAGTATAACATATACTGAAACGATTTAAAAATGCAACTAAGGGGTAAACACCCTTATTTATCTCGTCTGGACGCGATTATCAACTGAATTAAGACGACTTAGCTATTAGGTTAAGTATATAGTAGAACTATGACACCATAATTATGTATTTACCTGGTATACACGTATGCCTAGTGTAGTACGGCATTATAGCCGTCATGCAGTATTTACCTCCAATGTAAATCAATGCAGAACTGTGTATGTTAACAAAGAACGCCGAGAATAACTGAAATCAAACTAGTCGACGATAGTTTCGGAGTACCTCAGCGTGTTACTTTCCGGTAGTTCGGATTACTCGGCTTTATTCATTCAATTTGCCTTCGCCAACAATGATGATTATTGCGAACTGAATATTCTGCATAAATCGGTGTATTAAAAGCATTTTCACGATGTAAGTTCAACAGAATTACTCAGAAATAGATACTTTAATATTTTATTAAGCATTGACTATTCATAAATTTAGATAATATTTTTATTTTATGAGGTTCCAAGTCATTCCGACGCTGTTCGTCCCGAAATCGGCCTGTAAATTATGACATGTGCATGGTGGCACGAACAATCAGTATCAGAACATATCTCAAATATGTCCAAATATAGCTAAATACATGTTTAACTGTGGATTATATTCACTCAGTTAATACATAAGTTAAAGCATTTTAATCAGATAATTGTCTGGAATCCTGTTGTGAAGCAGTTTAAGACGCAGGTAACACCACAACACTAAATATTACCCCACCCACTTAAACCCACATTAAAGATTTAAAATGTGAATGCATGCGTATTGACTTGAAAGTTGAATACAATGAACTTATTTTAGTGGCCATGTGGTTTAAGCAGGTCATGAATGACATGAGTTCAAGTCAAGTTGAATGTAGCTGAGATAATCTTGGCTATACGGATAAGACTTTTACTACTTCATCGGTCTTGTATGCTTTCTGTATCATAGCTGAGACACCTGCTGTGTATTATTTTGTCACAATAACAGCTTATTCTTTCCTCGTGTTTTGTGATGCGGTCTTGACGAGTGAGCAGTCTTTACTTATAACATTTAAGATAAATGTGTATGTTGACAAAAATGGCCCGACAAAAGGGCAAATACCAGTAGTCAACGGAAGACCCCCATTGTGACCCCATCAGATGAATGTGACAGGATGAATCGTCCTCTATTTTGCCTAGTACACATGTTTAAATAATACTATCACAGTCTCAGAATTCAGTTAGACACTTCTCCCAAACCACTTGATTTTTTGTAAAATATGCATGCAATAAGATGAAAATGGGCAATTGGTAATTTTGATCCCTTTCAGGGGAATGTGGTGGCATGAACCACTGTTTATATTGTCTACTATATATCTAAATTATTCTAACTTGTGTCACAGGACGAGAAAGATGCGCTCGGCCCGGCCTCGAACTGTGGACTATTTACCATCGTTCTAACCGATATTGGGCACCAAATGTGACAGGGCAATAAAGATGCTCATCGGCCTGGACTCGAATCGGGGGCCTCTGTACCGTACCTTCGCTCTAACTTACTGAGCTAGCCGGGCACGAATACACACCTCCTGCCCATCGCGAGTTGTATACATACCGTGGCACTCAGAATTGAGTTGGGCACTTCTCCTAAATCACTTGTAACATATTTGCAGTTTAAAAAATAGCATGAACCGTAACAACTGATAATCTGAGGATCCCATTGTCACCCTTTAAGGGGAATGTGACGGAATGGACCCCTGTCTATATTGTCTATTACATAGGTATGAATAAAAGGAACACAGAATTGAGAGGGGCACTTCTCCCAAATCACTTATAAAATATTTAGTTATTAGTGTATACTGCTATGTCGTTATTTTAGGGTTTGCTTAATTTGTTGCTACATTGTTTGAACCAAGGTTTTTTTCATCTATAGACCACGTACAACAAAACTGGGGTTGGTTCCATTTTTTTCAATAAGCCATATGGCCGCCATCTTGAAATTCAAAATGGCCACCATTGACATTTATATTTCGAGGTCAAAGTCATTAAATGTGGTATTTTTGCAGCGGAAACACATTATTATGGGCAAGAAATATTGGCAGAATGAGTTCAATACATTTTGAGACACCAGCCATTTTGGTTTTCAAAATAGCCGCCATTTCAAAATTTGAAATCAGTATTTATGTTTCATTTTTGAGTGTTGTGGTAAGATTTTGTATTTTCCTTCTGGTTATACATACTTGTATTTCTTTGAACACAGTCAGCCGAAATTATTTCTAACTGGTAATGTGATACGAGTAATCTTTATCTTAAAAATGTCCACCGCAACTAAGTGTGTTATGTACATCGCCACATCAAAGATTTGTTACACATTCTAGAATTTCTGTGGCTGTAGTTATGTTCTTTCAAATTATATTGTGATTGGAACGTGTGTATCTGCTTGAAAATATATCTATAATGTTCTATATAAAACATCAGGGTTGTGCCTAGGTCTCACCTTCAGAGGGACAATGTCAGATTTTGGGCCCTTTTTTGTATTAAAATAATGGGGAGATTTTGAAATTGTAAGGGACATTGACAATTTTAGGTAGGAAAATGTCCCCCGGGCTCGCTCTAGGCACAACACTGCAACATGTAACAAAACTGAAGTTGGTTCCATTTTTTTAAGAGCCGCATGGCCAGCATTTTGAATTTCAGAATGGCCGCCATTGAAATTAATTAATATTTAAAGTCAACTTGAAATGTGGTGTTTTTAATTATTATTTATTATAAGAAATATTGGCATAATTATTTCAGTATATTTTAAAATGGCGGCCATATTATTTTTAAAATCGCCGCCATTTAAACTTGACAATCTAATATTTATCATACATGTTTAATGCAGTGGTGATATTTTGTATGTTTCTTCTGCTTGTACTCCTAATACAATGAACACAATCTGTTGAGATTATTGCTAACTAGTACTGTGGTACCAGACACCATTATCTTCAAAATGGCCACTGGAAATAAGTGTGACACATACAGTGCCACTTCAAGAACTTACATCTATTACCATGATTACGTATTGCTGTGGCTTATAGTTATTTCTTCAAATGATATCTTAGTCAGCACATGTGTTTCCCTTTAAAATAAGAAGAAAATATGGCAAATCATCCCATTTTATCCAATAAAGTGTATAGTATGGTATTGTATATTGCATTACAAAGGTAAATACTCATATTTTCCATTGCTTCATGAGAAAGCGTCTGTTACGGCGATATTGGGCACAATCTGCAGCCTGTAAGAAATGGCATTGCGCTAGCAGACTTCAACTGGTCTCAACAGTTTGTTGTCTTTATGGAGTCCAACTTGGTCGCCAATGTTTAGCTCTTTTAATTGTAAAGCTACTACGCTTTTATCATAGCGTTTCTGGCTCTGGTGATGTTGATGACTAGATCTGATCTTGTCACAAACCGAAACATGTATTGGAAATACCTGCTCATAAGTGGTCAGTAAACTGAATAGAAGCCGCTGTCCCATCAATAACTATGTAGGTGACCTTTTGTGCCGGTTATAGGAGTTTCCATATTCCAGTATACCCAAATATAGGTCTTGTACATTCACCTTTTCTTTTTTACGAAACTGTGTTTCAACAGTTCGCTCAGCTAACCCACTGGACCTTGGCTACATAGAGTACGTGACATTAAGGGAATCCCATTCTTTCCTTAAAGCAGCACATTTCTGGTAGCCAATGACCATTGGAAATGTTTGTAGCAACACTTTGTCATACGTGGCCGGGTACATAGTGTGATGTCGGAGTGTCTTTGGCATTTCAGTTTCCATCTTCAATTGAATATCTTCTTACCATTTTAAAAGAACATAATGCCGAGATGGCATTGTGCAGTGCTTGCAACCTTTAGGACTCAAGAGAAGTCAGAATTATGTGTTCAGATCCTTTCAGTTTATCTCTGTAATCCCATAACGCCATTTTCTTATGTGGACATTGTGTTCTGAAATTGAGTTATCCCTTTAGACTTGTTTTTCTAACATAATCAATTGTGCATCTTACTCAGTCAAGTTCTTGCAACCTGTGATCACTGACAGGTAAGTTCGCGAATACTACATGTACATGTGATTTCATACCATTAATAAAGTTAGAATATATGTATGACTCGTGGGATAGCGTATGTTTTTGCGAGAAAAGTGTTTCATTGCCAGGCCATAATGCTTCAACAGCAGTAAAATATCACGTAGTCTGTGACGACATGGATAGAGTATGTATTTAATAGATATGAGAGGCAAGTGATCTTACTCCACTTGAACAGTCAGTCCGTACACGTTTCCGTCCAAATAACATTCCTCATTATTCATGTTCAATCAGAGCATATTAGTTTTCTGCGAGAATCAATTATTTGGAAGCATTAGCCATTGGCTTGCCTTTGTGGCACACCATACTACAGTGTCTCTGGCTTTGTCACGTCATAATATGACAATTTCAACAAGTGAAACGCAATTTGGACCATCAAGACACTGATCACTTTTATATTGACACAGGAGATGCGATCTCTTAATATATTACCATATGGTAATCGTAAATCATGATAATGACCATGGAACTAATAATGATACTTCCTTTTGAACGTGGCCATAAACATTTTTCTACAGTTTCCTACATAACAATTCTGTATTATGTATAGAGTGTGTTATGGCAATCAATCTGACATTTTACTCACGTCGTCTACACATACTGAACACGTGCGGATGGCGTTTAGATGCCAAATAGTCATTTACTCACACAAATACTGGCTTTTCGACAGTTATTCTACACTTTTCTGCATACAAGTTTGTATAGGGTATATATTGTGTGCGAGCAACACCTTTGACCGCATTTTGAGTGTCATTGTGCCAGCACTGCCTTTCAGAAACACCAACAAGATGGAGACTCTAATGCAGATGGTGATGAAACTGCTTGAAAGTACTGTATCCATAATTACGAAACTTCCTGCATACATACAATGGCCATTTTGAAATCTAACATGTCTGTCATAAACAGTGACTTGAAATTGACTTTAGTCATATATACATGTAATTTAATTTCAATAATGAGTATAGTCAGGGAACAAATCAGTCCAAATGGTTTGTGCATGGTTATATCATAATTATATGTTTTCACGGCAGCCATTTTGGAAATTAGAATAATAGGAACAACTCATGTTTTCTTTGATGATACAATGAACTTTTTTTCAAAGAACGTTCCAAAACAGTCAATACAACCTATACACTTTACTAAAGACAAGTACGTAGTGAAGACATAAGAAATATTGTTTACATAGAGGTCATTTTGAAAACAAAATTTCCGCCATACCAGTAATCAGAAAAAGTGGAACCAACCCCATTTATATTATTTTAAGTATGTAGATGGCATAGCCGAGAAAAACAACCTTCTATCTGCATCATAAATGTAGATATGAATATTACAATATATTGTATACGATTTCAGGGTGGCCATTTCTAAATCAAAGATGGCCGCCATAGGGGTTGTTAACAATGAAAATAACACTGGTGTTATTCTTTGTGGTCAAAAGATTATTATCACCAAAAGACAAATCAATCTTCTACCTGTATTAGAAGTGTATATATAAGGAATACAGCATTTCAGGGCGGCCATTTTGAAATCCAAGATGGCGGCCAAAGGAATTGTTGAACAAAAATGGAACCACCCCAGTTTTGTTCTCCGTGGTCTAAAGATGACAAAAAAACATGGGTTACACGAATGTAGCCAAAAAAAATGCAAAAGTACATAACAGTATACACTATATATGTGGTGTTGAAACAAATGGGTAATCTTAAACTTGGGGAATGTGATGGCATGAGCCCCTCTCCCAAATAGCTTGTACAATATTAAAAGTTACGTGGTGTATACACCAAAAATAACAGGGAAATGGGCAACTGGTAATATGAGGATCACCATTGTGACTCCTTAAGGTGAATGTGACGGCATGAATACCTGTCTATGTTGTTCAGTATATATGTCTAAAGGAAAATGTAATTGAGTGGGGGAATATCTCCCACAGCACTTGTAAAATACAACGTATTAAGATTTATGCGGTGTTGACAAAACTAACAGGAACATGCATGACTAGTAATCTGAGAATCCCCATTAGGACCACTATTTATTCTTTGTATTTATTTGTTGATGTGCAATGATCAAACCTTTTAATCTGTCGAAAATATTATTTTTTTCAGGTGAAACATTTAATTAGTATAAATAATTAAAATATATCATATTCCTCCTTTGCATATGAAAACAGCCTGATACAACCACGAGTCACTATCAATAAAATAAATATTACTAAATGATTATATCTGTATATCGGGCATTCGTACATTTTGGAACTGATGGAATAGTGACACAATTACATACTTATTCAATCCTATAAAGAACATGTTGTGTCTACTGAGTGGGCATGTACCTTTAACCCCTGTCTATGTTTACTAGTATATATATATACAACATGCCACATGGTGTACCGACGGGCCGCACTCCTCCCGTGTTCATGACACATTCACAACAGGTCACATAGTGTACCGGCGTGCCATACTCCTCCCGTGTTGCCGACCTTGTACAACATGTCACATAGTGTTCACGCGGGCTGTACTCCTCCCGTGTCGTAGACATATACAACATGTCACATAGTGTGCCCGCGGGTTGTACTCCTCCCATATCGCCGACATATACAATATCTCACATAGAGTATAGTGTACCGTGTACCGGCGGACCGCACTCGATATGTACAACATGTCACATAGTGTACTGGCTGGCCAAGTCACATAGTGTACCGGTGGGTCGCACTTCCCCCTCCACACCTGTGTCCCCGATCTATACAACATGTCACATAGTGTACAGGCAGGTCATACTTATCCCGTGCCCCCGTCATTTACAACATATAACGTAGTGTAACAACGTACCGTACTCCTCCCGTATCGCCGACATATACAATATACCACATAGAGTATCGACGTACTGTACCCACCCCCCCCCCCCCCTCACCCCGTGTCGCGGACATATACAACATGTCGCACAATGTACCGGCGGACCGTACTCTTTTCGAGTTGCCAACATGTACAATAGGTCACATAGTGTGCCGGCGGGACGTACTCTTGCCGTGTTGCCGACATATACAACATGTCACATAGTGTACTGGCGGGCCGTACTCCTCCGTGTCGCCGACTATCAACATGTCACAAGTGTCGGCCGTGCCGTACTCCTCCATGTCGCCGACATATACAACATGTCACATAGTGTACCGGCGTGCCGTACTCCTCCATGTCGCCGACATAATTATACAACATGTCACATAGTGTACCGGCGCGCCGTACTCCTTCCGTGTCCCCGCCCTGTACAACATGTCACATAGTGTACCGGCGCGCCGTACTCCTTCCGTGTTGCCGACATATACAACATGTCACCGTGTCTCTGACATATACAACATGTCACATAATGTACACTCAGTCGTTACTCCTCCCACCCCCCTTCCCCCTTGTCCCCGTCATTTACAACATATGACAGTGTACCAACGTACCATACCCCGTGTTCCTGACCTGTACATTATAGACAATAGTAATCTACCGGCAAACTTTAATAATTGTTTACAGACCCTTTATTAAAATGAACATAGTATTGGATTTAATAATGCTGTGTTTATCGGTTTTGTCAGGCCTTGAAGTGCAGCGGCTAGCATACTGGTATTCGTACTAGTGACCTGGGCTCGAGTCCCAATGGGGCCCATTCTCGTTAAACAAGCATTGTTATTTTCAATTCTACTGCTATAAATATTGAAGTGTGCTTTCTCTGCATCTGCCTGTGTATTGTGTTAGCCGTTTCTGACGGAATGCAAACACTATAGCTTGTACCACAACAACCTACTGCGGTGTACATTAGAAACTGAAGTTATTGTTTATACTTTCAGCTAGCTATGATCTTTACCTATGTACTGTGTATGCTCAGTCGTTTCAACAAATTTAATTTGCTTCCAAGATAAACTTGGGTACTGTCTCAGATAATGTCTCAAATATCCAATATGTGTTTTGTCTCTACATGCACAGTAACTGACATTTTAAATCCAGCAAATGAAGCCCTGTCGATGTTGTATAGTACATATATCTGAATAATAGGAACACATGATTGAATGGGACGTGTGATCTCAGGATCCCCATTGCGACATATTAAGGGGAATGTAACGGCTTGAGCCGTGTCTATATTGTCCAGTATAATCCTCTCAATAACAGGAACACATAATTGAGTGGGGCACTTCTCCCGTAGCACCTGCAAAATATTGTTTTATGGTGGTTGACAAAAATAACACGAACATGGGCAACTTGTGACACATTGTGACCGCTTAAGGGAAATGTGACGGCATGAACCCTAGTCTATGCTGTCTAGTATATATAGCTGAATAAGGAGAACAGAAAAATGAGTGGTCACTTCTCCCGACGCGCATGTAACATATTATGTTTTATCCGGGTATGAAAAAAATAACACGAAAGTGGGCAACTGGTGACCTGAGAACCCCATTGCGACACCTTAAGGGGAATGTGAAGGCATGAACGCCCGTCTTTGTTGTCTAGTATATATACTTAACTGTCTGAGTAACAAGAACACAGGATTTGGTGAGGCACGTCTGCCTAAGCACTTGTAAAACGTATGTTTTATCCGGGTATGACAAAAATAACACGAACATGGGCAACGTTTGACCCCAGGACCCCCATTACGACCCCTTAAGAGGAATGTGACGGGCATGAACCCCCGTCTATGTTGTCTAGTATATATGTCCGAATAATAATAACACACGATTGAGTGGGGCACTTCTCCCGAAGCACTTGCGATAAAAATATGTTTATGCTGGTATGATAAAAATAACACGAAAATGGGCCACTGGTGACCTGAGGATCCACATTGCGACCCCTTAAGGGGAATACGACGGCATAAATCCCCGTCTCTGTAAAGACAATTATTTACAAGTGCTTCGGGAGAAGTGCCCCACTAAACAGTGTGTTCCTATTATTCAGACATATAAAAACGACAATATAGACGGGGGTTCATGCCGTCACATTCCCCTTAAGGGGTCGCAATGGGGTCCTCAGATCACCATTTGCCCATTTTCGCGTTAATTGTTGTCATATCCGGATAAAACATATTTTTCGGGAGACGTGCCCCACCACTCAATCGTGTGTTCTTGTTATTCATACATATATACTGGACAACATAGACGGGGGTTGATGCCGTCACATTCCACTTAAGGGGTCGCAATGGGGGTCCTCAGATCACCATTTGCCCATTTTAGTTTTATTTTTGTCATACCAGGTTAAAACATATTATTTTACAAGTGCTTCGGAAGAAGTGCCCCACTCAAGTGTGTGTTTCTATTATTCTGACATATATACTGTATAACATAGACGGGGCTTCATGCCGTCACATTCCCCTTAAGGGGTCGCATTAGGGGTCCTGGGGTCACCAGTTGCCCATTTTCGAGTTATTTTTGTCATACCCGGATAAACATATTTGTTTACAAATGCTTCGGTAGAAGTGCCCCACTCAATGGTGTTTTCCTATTATTCCAACGTATATACTAGACAATTTAGACTGGGGGTTCATGCCGTCACATTCCCCTTAGAGGTCCATATGGGGATCCTGGGGTCACCAGCGTTTTTTTTGTCGTACCCGGATAAAACATACGTTTTTACAAGTGCTTCAGGAGAAGTGCCCCACTCAACAGTGTGTTCCTATTATTGAGACATATATACTAGACAACATAGACGGGAGTTCATGCCGTCACATTCCCCTTAAGGGGTCGCAATATGGGTCCTGGGGTCACCGGTTGGCCATTTCCGAGTTATTTTTGTCATACCCGGATAAACATATTTTTTTTACAAGTGCTTCGGGAGAAATTCCCCACTCAATGGTGTGTTCCTGTTATTGAGACATATTATACTAGATAAGATAGGTGGGGGTTCATGCCGTCACATTCTCCTGAAGGGGTCTCAATAGGTGTCCTGGTATCACCAGTTGCCCATTTTCGAGTTATTTGTGTCATAGTCGGATAACACATACGTGTTTACAAGTGCTTCGGGAGAAGTGCCCCACTCAATCGTGTGTTCCTATTGTTGAGACATATATACCAGACAACATATACGTATACAACATGTTTTACAATTGCTTCAGGAGAAGTGCCCCATTCAATTGTGTTTTATTATTATTCAGACATATCTACTAGATAACTTAGACCGGGGTTCATGCCGTCACATTCCCCTTAAGGGGTCGCAATAGGGGTCCTGGGGTCACCAGTTGGCCATTTTCGACTTATTTGCGTCATAGTCGGATAAAACATACTTTTTACAAGTACTTCAGGAGAAATACCCCACTCAATCGTGTGTTCCTATTGTTGAGATGTATATACTAGACAACATAGACGGGGGTTCATGCCGTCACATTCCCCTTAAGGGGTCCATATGGGGATACTGGGGTCACCAGTTGCCCATTTTCGCGTTATTTTTGTCATACCTGGATAAAACAAACGTTTTTACAAGTGCTTCGGGAGAAGTGCCCCACTCACCAGTGTGTTCCTATTATTGAGACATATATAATAGACAACATATACGGAGGTTCATGCCGTCACATTCCCCTTAGGGGGTCGCAATAGGGGTCCTGGGGTCACCAGTTGGCCATTTCCGAGTTATTGTTGTCATACCCGGATAAAAATATTTTTTTACAAGTGCTTCGGTAGAAGTGACCCACTCAATCGCGTGTTCCTATTGTTGTGACGTGTATACTAGACAACATAGACGGGGGTTCATGCCGTCACATTCCCCTTAAGGTGTCGCAATAGGGGTCCTGGGGTCACCAGTTAGCCATTTTCGACTTATTTGGTGTCATAGTCGGAATAAAACAAACTTGGGGTTTTAAACCAATGGGGCTCGGGAGAAGGCCCCACCAATCGTGTTCCAGTTTTTGAATTACATAATATACTAGATAAATAGGCGGGGGTTCATGCCGCCACATTCCCCTTAAGGTGTCATAGGGGTCCTTGGTCACCAGTAGCCATCGACTTATTTTGTTTTCCAATAGTCGGATAAAACATACCTGTAATTACCAAGTGCTTCGGGAGAAGTGCCCCACTCAATCGTGTGCTCATGTTTTTGAGACATATATACTTTACAACATAGACAAGGGTTTATGCCGTCACATTCTCCTTAATGGGTCGCAATAGGGGTCCTGGGGTCACCAGTTAGCCATTTTCGACTTATTTGTGTCATAGTCGGATAAAACATACTGTCTTACAAGTACTTCGGGAGAAGTGCCCCACTCAATGGTGTTTTCCTATTATTCATACGTATATACTAGACAACTTAGACGGGGGTTCATGCCGTCACATTCCATTTAAGGGGTCCATATGGGGATTCTGGGGTCACCAGTTGCCCATTTTCGCGTTATTTTTGTCATACCCGGATAAAACATACGTTTTCACAAGTGCTTCGGGAGAAGTGCCCCACTCAACAGTGTGTTCCTGTTATTGAAACATATATACTAAAGAACATAGACGGGGGTTCATGCCGTCACATTCCCCTTAAGGGGTCGCAATAGGGGTCCTGGGGTCACCTTTTGGCCATTTCCGAGTTATTTTTGTCATACCCGGATAAACCTATTTTTTTTACAAGTGCTTCGGGTGAAATGCCCCACTCAATGGTGTGTTCCTGTTATTGAGACATATATACTAGATAAGATAGGCGGGGGTTCATGCCGTCACATTCCCCTTAAGGTGTCGCAATAGGGGTCCTGGGGTCACCAGTTAGCCATTTTCGACTTATTTGTGTCATAGTCGGATAAAACATACTGTTTTACAAGTGCTTCGGGAGAAGTGCCCCACTCAATCGTGTGCTCATGTTTTTGAGACATATATACTTTACAACATAGACAAGGGTTTATGCAGTCACATTCTCCTTAATGGGTCGCAATAGGGGTCCTGGGGTCACCAGTTAGCCATTTTCGACTTATTTGTGTCATAGTCGGATAAAACATACTGTCTTACAAGTACTTCGGGAGAAGTGCCCCACTCAATGGTGTTTTCCTATTATTCATACGTATATACTAGACAACTTAGACGGGGGTTCATGCCGTCACATTCCATTTAAGGGGTCCATATGGGGATTCTGGGGTCACCAGTTGCCCATTTTTTCGTTATTTTTGTCATACCCGGATAAAACATACGTTTTCACAAGTGCTTCGGGAGAAGTGCCCCACTCAACAGTGTGTTCCTGTTATTGAAACATATATACTAAAGAACATAGACGGGAGTTCATGCCGTCACATTCCCCTTAAGGGGTCGCAATAGGGGTCCTGGGGTCACCTTTTGGCCATTTCCGAGTTATTTTTGTCATACCCGTATAAACCTATTTTTTTTACAAGTGCTTCGGGTGAAATGCCCCACTCAATGGTGTGTTCCTGTTATTGAGACATATATACTAGATAAGATAGGCGGGGGTTCATGCCGTCACATTCCCCTTAAGGCATCACAGGACGGTTGAAAATTGCCAAATTGACTGCTGTTCTGAGGGCGGCGGGTGACTTAAAAAAATCACCGCCTCTCGCAAACAGTTAAGGAGGCTCTTGCAACAAGTATTGAAAATTACTCGCAAATGAAGTACAAATCACGCGCCACAATAAAAATTCAGTAACCGCATCAGATGTGTTCAATGAATTTTTTACAAAGTTACCCCACCCACCTATTTTTGGCTAGAAATTTCAACACGACTGAATTTATCGGAATTGTTTTCATGAAAATATGAGTCACAGATACTTTGCTATGTCTTGTTCTATCACTTGTAACACCACACCATTTTCTGAAAATGATTTCAAAGCGGGGTCATAACCAACTCAAATTTTCGCTACAAATGCCCGAAAAATACCTTAAATTCTGACGCGAAACCGTACCGGCGAGACAGCATAGCATGCGCCATTTTCCAAGTGCTTCGGGAGAAGTGCCCCACTCAATCGTGTGTTCAAATTGTTGAGACATGTATACTAGACAACATAAACGCGGGTTCATGCCGTCATATTCCCCTTAAGGGGTCGCAATAGGTGTTTTTCACTTACCCGTATAAAACATATTTTTTTACAAGTGTTGTTTTCCTATTATTCAGACGTATATACTAGACAACTTAGACGGAGGTTCATGCCGTCACATTCCCCTTAAGGGGTACAATTGGGGTAAGTCCTGGGGTCACTAGTTGCCCATTTTCGTGTTATTTTTGTATTTTAATAGTTTTCGAGTTCGGTTTTCGAAGTGTAACATTCTATTATCTTTTCATTATTATTACTATTATCTATATATACAAACAACTTTCTTTACAGTCCGTTGTGTGATCTTGCTCCTTTTATCCTTGTATAATACACTCTTGGTCCGTTATACACTATTGCTAATGAGTCCGAAAGTTATCGTTAATGGGTTATTGCTAATGCTTATCGCTAACGCTAAAGAGCTTGATGTTAGCCCGAGAATAGTAACACTGTGTCAGCTGTTTCTGTTAGTGTTGACATTACGGCGCAGTCTGAAATATTTAATTCCGGTAAGTAATAATACAATTCTTCCATTGTTTCTTCTTAATTAGACTACTGTCTGTATACTTGAACTCTTTGACGTACTAGTGCCCTACACAGCCGCGTTGTGGTATCAACGACAGATGCCTCTTTAAATCATACCCGATTTTACCCATCGTTTCAACCAACGGAAGTGGATTAATTACCTTAAGCCCGGCTCACAAATTCAGTAATAAGTATTGTAACGCGCGCGATGGCCGGGACCAGCAGGGTCCCGGCCTTCTCGCGCGTTACAATTATTGAATTAGCGAGTCTGGCAAAAGGTACGCTAGAACCACTTCCGTTGGTTCAAAAGATGGCGAGAGTCCTACCTTCTCGATATTCAATATCGGAGAAAAATCAATGTTATGATGTAAAGAGCGTTTTGTCGTTCATACCACAAAGAGCATGTGGTGCCCTAGCCTAATGTATTGTCACAGCGTATCTTCACTTATAATCACGACCAGATTGCTGCCAGACGGATCTTTTGTATGGATTTTCCTTACTGCGTTTCAGCAAGTTTATTTCGGGCGATATTTAACTTCCCTCTTCCTCAATTTGGTGGTTTTGTCCAATCATAGCTGTTGAAAGGTACGAATATGTCAGCACGAACCAATATATCCGCCAACATATTCGGAATGGTCTAAGGTACGAATATGTCCGCAGGAAACGAGTATGTCCGCAGTGATTTTGGGGGTCGTCTCAATGTGTTCTGTGAATTTTTAATATACATGCAGCTATATGGTTTATGGATTCTGAGTTCATCTACACGATGTTTGAACAATGTCATACCATGTGCTCTGTTGCTACAATATCGATTAAAACGTATGCTCAGAATAGTAGCTGCAAACATAGATAATTGTTTAGTATTGGTATATATACATTAGTAGACCAAATGAGCTGGCAGCATAGGAACTGACCAGATTGCGCGAAACCTGGGCCATGCTATCAGCTTTTTGTATCACATAATAACTCATGTATTCGCCAATATATCTAAATCACGAACCAACACGGAACAACTTGTTCATTTACTCAGTTTGAGAGTGGCATATAATAGTCCATATTGAATGGAGACAAACCTTTTTAATGCCCTTAATCCAACATATTGATGCAATTTTAATATTCGAATATATACATATGTTGCAACCAGAGCAACCCTATATTAATGATGATGTTATGGTTACATCACACGTACGTGTAATAGTTAGTTAGCTATCATATATTTAAGGGTGGGAATTGTTTCAAGAACCATCCATACCAGTGCATACAATGTGCCCAGAAAAATGTTCAAGCCAATGCACGTTGTCCCGTTTTCTTTTCCGGATTTAATATCTGTTGAAATGCAGTCGAAATAAAAGCTATAAATTAAGGAGGTTATGAGACGGTTAATTTAACCTAGCTAGTTCATTCTCCTTTCGCACGGTGCCAGTATGTCAGACTGAGTATGAGTGCTCATGATATATGGAGACTCAGCCGTAACAATGTTTTCCTATAATATGATGATGATATTTGAGGGTTGTTCGGGCAAAGTAGATCAAACCAGGAAGGATCAATGTGGGGTTTGGTTATGCAAGATATGATATGATATGTTTTGGGGCCCAGCTTTCGTATACAAAAGGCTATTATTCGAATTCAGTTGCGGATACATAGCGTTTATCTGTTTGTCACAGGTCGAGAAAAATGTGCTCCGACCCGGGGTCGATCCCGGGACCTCTGGTTTATCGTACCATCGCTCTAACCGACTGAGCTAGCAGGGTACGAATACACACTTCCTCCCCACAGTGAGTTACGTACCATGACATACTCCGCCGCCAAATTGGAATTCGTCACCGAATTCTATATTTAATTCGTCTCTGAAATCCATATTCTTGGTACATTTTGGGCAGTATTTATTAGTCACGGTCCCTCGTTGGGCGCCAAATGTCACAGGGCGAGAAAAACTATAGAATTCGGGGACGAATTTCAATTTGGCGGGGGAGTATGTCATGGTACGTAACTCACTGTGGGGAGGAAGTGTGTATTCGTGCCCGGTCGGTTAGAGCGATGGTACGGTAAACCACAGGTCCCGGGTTCGACCCCGGGTCGGTGCACATTTTTCTCGCCCACTATACCAGTGAAGACACGGACATGGCTGCACATTTGTGCCAGCCAATCAGGGTCCTCACTGATGGTCAAATAGGTGGGAACACATGCGAATAGCGGTTCTAACCTAACAATGCACCGAAATGTGGCATAAATAACGGTGGGTATGTGTTAAAATAAACACAAACCCCGATCATGGAACTGTCGGACATGAACCGCAGATACAATATATGGCTAACGGCCGGTATAACTAGAATCAGTAAGGTGCCAATTGATACAGAATAGCAATATCTGGCCGGTGCCTGAACATAATATGTCGCAATTCTCATGAAATAGAGTAGATGTATACACAATCGAACATGCACACCATATATGATATACACAAAGTAATCGGCTCACGAGAAAATAGATGAGTGATAATCGGTGATCAAAATGACAAAGGATTGTATGAAACGTCCAAAACTCCGTTTACGTCATTATGTGATCATTTCACCGATTAAGTCAGATACAAGCAAGATTACAATTACAATTACCTGGAGATAAACCAACACAAAATTACATAATGAAATTTATTATTTATCAAAAGATGCAATATGGCGGCGATGCGCGTACACTGGCGACTATCGAAGAAGTGACGACAGCCGAGCAGTGCGCGCCAAAGCCAACGCCAGAACGAGACTTGAGATTCCGCGCCAAATGACGCACAACATAAGACATTAAACTTAGCTGTTGAGCTGTGCTTATGCAACAGTAAGCCATGTCTGAAGATGGACGCTAAAACGCTCAGAAAAATATACAGGTGTTAAATATAATATATATATAGGATATGATATAGGAGATAGGATATATGGGTATTATAGCATATGACATAGGATATGATATAGGATATATAGGTAATAGGAGATATGGCTATCATAGGATATGATATAGGAGTTTGAATACAATGTAATAATAACCTTCCGGTTACATGTTGTTATTTGGTTAGATGACAATTCGTTACATTCATTCTAAAGACGAGTTGAAAGAGAGAAGATAATACACGGCGGTACGGCATTTGCCCATATATATGCCTTTTAGTGAGATGCAGTAAGTGACGTGTGTGTATAAGTATCAAACTGGCAGTGTTTAGCCTTCTGAGCCAAATCTTTCAGCTTAGAGTTTCTTGGAATTGATAAAGAAAGTTCCATACCGCCGGTCCTGTTCCGAAATTTTAAAATTTGATTTCATACGATGCATGTCACAGTCAATGATGTTTAATCTAGAGTAATGCGGGCGGCCAATTCCGGCCTAAACTGCATTATTCTGTGAGGGTTGTGGGGGTGGGGGACCGGAGTACCCGAGAAAACCACCTCACACCGGCAAGTAGTGACAGACGTCCGTGAGGAGCTGTGATCGAACAGCTACCGGGTGACGGATGCCAGCGTTTTACTGCCGGACTAAAACAGCATCTACGTACTATTGATGCTATGACATTCGGCGCACTTTCCTGCTTGGCGTCCCAGTACCAATCCTCAGCAAGGCAATCCATGCCGGAGATAATTTCCTGGGCCAGTTCCGATCTAGTACATACCCATTGGGGGGGGGGGGGGGAGGGTCGCTGACCTTATAATTATATTTATAGCCTGATACCAGTAGGTAATATACTTTGCAGATTGGGTTTGCCTTAATTTATTTAGCTTAACGTCATGTGTTTGTCCCCAAGAGCTTGTACATATCGTCTCGTTAACTTATATAATCCTCAGCAAGGCAATCCCTGCCGGAGAGACTTTCCCAGACCAGTTCCGATATAGTACAGACCCATTGGGGGATCCCATATCTTATATTTATATTAATATCCTGGTACTAGTAGGCAATATACTTTTCAGGACGTGCTTGTCGTGTGCTATTGGGTCCCGGGTTTTATATATGTGTATGTTCATATCTCGTTCATGTGCAGACCGCATCGTTCGATTCCCAGTGCTGGTCCCCGATAGGGTGATTTCCAAATATGAAAGACCTACTGGGGTAGTACCGGTCTAGCACAGTCGCAAATATTGGTTGTTATATGTTATTTCCCTTGACTTTGTTACTATATTGAAGCACAAAGCTAACGATTTTGACGAGATAAATCCGGTTTTCGATAGATATGACGACGCTGAAAGTTCCTTGAAAGAAGTCGCACGCAAGAGACGACATAATAATAAGCCTGGGATTGTCTCACGTTACAGATACCATACCTCTTGGAAAGGTCACAGCAAATCTGTTTACCTGGCTCAGAAATCCCTGCAACATTTTAAAAACAGTGAAAAGACATTCGTTGTCAATTCATTAAAATATGTTTTTGCAAACGGTATAAATGTACAGCACCTGCGTAGCTCACAATAACAGGTTGATATAAAGATCATTTTGCATAGCATAGATGCCGTTCAACGAGGAGATTCATATTCAGACACCAGACACCGATGTCCTAGTGCTTGCCATTCGTCGGTACAGCCAATTGTGTGAGGGTACGTACTTTGCAACATGAGTTGGGGGAAAAAAGGCGAGTTATCCCATTCGCCCCGATTGTTCGTGCTATTGGGGTCCTAGGACGGAAGCATTTTCGGGCTGTCATGCGTTCAGTGGAGCTGACCAGACTGGATGGTATGCCGGAAAGGGCAAAATCAGTTGTTGGAAGACACTAAATAATTGTTCCGCTGAAGCAACTGTATTTATTGAGTTGATTGCGTCCAGGAGTCTGACATCAAAGACTCCGGAATCTATTGAGACATTTGCATACCAGCTCTATGCTCCCGGAGCCAGTATTACTAAATTAATGTTGGTGAATTGAGATGGAAACTCTTCACGAAGAAACAGTTAGAGGGTCAAACGTTGCCCCCTACCCGAGTAGCACGGAAGCAGGCAATTGCAAGCTCACATTCCAAGTCAATGGTGTGGTATCAGAATGATGTTCCAATCCCAGATTTACCACCACCAACTGAATATGGCTGGAAAACGGACACTGACGGTTCTTTAGTACCGATTCCAACAATGGAACTCCCGGTCCCGACAATGATAACCCATCTGATAAAGTGTGGGTGTAAGAAAAGTAAATGCCTGTCCCACTGCTCCTGCAGGTCACAGAATATGAATTGTTCTGAAATATTTCAGTGTACAGCAGATGTCGAATTGTGCAGCAATGTAAGTCATTATATTGTGTGACTCGTTGACGATGGAGAGGAGAACTTTGATCATTCACTGTGATGCGAACCATACCAAATAAGTACAAATAAGTGCCAGTCGATCATATATAACAGACACTAACAACAACCAGCACAGGTTGATATTACGTAATCAGCAAATCAATGGGAAGTGTATAATTGTCAAAGTGAAGCGGAAATAATATAATTGATAAAATAAATTCGGTGGGGAGGGGTGAGGGTCATTGCAATATACAAGTCCACAAAAGTGTACGGATAGAAGATATCATCATTCGATAACAGTTTGCTTAAAAGTTAGTATTTTATTACTCGATGCTCTATTGGCGGCCATCTTGTATTACACGTTCATGATTTGGTGTCGCTCAGTACTGATTTCTTAAATAATGTTCACTGATAAGCATTAGTTCAAACTCATTGCTTTTCAATTATAAGCGGCCAAGTTGGCGGCCATCTTGAATTACCTAACCCGGCTAATTTTGTTTAATTGAGACATACAATGGGTTTTAGGAACTCCACCCCCCCCCCCCCCCCACCCCCCCCTTGTTGTTTATGTCACTCAATAGTAATTAGTGTAGACGATATATTTGTGTTAATTGTTGTCGGCCATCTTGGCAGCCATCTTGAATAACAAGGTTTCTGTGGGATCACGTTTTGCTGAAATCACACCACTACAGCGACATAGGTTACATGTAGAATTTCTGAGAGATTCAGCGTTCTCTATGCAGTTTTCCAGCGTGGCGTCATGTGGAACATAATGCGACTGTGCGCAGTTTTTCCGTTTTTTGACGCAATACGGGGTATGTTCCAAAAATGTGAAAAAAAATATGTACAAAATGGTCCGAAAAAATGGCAGCATCGATTTTTGACATGCTAGTACATTGCAAAAGACAGTCCTTCTAGTTGCCAAAATGTATCATTCCATGTCCATGGGAATACGTAGGCGCCCTGACTATATGGACAATGAATGGACATGATGATGTGATAACATAGTGCACGGCCGTATACACCACCACGGCACCCACGGCGCGCCAGTGGCACTATGTTGGCTCTAGAACGCAGGAAACACCAGTTTGAGAGTCTAGGTTTAATTGTTCTTCTTTATTGTTTTTTTGTTTTTTGGGGGGGTGAGCCTCCGCTCAATAGTCCGCCGTGGCATTATTTTATTCACCGCTACGGGACTGCAGTTGAATCACGTTCGTCCACATGTACGATCGATAATCCACTCGCTAATGTTCGCGGATTTGCTTCTCGTACATGCGGACGAACAGTGATCTAACTGTGGCAAAACCTTTAGCAGTTGAAAGGCGTAAATCATTTACGAGTACATGTACATGAATATTTACATGATTTAAACACGTATAAAGCTACAAGTTAGATCAGGAAGTAATGTAATGCTATTAATAAAGCTGTATAGCTTCAATGTACATTTAAATACCAGATAGCTAGTAACATTTCATATTTATTAAGCGAGACTAAGAACGCATCCGAGCCGAGCCTAATAAACTTGATGTATATATGTACTCGTAGTATCAAAATAACTATTTTTTATGAAAAATAATTGGGGAGAGAGATGAAAATTGACAAGCGTGTATTCGCTTAACAGGTTACCTGAAGATAACACTACAGTAATCGATATGTATGTGGCTGATCTATATCTGCACCTAAATTCTTCCGAGGTGTTAATTGCAAATTGGCAAAATATCGTCTCACGACCAACAATAGTCTCCATTATAATGTCTTCCGTTCTTGGTATTGGCTAGGGTCTGTGTGGTTCTGACTGGAGAAATTGGACTTATGGGTTTTGCGACCTGTGTAGCTCCTGATCAGCCTGTGTTTACGCACAGTCTGATCAGGATCTGCACTGTTCGCCATTCCATCTGTGAAACAGTTGTCACGCTTCTAACAAGCAATATTATACGTTTTTGTGATTTTACAGTCAATTTGGTGTCATATTGCCAGTATATATTCACCAGTACAATATACCATATTGCATTACTCACGAATATAATTGAAACGCGTCTTAAAGGTACATGCCCACTCAGTAGGCACAAACTTTTCTTTATAAGAATTAAATAAGTTTATAATTGTGTCACTATTCCACCAGTTCTAAAAAGTATGAGTGCCCGCTATACAGATATAATCATTTAGTAATATGTATTTTACTGATTGTGACGCGCGGTGGTATCAGGCTATTTTCATATACACATGAGGCATGGTATTTTTTAATTATGTATACTAATTAAATGAGTCACCTGAACAAATAATGTTTTCGACAGATTATGAAGTATCATCATTGCACATCAAAAACTAAATACAGATAATAAATAGTAATGTCCGTTAACATTTTAAGGAAACACTGTTATGTTGTCGCCCCTGATATCGGTGTGGAAATTCATGTTTGATATACGAAGTACATTGTATAACAATGTAAATTATATTGTCAGGAAATGGTTAATAACTATTTATTTCGCCGGAATAATGTCCTATCTGACGAACGGACGAACAAAAATATGCCTCCCTTTATTATAACCTGGCACGTGGGCATGTACCTTTAAGGAAAAACGCTCGACATACTGTGCCTTTGTCGTGAAACGATATTTTTGCGCACAGTCTGATCAGGGTATACACAGTTCGTAATTCAGTGACTGTAGAAATGGGGCTTATAGGATGTGTGACCAGTGTAGCTCCTAATCAAATAGTACTCCTGTAGCAAGATAGCGATCTACATTGTTTGTCATGATTGGGCGTTTCAAGATGGAATGACGAACAGTGCACATCCTGATCACTTTTTTACATCATGCAATACATTCTATATTACTTGAATTATTGCTTTATTATGTGCACAGTTCATTCACATGTGACGCAATCACACTACCAATGGTGCTGAAATAATTAGCCATTTTCTTACGTCAAAATGTTGTAAGACTTTCTCAAATGCCATTGTTTTCCTTTTTGCACACAATCTCTAGTTAGAGTCCAGTATGCCATGGGGCATATCCGTGTTTTACAAACATAATGTATAGTTAGCAATAAAATCAATAGTTTATGGAATTTCATCAAATAAAGCAATTGTTGGAGGGTGCCTTATTTATTATTGATGAAAAAGTACATACATTTAAATATGTTTCCGATTCAATGTGTTTAATAACCAAGTTGTCAGCAGTAATCTATTGTTGTGGGTCCAAATAAGCCAACATTGAGGTCAAGCCAGCATTGAGGTCCGAATAAGCCAACATTGAGGTCCGAATAAGCCAACTTATGGTCCGAATCAGCCAACCGTGAGGTCAGAATCAGCCAAATCACAAAAATAGAGAAAGGTCCGAATCAGCCAACATCGAGGTCCGAATCAGCCAGAAATCCTTTTCACGCTGAATATTGTTTTCGGACTGAAAAATACTAACTAGTTTTCTTTCTTTTTTTCTGCTCAGAAGTATATGTTGTTATCACTCATTTGAACCGCCTCGCCAAGACGGTTAAAATGGGTGGTAACAACATATATTTTCACATTGTTCTCCATTCAGGCACAAAAGTGTGTATACTGCAACGGCGCGCCATCGACTTTTCTCTAGTTATTTCTTGTTTAAGGTATGTGTTAAAGTGCTGCAATGATGGTTGTGTTGTATTACATTATATATTATTTTTCTGGAAGAATTATAAAACTAACAAGTATATATTTGATTTTACATGCGACTTTCGCGTTACAAAATGATACATGTTCATAGGTTAAGTTCATATTGTATTTCATGAACATACATAAACATATTGACATGTGGGATTTATAGGTATATCGACGTTTGTCCCGCCATGTGAGTAGGATTAGATGAGGTGGTACATATCGAGGGTCGACACCTGGGGACTTAGACAGCACCGTAATCCGAGCAATCGGGAATTGGACAGAAAAACAAAATCCTAGGATGGATTGGCTGGCAGGCTGACTGGCACAACATTCGGAGCTCATGCGGAATTCATGTATTTTGCATTCTCTATAATGTAGAATAATCTGCTCCGTGGAACTGACCTAATGTTAATTTAATGAGTTCAATATATTCCCAAGCATTAACGGGCCCGCAAAATGAGATCTGCCAACACCGTCATGCTAACCATGTTAACCGTCTTCACAACAGGGAACATTGATTGTATGGGCCCCAAGTGACTGGCAATTATATCTCCACTTGTGAGAGAGAGGGACACATGAATTGAACGTCTGAGAAGAGTCAGTGGTTTTATCAGATTATCAGCATGATAATGATTATTATAGTTACAGAATAGCATGATGTTTGCAATAATCAATTCAATGGCCGTGTCATCAATCTTACTCATTGGTGTATAATGTTTTCACACTAGATTAATGGGCTACATAAACAAATAATATCACAATGCTAGCATGCAGTTAATAACGGGCTTATCACAGGGAATAATGTTAATGATAAACAACTTTCCAAACAATTTGTTTCCGCTGGGCACTGTATAAAGAGTGATTGTAATCTACGTATACCAATATTAGTTTGCGAATGCGCGCAGTTTGTTACGAACATACGATGATTTCTTGAAATGTATTTGCATTGTGTTTGCTTAGTAGTATAGTAATGTTTAACCATTCTACTAGATAGTGTTCATGATGTTTGCCAAAATGCATGTAAACGTGCATAAAACATACAACGCGCAGTCTGAACAGTGTCGAAACTGATTGCCAGAATTATAATGATGATTTAGCAGTAAGTATTCACGATTCTGCAGAAAAATGTATGTCAAAAGAAAATGAAGAACGCATGTAAATTATAAATGCACAATACACAAAAATGTGTCAAAATAGTAACATTTCTCTAAATGCCAGGCTTTGATTCATAGTTCCGGCCATCAGAGTACGAGAAAATTATTCTGGGGAAAATGGGCAGTTGATCTGCTGCAAATATAAAATACGGATACGCACAGAGTTTAATCATGGGAATAACAATGACAATCAACGTGACCATTAAATAAGTTACAAGAATGTAGCTAGCATGGCTATAGCCTGATAGCGCCTACCGATATGGCAGCTGTACATGATATACAACTGAAACAATAGGAAATAAATGCCTCAAACGTGATGACATCTGGAATACTTTAAGTCTATGTGACTTGGCGGGTGGTGAAACATTTTATTTATATTATCTACAACGGTCAATGTTGTGATTACTTATTTGAACCAACTCACAGAGATGATCAAAATGAGATATAACACGCATATTTGAGGAAACAATAGAAGCACAACTTGCACATATGTAGAGTATTTTCTGACAGATAATTATGTAGCTAATCATGGGGAAACTAGGAACTTTCATATAAATTGCAAACTGTTTATTAATTTACTACAAAAGCAATTTTCAAATTCTGGAGCTGGCAGGCCAACTAACCGCTACGATGATCATGATGATTGCCAGATTACCATGATTACATCATATACATGTACAGGTATACATGTATGTTTCACATCATATGATATGCTCTAAGTTGGCTACTTGGCAGCTATGTTGTCTAAATTGGCTAATTGACAGCTACATTCATTTAAAGTGGCTATATACAGAACTCTGCTGAAATGGACCATACTTGTTTTTGTTATGCTGCCCTTTATATGACCATGACCTTTTGCACTTCACAATTTGGAAACTTTTTCACTAATTAAGAAGTTTATCAGAATAAGACTTGTGCACAAATGTCGCACATCCATGCTGCCCCTTTAATATGATATCGACATTCATAACTGTACATGTGCTTATGAATACTTATCACTTTTGATTAATTAACTTTGCCACAGTTTCTCCAATCTGCCACCGGAGGTGGGGGGGGGGGGGTATTCATATACCAACAGGCCACATTTTTGTTTTCATTATTAATTAAAAGATTGCTTTGTTCGGCTGCCTTCGGAGGTAATTTGTGCACCAAGAGGCCACATTTCTCCTATTTCTCTCTGTAATCCTAAGTCAGATTGAAAGTGTTTTTGCATTAAGTTGTTTATGGGTACTTCCATCAGTTTTTACTGATTTCTTGTGTTAACATTGGTGTAAAAATAGTGTACACATTATTTCTATATGTTTTTTATAAAGATGAATAAAGTAATAATTTAGCAATTTATTTTAGGCTCAGGTGGGGATTAATTTTCTTGGGCCTAAGATGTCAAATGTTCATGCTATAGAGTTAGAATTACTCAGTTTGACTAGGTGTACATGTACATGTATATAGTTTTCATATTCATCATTCCATCTGGTCATCCGATTCCATCTTCATCCGAATATCCATCCATGGCAGCTAATATTTATCCATGCACCCTATAAATCAATGTCAGATAAATGTACTTTTTGTAATATATATATGAAATGAATGGAATTATGTGACACTGTTTGCAGTTATTACTCTTATTAAAATGTGATTATAAAATTTTCTCAGCATGTTGTTCATGTTTCGAAATAAAGCATTTTGATTAATCGTGTTAATCGAGCTTCAGCTGTGGTTGGAATTTATTTTAAAATGTTAAAATTCATGCTCAGAATTTGTTTGATAAGGCCATAATAAAGTACTTTGGTTCTCAGATATAGCCGCGTCTGAATAATCTCTGCGCGTCGAGTATTTTATTTAAGTAATAAAATCGTTCTGTAATTCGCCACATGATCAAATAGGAACACTACCATGCAGAAATATGTTAAATCCAATCAAGTGTGACGAAATCTGGTGATATCGAACATATATGCATTTGACAACTTGAAGAAAAAAACAACATAGACGAACATCTCAAAAATAAAAATAATTTTTTTTTTATATATATAAAAAATCCGCCCTCACTCGACACCTTCCGCAAACCCCATGTTTGAGAACCAAAGTACCGTATTTTGTTAAGACCTAATCTCTAATTCAGGCTCATTATGGCACACACTATTTGTTGAGCTTGCTTGTGGAGAGATCAACATAGTGATAACAATGGCATCTGGACGTTGCACTTCTGTCTCAAGCTGATTAAAGGAAATTGTTTACATGTCATTTCAAATTCAGCACTTTTATATATCAATTTGTGTAAATTACATGTGTCTACCAACACAATATAAATGGTAAAGTATACCAGACTGGCTTTGAATATTTATTATACATGTATTAGATTGTATTTGATACTAAATTAAGTAATTCAGGTACTCGGTAACATTCTTACTTTGTATGACCCATTATAAAAGTACCGGTAATAAGATTAGTACTAATCCTATTACTTTTGGGGAGTGGGGCTAAATGACTCTAGTGTGGTGAGGACCTGACACCAGGTCAGGTTATTCTAATTTCAGGGCTGAATATTTTTTTTCCTGTAAATAGTCTGTTCTGACTTGGGATCCCCCCACCAATCACAGCAGGTAACATACATGTATGCGATTATGTGATTCTACCCCATTAATCCGGTCAAAAAAGACCTTAGCTGTTGACAGGCCGTAAACACCATTGAATATTAAATCAAATCATTCCATAGCCCGCCCATGAGACCCACATGCTGAAGGTCAAATTACTTAGAAATGTGTGTTAAAGTTTTGGCAGCATTTGCGTAAGTTTTTGACTACCCATTATTTCTGCAACCCTATGTCCGATTTACTTGAAACTTCATGTATTTGTTTGGGGGGTTGCTTGTACAGTCAAAAGAGTTACCATGTTGTTGGTGAAAACCAGTAGTGTTGACACTTCTGATACAAATGATATGTTTTTAACATTAGAGTGTCATTTGAATCGTCTCAACGAGACTGATCAAATGCTGTCACGACAGAGGTACACATTACTGGCAGAGGTTATTTTTATCCAAAAGTAACAGGAAATTTGTTGAATGACGACATAACTTGAGGAAGTTATTTAAATTATCTGGCACGGTTATCCCGACATAACTTGAGGAAGTTATTTAAATTATCTGGCACGGTTATCCTAGCCATGTAAGTGTATAGTGTATATGTATATATGTTATATGGAAAGTACATGTATCACATCATGAACATAGCGATGTTCTATGCATATGTGAAACACAGACATCATGAATGTGGTAGGCATTTACATAATTATACGCATCATGACAATGACGACTTGTCTTGTACACCCCTATGGCACCTACTCCATGCGCAGTGAGCAAGGTTTTCATTGTTTTAATACAACATATACATGGTGTGTAGTATCTATGATCGTAATGACACCTCTTCGATTTTGATTACTCATGCTAGTCACCATCATGGTCGTATGGTTGCTTTTCTGATTATAATTTGAGGAAGTGATTACACATAACTGGCATAGGTTATTTTTGTCCCAAACAAACACAAAATGTGTTGAATGTCAAAATAACTTGAGGAAGTTATTCAAAATAACTGACGCGCGTTGTCCTAGCCCTGAAAATATAATGTGTCCGCATTACATGGTATATGAAAATTGCATGTACAACATTATGAATATAACGCGACCTGTATGTCATGTGTATATCTACATGTTATGAACATATGTGAAACTCAGCTATGGGTTGTTGTGTTCTTTTTTCAAGATAACGTGAGACAGTTATTATACCACATAACTGGTATAGGTTATGTTTGTCAAAAAAAAAAAACGAACTTTGTTGAATGTCAATATAACTTGAGGAATGTATTAAAAATAACTGTCACGGGTTATTCTAATATAGTGCATGTCTGTCAAATTATACATGGCAATTGGGAATTACATACACATCATCAGAAACATAACGAAAGTCTAAATGTGTTAGCATATGATCATGAATGCGTGTCTTAACCAACTCGGTATATAGTTGTACCAACCCCATATGCTGTGAGCAATGTATTCATGATTTTCTAAAAACAAGTACATGATGTACAATGCCTGTTCTATTTGGGTTAGTTGACTCATTCTAGTCATCGTTCTGTGTTTTTTGGGTAAATGTAGCTTGAAGAAGTCACTAAGCACTCATGTAGCCTGATAATGATCTGGTTTGCTTGTTATAAGCATGGTGTGTGTTTCATTTGCGGAATGGCGAACAGTGTATATCCAGATCAGACTGTGTGGATGCACAGGCTGATCTGGATCTACACTGGTCGCAAAACCCATTAGCCCCATTTCTCCAGTCACAGCCACATCATATAGAGACAGATACAGTGTCCGCATGCCAAACTTTGCATCACTGTCGTCACGAGTATGATGTTGGACCCACTCCATGTGCTGTGAGCATGGTGGGCAAATCGTTCTAGAACTGACTAGGTAATGGACTAGTGCTGGACACCACATGGTTATGTGGTTGTTTTGTCAAATTAACAATGAAGTTATAAAAAATAACTGACATGTTATGTCGACGGAAGCAAACGTGACACTTGTTGAATGTCATCATAACGTGAGGAAGTTATTAAATATAACGTACACGGGTTATCATAACCCTGTATTGTGTCCGAATGCAAATAAGTTAGGCAAATAACATGTATATGGTATACAAAGATATAAAGAAATTATATGTACAACACAATTATATATTTGTGTACATGTACCATTACGAAGACATGGTATATTTTTCAATTATTTGTGGAGCATGGGTGTGGAGCTGTGCATTGGATGCATCCATTATTTGCATGGTGTACATCATCATCAGAACATGTACACACGACTGCAAATATTAGGATGGGGAGTGAGGAATGTATATTAAACATTGTGAGACCACTGCTCTGTGCCTCAATTACAAACTTAAATGGTTAACATGATAAACACGTTCAGTCATATGGAATATGCGCATGATAATCATGCTAATACGACAATGCCACCATTTCCAAACACCATCATTGACCATAGATCGTAACATGCTACCTCAGCTAGATGTGTATTGTTTGTATTGTTTTCTAAATACTCATATTCTGATGTATGTATTCACGGAAATTATCATGATCATGGTATTAGTCGTAAGATATAATACAAATGAGGAACATGCAAGCTATTTAGAGTGAAACATCGACGAACATTTCGTAGAGTTGAGAATACTTGTTTTCTTTGTATATGTTGTAGCAGTGAGAGACACAGTTAAACCAATTCAATGAACATCACAAAATTTCAACATGTTGAACATGTCGTCGAATTATAGGGACGAAACAGCATTCAATTCACCATCGTTATCATGATTATCACGGTTATGGCCAAATTGGTATCAAAATAAACAAGGGAATTAACACCACGCTGTAAACTATAGTTAAGTCAACAATTGATGTTGTGTTATCTCCTTTTAAATTGTGTATACAATGATAGATACCGAAAATAACTGATACAGGTTATCTACAATTTGACAACGGAAGGGAGGCAAATCTCACACAACTAGAAGAAATAACTCTATCATGTTATTTCTAACGTAACTGAAATCAGTTACACCCCTGACTGATAAAGTAAACATACGCAATGCGCATGCCCAAAGGAACTGGTTTAATACGCTCGCGAAACATGGTATCGGACTGGAAACGGCGGTATCAGACTAGTAACGATGGTATAAGACTAGAAATGGCAGTATCAGACTAGAAGTTTCAGTATCAGACTGGAAAACACGCCGTATCAGCATGGACTGTGTATGTTATTGCTGTAGGCAAATACATGCAATTTCTAGGCAAAAATTGATATCTAAGTAATAATGTGTAATAAAATAATTAATAAGTTTAAAATTGAGTCTTTGAGTTTGTCACAAATATGGCACTGAACGAATAGTTAACATAATGTTATAAAAACTGCTTTCTCCTTCGGTGTTGATGATAAAATAAATGTTAAATTTACGTGATTTATGATAAAAAATGAATTTATCGTTTAATGCCATGTTGACAAAATCAGTGTTGCTAGCTTGTGCTTTGTATAATAATGGTCGTCTGAGATCAGTATACAAATCACAATTGAGCAAAAAGTGGACTTCATTTTCAACCTGATTTGAATTGCAGAATTTGCAAATACGTTCAGGTAGTGGCACTTTGTTATATCTACCAGTTTCTATGAAAGTGGTAAACTACCACTTCTAAAAATAGCCAAAATGCTGCGTTGGTAATGAGGCATGTTACATTTAACATAGTTTTCCGTGCGTAGCTCAGTTTTGTATTGTCTATATGTACGTAGTTTGTTGCCATTCGCATTGTTGCGGTCATTGAACAGATTTGAATGCCATTTTTCATTGTCTAGTGTCAACAATTTCACTTTCATCTGCTTTATAATGGCCTTTACACATAGTATATCATTGTCAATAATGTTCCCTAATCCAACACTGTCAAAATATGTTTTAAACCGCCGTTCCCAACATATACTGTTAGAGGACGACCAGCTAAACACCATGTTCACAGCTCTATTTCCACTCATTTGTTTCAGTTTACAGTACTGCTGACATACTTCAATTCTTGGCTTGGCAAAGCAACTGGACCAGCCCATGTCTCCGTGTGAGGCCGTATTGGCAGCATTTTTGCAAATGCCTGAAAACATTCTACACGTTTTATTTTGGACAGACTTGATTTTACTAAAGTCGGATAAGCCCCAGATACAACTCCCATAGTACAATACTGGTTCTACCAGCGACTCATAGAGTTTTGTAAATGCTTTGTAGTTCATGCCCCCGAGATAAAGGTGCTTTGTGTAAATAGCAGACAGGGCTCGTCCAGCTGATTTTGCCAACTCTGACGTTGCAAACTTCATGTCTAAATGTTCATGAAACCACATACCTAGATATATATATGTCTCGGCAATACCAATTGTTAAGTATCCGCACGTGAAAATGGACTGTGTTTGGCCAATATATATTGGACGGAAATGAATAACTTTAGTATGTGTTTGGTTTAGGGTCATTCTCCATTTGTGGCACCAACATAGTTTGTAGTGACTCCTCATTCGGGACAATAATCGCGATACCGTCGGCGTAAAGCAGTACACAGAGATGGTCACCGTCAATATCGACGCCGCAGTTCAGCGATTTCAGTTTTTCAGCCAGATCGTTCACGTAGATCGAAATAGAGTCGGGGAAACTTTACATCCCTGTTACCGACGTCGAAAAATTGTGTAGTGTAATTATTAACTTTAACGGCACAGTTCACGTTGTCGTAGAGCGATTGAATGGAGTTCACAATTTTGCCGTTAATCCCGATCGATACTAGTTTATACCATAGACATTCACGCTGGACACGGTCAAACGCCTTCTTAGCATCGACGAAACACACGAACGTAGAGCGCTTTTGTAGTTTACGTTTATTTATCAATAAGTGCAGTGCGTAAATGTGCTCATTGCACGAGCGATTGCGCCTGACGCCATTTTGTTCATCGACCAATGTGTTGTGTTTTTCCAGCCACTTACTCACTCTTGCATTAAGCACATCTGCCTATATTTTGCAGGGTATTGAAATTAGTGTAATACCGCGGTAACCTAATGGGTTCCTCGGGTGTTTGGAATCTGGGTTGGGAATGGGTTTAATGAGGCCACGAGCCCAATCACTTGGCACAGTACCGGTTGCAAAACAGTGACGTATGATCTTGTGTAGGGCTGTTATGCATGTAGTGTTACGTAACACGGACGCTGGAACATTGTCTAATCCAGAAGCTCCTTTTACCTTAGCTTTCAATACACTCGTTTCTACCTCCTGGTGATAGGGCAGTTCAATTATGTGACGCCAATGTCTATGTAAGGAATCATGTTATGCTGGAGGTCAGTTTGTATCCGTCGTAAATGTTCATTGTCGAAGGCGCCAGTCGTGTCATCGTCTCTGTAAAGGCTGGCGCAGTCGGATTTCCAACGTGACAGGACGACGTCGACGTCATGGGAGACGTCACCGTTGTCGCCGACCACTTCCATCGGGATGTCGCGTTTCCGATCGGTCTGTATGCCGATTTTGCCTATTTCCTTACAAAAACTGCGGCTCTCCGAAGATTCACCAAGATCACCGTTGCGGTTTTGTTCCGATAGCTGATAAGCGCGTTTTGCTTTCCAATTCATTTTATCAAACACTTTGCGCTCAAAAGTTAAAAGATTCTCGTAATGACCGTTTTTTGTGTAGTATTTGCTCGTAACCAGTCAATTTCTTTAGTACAAACAATATCCAATTGTCTTTGGAGTACATCTGACCAGTAGGGTTTGTACATGGATTTTGTATTTTTACCGTGACGATCACGTTTTGTATTTGTCTGACGTTTGGGAAAGTGCAATTCCATTTCGGCGGATAACACATCGAGGAAGGTATACTAGCCTACAACGATTGCTTGTTACATATGTATCTCTTGTAATACACTGGGCTTCGTCCAACCCAGTTTAAATGTCAACAGTTTCTGGTTCATGTGCGGTTGTGACCGTAAATGTAGATAATGGACAATGAGACCAGTGTAGACCCGGACCATGCTCTGCCTTGGCCTACGCAGTCTGGTCGGGGTCTGGACTGTTCCCCATTTAATCAGTAAAACACTAGACAATCTCCATTATGACATTCATGTTTATCTTCATATGATTGCACAGCAATGTCAGCAGATCCAGAGCTAGACTGGGATCATACATCATAAGCCTATATCTCCAGTCATGACGCATAATTATAAATATGTTTTCTCATACAATAACGTCACTATCTTGCAATCTACTAGAAACTAATACTGCCGAGTAATACGACCCATGCAGTAGAATACAGACAATGAATGGTAAACTAACGTTTTGTCAGAACTCGCTTACTTATGGTGTGTATGCCCATACATGTACCGTTAACTTTGAATATCTACGTATTGACCAGTTCTCACACATTTCGTCTTTCGCCTACTCGTGTGAGAACAGGCAATATATTGTAACATGCATGATATATAAACCCACAAACCCAAGTGATCGCCTCCATATGTATTATTATTATTTTTAATTATTGCAGTCTACTTATATATGATATCCCCACCCATACATATTAGACATGACTGACAATCAAGGGTCTACTATGTTTTCAACAAAGACAATGACAAACTAATTGTGGAAGAGATAAAAGACATATCACAGGGCGATGAGTGTCTTGAACCATTTGGAGGCGTGAACAGTTTGGGTATTGTACGATCATAAAACAGTGAGCCTCAGTGTGTTTCGTGGAACTCTTGTCGCTGATGTATATGTAAACATGCGTATCCATGTAATTTCCGCACAACACTCTGTTCATATTGAAATGCATTCACATGTAATAAGTTGTTCTTGTTGGCTATATTGCATTTATATGTAGGTTTACATACTTTGATCTTAAATTTTCGATCGTGTCTCCAAGAATTTTTGTATTTGATGCATACAGATAATATGCATAAATGCGGATCGTATATACTGTAATATTATTAACAGTAAGATAAGGTATACATAGGGCATTATTATTTTATTATTGTATTGCAATCTGATGGAGAGTATTATACTCGACAGTCACAACGAAAAATATCCTATTTGAGTGATGTAACACAATTGGTGTGGGTCTGCCGGTGACGGGCGAAACTCCAGGGACGAAGTTATTTGGGTGCGAGTTATAGAGGTATTCGGAGGGTTGCGCCCCTTGTCGAGTTCCGCTCGCCTTTTGCATACCAATAGCATTAAGTTGGAAAACAATGACAATTTCATATCCCCGTCAACTGAGTAACACTTTTGAATTATTGACTGCATGCCTTTGTATTACTAATAGTGAGGCTATGCAACGACTACATTCCTTTATTGTATGTTACACAGCTTAAATAATTACAGACTAGCTTTGTTGTGTTGTTACGTTATCGGTGTCGCGTTTGCAGGTGGCGTACGAGATCTTTGGGACGAAGCTATTTGGGTACGAGTTATATAGTAGTAATGACGGTTGTCTCGCTTGATGATATTCTGGAACGAAGCAATTTGGGTGCGAGTTTTATGCCTATATTAATCATGAGGGTTGTTCCCCTTGATGATTTTCGTTCGCCACTTGCAGTCTTACCGATCATTGACTGAGCGTAAACATTATAATATTCATGTGTTGCAACCTGATTGATATATAATAGCAGGGCTCCATATAAGGAATTTGACATTGGGTACTGTTACTCCAAATGGCCGCCTCCAGCGTACCGTGAAAGGTCGCGACCTCGGACCCTATGACGTCACATGCTCTTCCGGTGCAGGTGTCCGGGTGGAAAACACCACAAATTGTGTCTGCATTATGTACCATTGCGTTCAGGGGTCACGATACATATTGTTTCCAACTTAAATGATTAGACAAACGATTGCCAACTTGGAAAATATAATTTGCTGGATTAAACAAATTAAACAATATGAAGTTTCAACTTGTTGGTTTTAATACTTTTTTAAAGTGGTAATGTCTATTTTTGGTGTAAGACATTTCAATCCATTCTGCATGTGGTACTCGTCCACAATGGGAATAACAAAAACAGAGAACAGATTGCATATATCTGCTGATAAATGGAGGTATTGGACTGATGTGGACGAACTTAAAAGTGACAATTTAAAAAAAATTATGATAAGGTGGTGACTAAATGAAAATCCATATTCCTACATTATTAGTGCCTTTCTACCTACAAATATTTACGTGACCTCCATTGATAAACATGTAAACAACATAAGGTTTCAAGCGAACTCATTTATTTGTAAATTTTCCTACCGAAATCCGGATTTTAATGGAGGGGGTTAATGGGATTAGTGGAAAACACAACATTTATGTGTGTTGTGTTATTTGGTAATGTATTAGTCCTGTTTAAATCACATTTTTCTAACTTGGCAGTTGTGACCGTTCATCTGGCTTCGGTTCAACACACAAGTATAATGGAAGTGATGTAACCCGTAAATCTATCGAAGTTAGAGGATCGTATGATATTTTCATATTTTGATTACAAAAACCGATTCGGAAACAAATAATACTAATTTATGTATTAATGGTACTGTTTTGTTGTTCATATAATTAATTGAAGCAGTATTATACTTACAGGTGTATGGTAACACTGCTTCACTTTCTTATAAAAACACCAAAATGGTTAGTTCAAGTTTTCAATGATTCCAAGTATGGCCGTGACGCCAGTTTTCGGAGTAGTCGGAGTTTTCGGGGTATTCACATATTTTTTAATTTGTAGACATGTGTGCAGCCGCGATGTGCTTTACGTCATGTGATTAAAATAAGCATGAAATTACCTATATTAAGTTCTTAAAAATGCCATTAAATCCAGTGACTGGACTAAATACTGGTAATTTTTGCCATTTAGGTCATTTTGTTCACGAACCTACCGTGATTTTCTGCGTCCGCCATTAATCTGCTCATTAATATTGTTAAAATCATAATCAATAGAAAAGTTTTCCTTCACTGTGCCTCATTCATCTGCGAGATGATATAACATCAAATGAAAACTCGGGACGAATTAGCAAATTTATTGACACTTTCAGAACATATATCCCGAAAACTCCAACCATAAGTCAATATTCAAGATGGCTGACTAGTTTGTTGCTAAACGCGCTAACGCGAATTTTAATCAAACAACAATCTTATTTTGAAGGCAAGAAACATTGAAAGAAATGTTTATCATTCTATTGAACTGACAATTTAGCTCATATGTTATGTTTTATAAAAATCGCTAGTTGATGAACTTGTTAATACCCCGAAAACTAGACCCACCATCATACATATAAGTAACTGTTACTAGAGTAATTGGGGTTATGGCATGTGTGACCAATGTAGTTTCGGATCTGCTAGCACATGTGCACTTATAGTTATAAGTTATGTAACAAGCAGTATCGTGTATTCAAAAAATCATGCGAGATGTTTCATTATCTGAATGACAAACAGTGCATACGCTGATCAAGAATGCTTTGATTGGCAGATTGATCTTTGCAACACGCGATCCAGTTGTGTTTTTTTGTGCTGACCACGTTTGACAGCAATTCATCAATAATGTCAATCACGATTAATTTCGGGTCTCCATACACCGAGCTCAACACAATGACTGTATGATGCATTGTGCAATGGATTGAGATTCCACCTTTGCATCGGTGGTCGGTCGCAAAATAAATCGAAAGAAGGTTAACATTGGTGGTGGACTTTTGCAATTTTTTTCTTCCTCGTTTGTTTGTTGTGGCCGCCATTTTGTTGCGCCATGAGTCACCAATTTTCTACAAAAAAGTCTGACATGATCCGATTGTGTTATTTATAGTGTCTATCGCTACTACGATTTTATTAATTGGCGAATTCGGGCGACGTTCAACTCGTCCTATTTTAATTTAGTTAATTCGACCGCCATTTTATTCAACGTGTGCGTTGGTCGAAATAGTAATAATGTTACCATATTTTCATTTATTACTTATGATACTGTCCCACATGTAAAATATAAACCCGACACATTCAAAATAATAAAAGGTTTGCTGTGCCCCGCCCTTCCCCCAGAACCAATTCCACTGTATCATTTGTTTTATCCGTGCGGATAGTCGTTTACGAATGTCACGGACGTTTTTCTTTGCATCTCCTTGAGTAGACTCGGGGTCGCCGAAACAAGCAGTTTCACATCGATTTGAATTGAAGAAAATAGACTAGTAATGAGCCTGCACCTCGGGCTCACAATAGTGACGCATCGCCGTTTTTTCCACAATTATTGATTTGAAAATCAGTAATATTGTAACACCCTCACAATGAACAGAGACATACTTTCTGAACTATGAAACACTCACCTGAGGCTGTGTAATGAGTTTTCGTGTCTGATACTCAAAGTGACAATTATAGTTCGATTCTGTTCAGTAGAGTACCTACACCATATGATTTTATTTGTTCTGACCATTTTCATGCTTTAGATGTTAGAATACACTGCAATCCAGAGTGATAATCCACTTTATTTTCCATATAATGTGCCAACACAAGAATAACATGTTGTTATTCTAGTGGCTGATTCACTTCCGGCTGATTCATCTTGGGATACATTTGTCCTAGTAACCAAAACGAACTGTCAGAGCACTCTAATATTTAATATTTACATATTTTCCTGATATAACACAGAACTGGTCAACCATAGTGAGTTATTTACCTAATTTTACCATTAGTAATTGTCTCCTAATACTCTTTTTGGGGACATTCATTCAAGTTTGTGGAGAATTTCCTGTTTTTCTCATGGTGTTGTACGTTGCTATGTAAGAGTGATACAGTGACAGGATGGTTGACGTCACCAGAATCACCCAGAATTGTGATTGAGTCGCCCCATATTCTGGTCGAGGAAGCCCTCGACCAGGGTTGAGGGTGAAAGCACCCCATATTTAGGTTGACTCTGAGGGATGGTATATAAACCCTCCCGTTTCCTGATTCAGGAGCTCAATTCTGATAAAAATCTTGAGACAGCCACTCTGTCAGTTTTCTCCCAAATTTCCAAATTATAAATTTCACCTTTCCCATCGACACTGTTTCACTCTAACCACTATTGTAAGTACAGTTGGAAATATATTACCATTTCCGTGAGCTCCCAGCTGTACCTATGTGTACAGACACCGAACAAATAAATATTTTAACTGTTCACTGTTATTCTTGACAAAATCCCCTGAACTATCCACAATTTTCTCCAACCTACACACTCCAACAGCCTGAGCATACCATTTATGGTGGCATAGCGGTGAGATCTGTATAAATTACAGACCTAGTGATCCGAACCCAGAAGAAATAAGTTTACGTGGTAAATAATATATTATTATGATGGAATTAGATGGAACCGATCTATGTGAAGGCGAGAGCGAGTGTGAAGTTTATTTCAATACTGGCAGTGAGGGTGGAGAACATTTGGCTGCAAGTAGTAGATCTGTAGACCACACAGATTTAGAGATGAGTGTGGCTAAGCGGGGTCAGGGTGCAACTGGTAGTGCCGTGTCAGAAGCCATGCAATCTCACAACTCTAATGGATTGGGTGATTCATCGGTCAATGAAACCTGTGGAAATCAGCAAGACTGCGATAAACAAGCTACGGTGGGGCTAGAGGTGATGATGTCAAATGTTGCAGGGGTATTGAAGGATGTCGTCTTGGGGCTGAAGTCCAGGAAACAACCATGCGCTGATGGTGTGACCAGTAACACTTAATAAGTGATTTTGCATATGCCGGGGCATATCAATATCAGGATGCATAATTATGCTGGCTAAAGGCTTGGTCACAACGAACCCACGACGCATTTGTGCTACGACACGGCTGAAAACTTTGGCAAATCGTGGGTCATCGGGGGTCGTCGCAAGACAGTCCTACACAATTTTGAGCATCGTGGAATCGACTTGCCGTTGGACATGCACCTTTTTTGTTCGACGATTTTTTGTGGTATCTATGTGTTGTGGTTTTCGTGAGTCTGTCCTATGACAGTCTACGGACAGTCTTGCGACTGTCGTGCGATAAATATCTTGTCGTGGGTACCAGCATAATCTTTTTTAGTCAAGCAACGACTCTCACGACTGTCGCATGACAGTCGTGAGACAGTTGCAAGTTGTCTCACGAATATTATATTTCGTAAGAGGCTCGCACAACATTGCAAGTCTGTCGTGCGTTAGTCTTGCGTTAGTCTAGCAACATATTTTCGTTTTGTGAGGGGCACATAGCTCGGGCGAATGAACGCTTGGAAATAAATATGTATATCGTCGCTGAGAGAGGATGGCTATTCCACCTGAGCGACTACACCTGGCCTCGTTATATAGTCGGGAGACGGACGCGCGAGCGTCCCACGAATGACCCACTACTGTTGTGCGGCAGTCTTGCGTGAACAACAGCCCCCCGACAATGCCTGACAACTCACGATGGTCCCACGACTGTCGCACGACTGACTTGCGACACACCCACAACATAACCCACGACATATTTTTTTTTCTGTCGCGTCCCCATCGCCAAACCATCTTGAATGTGTCGTAGCCCTTGTGACCACTCGAAATAGATTTCGGGCATGTTGCAAGATCTGGCCACGACAAATATTGTATGGGTCTACCACGACAAAATTGCATACGATCCGTTGTGCCCGGGACTTAACTGATCAGCAGGTACAAGTATAGTGAGTCACTATTCTATACGCCACGTTATATCAGGCTGCATTTGCTGCACTAACTGATCAACAGCTACAAGTATAGCGAGTCACTACTCTATAAGCCACGTTATATCTGGGTTGCATTTGCTGGCTAACTGATAAGCAGCTAAAGCTAGATAATCCAATATGTCTACGCACTTAGCGCCCCTATAAGTAATTTGAGATACTTACACAAACTTCCAAATAATATACACAGACAGACGGACAGACCAAAACCTAAAACAAAATAAACAGACGAACGGACGTACGATCACTAGTGAGGGTAATGTATTACTAAGTAATGCCAAACATAAACGGACAGATAGACAGACGGAAGGATAGGGCGAAACATATAGGGCGAAATATGCACCGCCGATTTGATGGCGATGTTATTCATGGAATAAATGTATGGCGGCCGTGAGACTTGCGCTAAAGAATCTTCGTACGACAGCCCAATACATATCGCAGACTTACGAGGAAAGTTACGAACTTCGCAAGAAAGTTCGCACGAAATTGACGTTAGTGAAACTGTAAAATGCGCTTAAGAAGTTCGTACGATAATTTCTTATCGTAAGAAGTTTAGTGAAACGGGCCCCAGATCCAGATCAGCCTGTGCATTCGCACAGTCTGATCAGGATCTGCACTGTTCGCCATGTCATCAGGGAAATACCCACATTGTGTCTAATAGGCAGTGTGAATCGTTATCGGGATACAGGCGTGTGCTGTGTGATCAGGAACTACACTAGTCACAAATCCCTTCAAGCTCCATTTCACCAGTCACAGCCACATATGAGACACGCCATGTGATGTTATACCTTCGGACATCTGCGTAATTTCATAAAATACGTTTAAAAAATTAACAATATTTTTCATAAATAAAGTCAAAAGTTGAAAAAATATACATGCAGAATATATTCTGAACATTTTGTCAACTTTTTATGTCATTTATCGAAAATATTGTAAATTTTGTAAACGTATTTCATGAAATCACGCAGATGTCCGAAGGTACAAAATCGCATTGCATGTCTCATATAGAGACTAACTGTCTAGTGTACACGTGTATTTTGATATGAAATTGATCAAACAAGGCCAGGAAACGTGGGAATTCCGAGGTTCGTCGAATAATTCCTACGTTTCGGAGTCGTAAAATAAAAGACACTAGCATGACATTTTATTTTTCATGTAACGTGTTATGCTACAGAATGAGCACATATGATGCGGCTTCTTTCGAAAAGAAAGGGATTTCTTTCGTTTTGTTATTACATTGACGTTATTCGGCCACGTAACATCGATTGACCAATGAAATGTCAGCGAATCCGAATTTTGAATCCGTTGTGATCCGGATCTGCGTATCTAGTCAATGAATGGTTACAGCAATTTGTTGTCTGTCAGTATTAGCAGGCCAATGGAAATTACGTCACCTGATAAACGTAATCCTAGCTCCATTCAAAGGTGAAAGACTCGGACATTTGATATAAAAACATACCCTCTGAAATAAATGCTTTTCAGTGGGTATTTTTTATGTCACATGTTCGAATCGTCTACCTGTGGTTCCACCAGGTGAGTGTGCACGAGGATTTTGATGTACATACAGTTAGGCCCATGCTAACACAATGACACCCATGCAGCCAGAAATCCCTATGCGCCATAGTGGTTCGGCTTATTCGATTACAACGACCTTTCTACACGGTTATATTAAAGGTGCATTCCCACTCAGTTGGTTATAATATAGGGAGACAGATCGTTTTGTATATTCTGTAGATATGAGTTTTTCTGGCAAACTAAACATTCATTCACCATTACCTCACGTATTGATTGGCATTATTATATATTCTATACCAGACGTAAATTTCCACACTGATATCAGGGGCGATAACCGTGTTTCCTTAAAATGTTAACGGACACTACTATTTATTCCCTGTAATTATGTTTTGATGTGCATTGATCATACTTTATAATCTGTAGAAACTATTATGTTTTCACGTGACACATTTAATTAGTTTAAATATTTTTAAAAAAATCATACCTCATTGCATATGAAAATAGCCTGATACCACCGTGAGTCACTATCAGTAACATAAATATTACTAAATGATTATATATGTATAGCGGGCACTTATAATATTTTGAACTGGCGGAATAGTGACACAATTATACACTTATTTAATTCCTATAAAGAACAGTTTGTGCCGCCTGAGTGGGCATGTACGTTTAAGATTAATTTGTTGTAGGCACTGGCCCGGGTCTCAGATATACATGACAATGGGTGAAGCTAAGTACAGTGAAACGTCTCTAAACCGGACACCAATAAAACATCTGTGATCTTATTTTTCATGAGTTTCTTGGTCATGTATATCAGGTGATAATGCATGTTCATGATCACATAGCACACAGCTATTGGTCAGAATGATAAAATGTCTGATTTACAGTGAAACCCTCTTGTAAAAATCGAAGATTGTTAAACAAAAATATGTTAATAATACTGAAAAATAACTAGCATTTGCAACGCTAGTTATTTTTCAGTACAGTGAAGCCCCTCTTAACCGGAGATTCGGGAAATTATTGATGTTTACCTTAGATGTGTTTCGTTGTTATGTATCTCTGATTACAATTAATGTTCATGATAGCAAAACACTAGAATGTGACGTGAAGTGCTCACATGTCTGACTTACAGTGGAACATCTCCAAACCGGACACCGCGGGGACCTCCCAGGGTGTCCGGTTTGGGGAGGTTCCACTGTGTTGCAAACATGTTTGACAATCGATTGTTACTAACATCATCTTATTATATTAATTTCGCGAAAGTATATGTAACCGGCCAACCAAGTACTGGTGTTACGTTTTAATGACCCCACTCAAAACCCATCACTCCCATCCTGACGTATACCTCATATTTACCATATAATTCCCATAGCCGTATCCGATACCCCATACAGTCCATACTATACCTCATAATAGTCCGTACATCCTATACGCCATATATGCACTTATTTTTATCGCACTGTATTTTACTTTTCGTAATTTAAGGCCGCCTGTGGTTGCCGGGAGTTTCGACTGTGTTAATGAGGTCTCGTAGAATCTCGCCAGGATTTGAATGATTTCTGGCGCGACCTACGAGATTTCGGCGCATTAGCCGGAAAACCTCGATTAACATCAGTCGATATATTTACTTGTGTTGTAACTTATATTCTCCTGCTTACAGGTAATCATTGTCGCTTATTTTGTGTTATTTGATGCATGTACATGTCCCATTTCACATTGTATACTATTCATTTTCGTGGTTTGATCGCGAACGGCCGAGCAAATGTGATGTTATTACATTTTCTTTACCGTGCGCGCGCATTATACAATTGTATGCATTTTGCATGTATAGCCGATCCATTCAGTTATTCTGGGACATGTTCATGAGATACTTACTCTGAAATGGTAGCGCAACAAAGCGGAGCATCCGGTATCGTGCCTTATATTGCTCTTGTAAATAACCGGGCCATATTGTTCCTTTTACATCTTGTTGACGGCTCCGTGATAATCATACTCCACTGTTCATTTATATGAGACGATTGTACATGTAATAATACTATTGGTTGAGCCGCAGACCGAGATAATGACCTCATGACCTTTGTACCCAACATAGCCCCAGATCATCCTGCCATTCGCATCCTGATCAGGACCTACGCTGGCCATGTCCCGTCGATAGGACGCTGTCTACGGGTTCATTAGGCATTAGCAATATATTGTATAGATAACTGCAGAGAATCATATTCTGATGAGCAGGGTGTTCACTGGTCATATATATTACTTATCATAAGTCCTTATTATCGGCCGGCGGCTCTACAAAACACATAGTTGTACAAGAACATCTCGTAATATGTCTCATTTATCCAATTATTTGTTCCATTCAGTCTTATTTATCTTATTCGCCTTCATTCATTCTCACATGTCTCGTCTTGGATCCCCTCCTATTGCATTATGTCTGATATTTTATGTGCGTAAATACAGCCACTATCTCGTGCAATATAATATGTATCATGCATAGTCATCGAATACAATCATGTATTCTCAGGGGCTACACTGTTCGCAAACACTGTGAGGTCGATTATGTATTTGTGTGCCCTGGGAGTACTATACATTCGTATTGTATTGTTAATGAGTGTGCATGAGGGTAAATCTACACTGTTCGTGAGATTTAGGCATTAGCCGGAAAACCTCGATTAACATCAGTCGATATATTTACTTGTGTTGTAACTTATATTCTCCTGCTTACAGATTGTAATAAACATAGAGCCGTCGATACGGGTTGAGTGCCTACTACACATCCTTCCCCGATCACCCTGTGACATTTGGCGCCCAACGAGGGACCGTGACTGATATATATACTACCCAAAATGTACCAAATATATGGAATTCAGAGACGAATTAAATATAGAATTCGGGGACGAATTCCAATTTGGTGGGGAAGTATGTCACGGTACGTAACTCACTGTGGGGAGGAAGTGTGTATTCGTGCCCGGCTAGCTCAGTCGGTTAGAGCGATGGTACGGTAAACCAGAGGTCCCGGGTTCGAGCCCCGGGCCGGTGCACATTTTTCTCACCCTGTGACATATATATATATAATGGAAATGTCTTTCTAAATGTGGCATAGTATGATCTTTTGAAAACAAACAACAATCCCTACTGGTACATGCGTAGCGAAAATACGACAAACCACGTTCTCTCCCCCGTTAACACCGTTTCTGATAGTTGTTACTTGAATATAGCGCAAGTTTTTGAAATGTTCATCAAATAAAATAGTGCGATTGATTGATATATGTCATTTACTGTGCAAGACGTGAAGAAAAACACATATTGCATTTCTGAGACACAGTGTCGAAGAAAAACACATATTGCATTTCTGAGACACAGTGTCGTCCGCGCTATATATAACGTATATCTTTTGGTGGACATTTTACATGTTTATACGAGATCTATCGTTAATTTGCGGACGTATAGAACGAGTAAAGCAAACATTTCAAACATAATTGTTATGCCCCCGATCTCGTTACAGCCGGCGGGGTTGGGGGCATACTGTGTTTAGAGCGTGTGTCCGTCAGTGTGTGTGTCCTTGCGTGGTCCGTGGGTCCGGTTAAGAAGTTTGCCCCAGTTTCTACAATCTGCCACCATTTGTGTGCAGACATTTGTGTCCGGCCCGCGTTGGAACAGTCCGAATCTTTGGTAGATCCTGCTCCGAGTTTAAGAAGCGTTGATGATTGTTTCATTATGTAGTGTTTCTACAATATATACTTGATGGGCGTATGTCTATGCACGTACTGTGCAGTTGTACATGTTGTACATATGATTATATAACTGGTCTTAATAATCAACACGTAGACACATATTGTGACTAACTAATGTTATTCATTCATACTCAGTGTATGCTACTGAAGCAGGTAAGTGAGTGTATGGGCGCCTGGTTGCGGAGGTGTATATATCTCTGGTATGGGACCAATAGTAGACTTGCTACAAGTGTTATAAGTAAACTTGCTACATCTCCTTTCTTCTGAATAAGTTCATGTTTTTATTGTTTCACGTTGTTCATGAATCATACACCCTGGTGTTGTGTTGATCGTCAAGTGTTAATTAATCCACGGAATTTACTGTTAGTTGGAATTTGTTATTTCTTGATAACGTGGATGTTTATGTGTTTATGATATCAGTACTTGTGGCACATGGCATTTCTCGCGGCTAAGATTACATGTACATGGCTGAGGTATTATTTTCACTTTCACATGAGAATATACGAACTACCAACTAGACATTGTACTAGTGATACGAATAAAACATACATGTTAAAAAACACAATATTATAATATCTTGGTAAGAGATTATATATTTATGTTTTTTAGAAACAAGATATATTCAGTTTTGCAATGTGATCTAATACGACCACTGATAACCATTTATCCTACTACAACTTCACTTTTGCCATACAGGGTCATTGAGGTATTTGCTAGGTATGTCTACCGGACCTGGTTGTGTATGCTGGTGGATGGGCTGCATTATGACAAGGTACATTTTGTACTGGAGGTTGACGTGGTTCATCATTGTGTGTGTTATGTCACGTACTTTGAAAATCGAAATCAAAGCTTTCGTTCGACTGGTCTTTCGTTCTGTGAATAAATCTACGATTGCGACGGTAGATGCGACCTTCATTAGTCTGCACACTGTAAGACCTATCTCTATGCCTGTCAACGATTCTGGCTAGTTTCCATTGTTTATCAAACTGGACACGTACTTTGTCACCGATGCACAAATCCGGTAATGGTCGGGCTGTTTTATGATATCGTGTTTTCTGTTGGGCGCGGCCCTGCGACATGCTATCGCAGATTCTCGCGCGATTAACGACTTTTGGCAGTAACTGACTTCGCGTTGTTGGCAAAACAGACCTTAATCTTCTGGACATTAGAAGCTGACTTGGTGATTTGCCACATGATTGCAGTCCTGTATTCGAGAATTCCTAATAACGGATCAGACTTGCTTAACTTTGAGTTTCCGCAATATTTGCTTCGCGATATCAACTTAGCGCTCGCCAAATCCATTGGATTGACTGTACAGCGGGGAGCTAGTCACGTATTCAAAACCCAATTATTTTGAAAAGTTTTGAAAACTTTCTGAAGTGAAATAACTCGCATTATCGGAATTCAATCTGGCCGGAATTCCGTGTCTGTCCATATTCGCTTTCAGTTTGCTAATAATCGTACTGCTTTTTGTGTCTGATAATTTATCAAGCTCAAAATAGCGGCTATAGCAACACGTTGTAACTAAATACTCGTCGTTTTCCCATGTGAAAACATCAGTACCGACAGTCTGATATGGGCCATCTGAGATATCATGTGATTGTAACGGTTCTTTCTGGTTCGCTGACCTATGCGTCAGGCATGCATCGCAGCGTGTAACGAAATCGGTTATCTGCGTTGTCATTCCAGGCCAGAACATAACGTCGCGTGCTCTGTTTACAGACTTTTCGATACCTTTGTGTCCCGTGTGGACATTTTCTATGAGCTCGGCTCATTGTGATATCGGAATCACAATGTTCTGGCCCTAAATATGATATTGTCAGAAACTGACAATCCATCGCGGTGATTCCAATACTCGGCGATGATTGGCGGACATTCTTTTCGTAAATCCGGCCAACCGTATTGTCGTCTGCAATATCTGAAATTGCGCATCGTTTTCGGTTGCACGTCGAACTGACTAATCTTCGATCAGTCATAGATAATGACGAGAGAACAGTGTGGACATGTTCATCCAACCCTTCAGACAATTCTGGAAATGTGTCTGGTAAAAATGATCTGCTCAAGCAGTCTGCTAGTTTGTTTTCCTTGCCGGGCAGGTAAACAACATTGAGATCATATTTCTGCAGCGCGATTAGCATGCGCTGTACTCGCGGCGGCGGCGTCTGTGATAACGGCTTTCGCACAATGGATGAAAGGGGCTTATGATCTGATTCTACGGTCACGCGTTTACCATATACATACTGTTCAAAGCGACGTGCTGAAAACAGTATCGCTAGCAATTCTTTTTCTAACATGCTGTAATTGATTTCAGCTTTGGTCAGTGTTTTTGATGCGTATGCGACTGGCTTTTGTCTTGCAACAGTGAGCAACCAATTCCATATTTGGAAGCGTCGACTTGCAGCGTTACGGGTTTGTCCGAATCGTAGTACGCTAGTACTGGACTTTCAGTCAATGCGGTTTTGACTTTTCGAAATGCCGTCTCTTGAGGGAACTGTCCCAAACAAATTCGATATCTTTTTTCAACAGGTCTCTGAGCGGCGATGTTAGAGCTGACATATTTGGAGCAAATTTTGTAAAATACGTTACCATGCCCAAAAATGTTTCTAACTCGGCTCTACATGTCGGAGGTGGCATGTCATTAACGGCGGCGACATTCTTTGGGTCCGGTTTCATACCATCTTTTGACAAGATGTGCCCGAAATATGAAACTTCTTGAACTCCAAAAGTGCATTTGTCTTTGTTGAATTTGATGCCCTGTTCGCGTGCGCGTTTGAGTACAAGTTTGAAACTTGCGTCATGTTCTGCTTTCGTGCGTCCGTACACGAGCAGGTCGTCTACGATACCGGTCACGCCTGGTAATCCTTCGAAACATTCGTCAATTCTGCGCTGGAACTCATCCTGTGCAGAAATAATTCCGAACGGCATTCTCAGGAAGCGGTATCTTCCAAACGGACTGCTAAATGTTGTGTAAAACGATGATTCTCATTCAGTTTTACACACCAGTAACCGCTGGCGGCGTCAAGTACGGAGAAATGAGTCGCTCCGGCGTACGTAACGGATAGTAAGTCGTCTAATGGCCTCGTTTAGAGCCTTGGGGTCTAAACATACTCTGAGTTTCTTTGTCTTGGGCTTTTCGACTATCACTAGTGAATTAATCCAGTTAGTAGGTTGTGTGACTTTAGCAATAATGTTTTGCTTTTCCATCCGAAGTAATTCATCTTTCAGTCGGTCACGTAACGCTACTGGAACACGTCGCGGTGGGTTTACTACAGGAATTACATCTGGTTTCAGATGTAAATCCACCGATCCCGGTAGAAGGCCTATACCTTTGAAAACATCGGCATACTCGTGCACAACGTGTGCATTTGGCCTAATTTCATCATCAACTGAGTAGATCAATTTGATGATATCGAAATCGAGAGATGATTTCAAACTTAGCAAAGGTGTTGCGTCCGTTTCGACAACATAGAATTGTACACTCTTTGATTGTGTTTTGTATTGCACAGGTAAGCCAACAGTACCAATGACTTTTAGTGCGTTGCGTGTGTACGACGATAAACGATTTCTATGCTGTGCGAGTGGGTATTTGAGTTTGAGGTCATTGAACGTACTAACAAGTAGTATGTTTACTTGCGAACCAGTATCAATTTTGAAATGGACAGGGGATAAGTTTGGGCCAACATGTAACATGGCAAAAGCTCGGTTGCAATTGGTATATTTACCGTGTTCACGTTGAAATCGTCATCACTGTAGTCAGTGCCTGGTTCATGTTCGTTTATTCCGTGTACCACAGATCTACACACTGAACTAAAATGATTTATTTTTCCACACTTGCACGTTTTTCCTATTGCTGGACAGGTTTGTTTCCCTTTATGGATTGCATATCCATAATGTCCGCATTTATCTGGAAGTCCACGTTTGTGTGGGTGTGTCCGCCTGGTCGGCGGTTTCGGAGGTGTGGCTGTCTGTGGTGTCTGATGCTGTCTCTGCTGTTGTCTGCTGTTATTCTGTTTTTAAAATATGGCATGTACGTCAGTTTTGGTCATCTCGCGCATCTGGTGGCTGGCGTATTCGTGATTCTGCCCGATTTCTATCGCTTTGTCCAGTGTCAACCCGTCTCCCTGGATGATTAGCTTTTCCAGGATTCTGGGTGATGCGACACCAAATACGAATCTGTTACGTATCATGTCATCTGCTGCGGCGGCGAATTTGCAGTTTCGTGCGGCGATACGTAGCTTTGCTGTGAACTCCTCTATGGAAAGTTCATTCTGTACAATGTTGCTGAATTTGTAACGTTTACAAACGGAATTCAACTTTGGCGTTACATGGTCTTGAAAATTCTTGAATATGACATCGAGTTTTTTATTGTCATCTGCACATAAATCCCACGACTTGTGAATGTTTCGTCCGTGGTGTTCAACCCAAAGTAAAATGTATGTACATTTCTCTTCTTCCGATTCAGCAGATAACGGTCCTCTGAATATCAGTTCCGTGTGATCTTGAAATTGATCCGGCAAATTGGTCGATTGCCAATCAACTTGCGGTACGGGAATGCCATTCAGTTCCATGATTGAGAAAATGTGATATAATCCAGTTAAGTTTTAACTTCTGACATCATGTTTCATTATGTAGTGTTTCAACAATATATACTTGATGGGCGTATGTCTATGCACGTACTGTGCAGTACGTACTATGCAGTTGTACATGTTGTACATATGATTATATAACTGGTATTAATAATCAACACGTAGACACATATTGTGACTAACTAACTTTATTCATTCATACGCAGTGTATGCTACTGAAGCAGGTAAATGAGTGTATCAGCGCCTGGCTGCGGAGGTGTATATATCTCTGGTATGGGACCAATAGTAGACTTGCTACAAGTGTTATAAGTAAACTTGCTACAATGATGTCACACGAGTTTCTGTCTCATGCAATTTATGGCACAATCTTGATAACATGTGACTACAATGTATCAAATGTCTGCCGATATATAGCTAATTGGTCCGTGAATGTTTTTTCTACACGCGATCGTACCATACACTGTATATGAACATCATGTGCTGATGTACCATGCATGCACATTTGTGTACCACTCTCTTCCCCAACCCATATCTCCCGCAGTCTGGCTCAGTATTTGAAAGGGGCCAGTGTGATAAGGGGGCTAACCCCCTCGGGGAGTTAGCCCCCTTCTTCCACTTGCTCCTTCAATCATGACATACCTTACTATAGCATGCATCGGTAACGTTGGTTTAGTAAGATCGAATCCAAATAAGCACGTGTATACCAAACTATAGGCATACACAAGGCACGACCTAGTTATTTGTATGTAAACATTAAACAGCATTTGCGGCAAATAGAGTTATCCCCCTTTATACAATGTGTATTGATTCACCGCTTATGAAGAGTAGATGCGGCACAGTATTGCTTTAAATATGGTCGAATATTTCTATCATGCACATCCAATGATAACGTGACAGCTAAGTCGTCTTAATATACCCTATATGTAGTCTTACCTACATAATCGTCGCGTCAAGACGACTTATATGGTGGCATATTTCTGCCATCCACTTAGCGTGATAACGTGATAGTTAAGTCGTCAAAATACACCTTATAAGACGACTTGATACAATAATTATCTCGTCAAGACGACTTAATATCACGTCAAGACGTGATAAGTTGGACGTGATAATTAACACGTTATCTCGTCTAAGACGTGATATTGCCCACTACTGACATATACATTTTTTATTTATTTATTTCTCGTCTTGACCAGTTAGTAAGTCGTCTTGACGTGATAATCATCTAAGTAAGTCGTCTTGACGTGATAATTAGCTAGTTAAGACGACTTACACAAACAAATATATCGTCGGCACTATAACATGCCAACATATGACATGACGTGTTTTTTTTATTCTTATTATTTTTGGAAAGTATAGCCACGCATGCGCATTGGTCCGCTTTTAATACGGAATGGACATACTGTGTCGAGTGAGTGTAATAGAGATGTGATCCTGCTGAAATTTTTGCTATAAATTATACTCTTCGGAAAACATCTTTTGAAAGATGAGTCTGAGATTGTGTAGAACAAAAAATAATATTGGCAAATTTTTTCAAAAATTAAAATGGCCGCCATATTGACATAGTTTTCTAGTGTTCCATCGATACTATATATTGTTCTTGGAAATATAGTTCTCAATAACAATGTAACAACTTGTGTAGTTGGTAGGAGCATGCGAACAGCATCTGTACAGGTATCTCGTCTTACCTTGGTTCTACCTGTAGGCATTCTGGTATGGCAAGCCAAATGCACAATAATTCCTTAAACCATGGTTTGGAGATTAAACCCTAGTTCAGGCTCCTCAAATCCTAGTTTGGGCTTAAACAGCCATTTGAGATCCCAAATGGTAGTTTTCTTAAACCCTGGTTTGGGCAATTATTGTGAACTTGGCGGCTCAAACCACCGTTTAGACTCTCAACTAGGGTTTCTGATAGCTTAAACCACGGTTTGAGCTCAAACCCCAGTTTAGACTGCCCAAGCCCTAGTTTAGGCTCGCCAAATGCACAATAATTCACTAAACCCCAGTTTGATAGTCTAAACCATGGTTTATGCTCTTAAACCCCAGTTTGATCTATTATTGAGAATTTGGCCAGATATTGTCGTTTGAGGTCGTAATCCACTAAAAAGCATAAACCCTAGTTTGGATCCAAACCACAGTTTAAGAAAACAACTGCCAATCGTGATTCTAAACGGTAGTTTTCTTAAACGCTGGTTTGAGCAATTGCTGTGCACTTGGCGGTAGAAACCACCGTTTAGACTCTCAAACAAGGGTTTTTGATAGCTTAAACCACGGTTTGAGCTTGAACCCCAGTTTAGACTGCCCAAACCCTAGTTTAGGCTTCCCAAATGCACAATAATTCACTAAGCCCCAGTTTGAGAGTCTAAACCAGGGTTTAGGCTCTCAAACCCCAGTTTGAGCAATTATTGTGCATTTGGCCAGAAACTGCCGTTTGAGGTCGTAATTCAATAAAAAGCCTAAACCCTAGTTTGGACCCAAACCACAGTTTAAGAAAACAACTGCCAATCGTGATCCCAAACGGTAGTTTTCTGAAATCCTGGTTTGAGCAATTATTGTGCACTTGGCGGCAGAAACCACCGTTAACGGTTTAGACTCTCAAACTAGGATTTTTGATAGCTTAAACCACGGTTTGAGCTCAAACCCCAGTTTAGACTGTCCTAGTTTAGGCTCGCCAAATGCACAATAATTCACTAAAGTCCAGTTTGAGAGTCTAAATCATGGTTTAGGCTCCCAAACCCCAGTTTGAGAAATTATTGTGAATTTGGCCAGAAACTGCCGTTTGAGGTCGTAATCGGTAGTTAATTTACGAAATCGGCCTAAATTGTGGATTCTGCTACCTGTCACAACCCGAGTTACGATTGGTTAAGTGATCACAAAGCCTAGTTATCATTAGCTGATCGCTTAAAATATATTTTGGGCATCCGTCACAACACGAGTTACGATTGGTTAATCGATCTTAAAGCCTAGTTGCCATTGGCTGATCGATTTAGCCTACGGTTATCGGAGGCATGGAAATACACGGCGTCACTAAATGGCGTAATGGTCGATTGTTTGGATAAAGGTGAAACATCGGCGTAATGGGGGAAAATCGGCGTAATTATCGGAGAGAGGTGAATGCACATCCATCCATTTTTTTTAATTTTTTTTTTATTGATTTAAAAGATTGACCCAAAACCAATTGCGTATAGTGCACGTGATATGTGTCAGCGGCGTAGGAGGGTATTGAAAAGTGGTGCGGCAATACCGTCGAACGAGCAAAGTTCGTGAGAATGCTAGTGGGGTCCGGGGCACGGTTACACGAAGCACCCAAATCCACCCAAATCCACCCAAATATAGTTTAAATACATATGAGCCGCGCCATGCGAAAACCGGGCTTAATGACACAACTTGTTAGCGTATTTCTGAATTGTGCATCTTTTAAAAGCCATATGCCGCCAAAATTATCAATGTATCCAAATTATTTTTCATCTTAGAAGTATTTTTATGACGCGTGGTCCAAACTTATATGACCTTTTAAATCATTGACGTTGAAATTACTACGTTTTTATCAACGGCGTATACAAGAGGTGTTGATAAAATACCCGGATAAGTCCTATAGATTTGTCATCTTTTATCGCATGTCAACCAAATTTGGATATCTCGTAGCCTTTCCAAGTGTTTCCCATTTAGTCCGGCCGTCAGGGGCTTAACCTTGTTTTGAATAACATAGTTTTTTTATTGGTGATTTTATGTCTAGGCTATCCACATTTAGAATCCGAGTGATGCCATGCTGGCATCCTTGAGCAATTCGAGATATTTGCATAAATCCAAGATGGCCGTCAAATATCAATATTATCCCATATATTTGCACTTACATGGCATATTAACCAATTTTCAAACTTTGTAAAGCAGTTATTGGGCACAACTAATTATTTGGGAATGTTTATGTGTAAATGACATATTGACTAATTCGCATAAATCCAAGATGGCCGCCAAATACATTTATTTCGCTATATGTTTATATATATATATAAGAAAACGTAATACGGCGACGGCAACGTATTCATCAAAGCATGTGCGTCGAGATGTCCAACACAACCATAGCTAGCAAATCCCCAAACGACTTGCAGGAACAACATCAGACATAAATGAGAAAACAACGGAAGCTCCAAAGAACACAAAATTAATTTTAATTAATACCAACATGATTTCTATGAAATATACGCGAACTACTTCAGACCACCACCATGACAACAGCGGATTTTTTATAATCCAGCGAGAGGGCGATGCCTACCAGATGGGTATTGCAATCCCTCATTGATATGCTGGTGGTGTATCTTAGTTTTGTAACAGTTCTATTCTGTGGGGCCTTATTTCTATATATTTTTATTTCAGAATTTCATCATGAGGACCTTACAGGGCTACATATAGTCGTATATTAGTTGAGTGTTGTTCAAAGAGCCTTTCAACCTTCATTACACGGGCAATAGTTTGTTCGATGTGAATGACCGTCGTATGTCTCCTTCATTCAACTTATATGTCGACAACCGACTCCACCGAACTAGTGAGAACATTACAGCAGTTGGTTGCACGACATGCCCAAAATATAGTGCTTGCAAGCTTCGATTTGCTACACCGACATTTCATAGTGTTGTACGGGGTGTCTGTTGCACACGAGCACTTGATGAGCGCAATATATCTGCAGGCGCAACATCTACATTGCTGGGTACAACAGTAGATGAAAGGGATTTGGCTTGATCAGCTTTCATCCAACCATACTGAACTAGATCAAGCTGGAAAGGCTGTTATCCCAATGCCTCTTTCCATAACGCTTCAGTTGCTGTTCCAGTCCCAATTCTTAGAGCCCACATTTTCAGACGTGCTTCAGATATTGTGACACAGTTCGGTTGTCCATTGCATGCTACAATGAATGCACTTGCTTGTTCGATGACATGTGGCATTCCGACATCTATGTCACCCAACAGGGAGAGTGAGTATCCAGCCCCTAGTGTCTTCAATACCTTGCCTTTGCAGATACCAACAAAATCCCGATAATGCGTGAGCAGCTATGCGTCGTGGTAATATGGCTTTATGTTTAGCTAAGGTTGCCCGAATGTCTACAACAGCTCTGTCATGCACTGGAGGTTTCACCAGGAATGGAGCCATAATCGATTGCTTAACAACAATGGTGCCATTTCAGACTAGGATATGCGACTAAAATTTCCATTTGATGCTTCCCTATATTCATGCACGGTCGCCGATTATGTTACTAGAAGAGCAAGTGAATGGGTAGACATTTTTCCATTCATTTGAGAGGCAATATCAGCATCGAAGTTGTCAACTACCACCTATACCAAGCCTTCATTTGCATCATGAATGCCAGCCAGTCTGTGTTTTGCGCTACTGCAGCTGACCTTTTAAAGCGCCGTATTACGTCATAAGAGTATGTTACTTGGAACTTATTCAGTGACTTGGAATCTCTCACCATAATTCAAAGAGCAGTCTGCAAATTAGTCGACTGATTACGCAACACACTTGTATTTATATTACCAATACGTAATGCAGACATAGTGGTACACAGCTTTGGAGATATGGCTGCGAGCAAGTTATGGAACGCATTGCTCACAGACTCTTCCGCTATATGTTTGTCTATCAGGGCATTGTAATTCTTTTCCAAGGATATATCGTTTGTTTCCTTGCCAACTCGTTTGCTGATTTTCAAAATCGCCAAGTCGATGTCATCGTCTTCATCGGGTACTAGGGTTAGAAGAGTAACAGTCTTACTCTTGATCATCACCATGCTCGCCACACCTGGAAATGCCGGAGTTAATACGCCATCACCGAAACGAGCAGACAATTGGGACAACAAGTGGCGTTTAGACAGAATACGACCACATTTGTCTGTATATGCTTCAAACAGCTCTACTGAGTTCCAAACGTGACTCAAATCAGACTTGATAACTTCAACTAGAGATTCAAACGTCGGGTCAATTGGATCGGCCTCTTTTGTGTTTGCCTAACAGCACTCGACATGCAATTCAGTTCATAGTCCTTGTAGTAGCGTGAATCAGCGGCATAGAGGTCACTGATAGCACCATCCACGCGAAGACGCATTTGTAACGCCCATTCATCTCGGGGCCCGCACTCGTCACATTTATCTGTCATTGCATCTCTAAGTGATTGGTCACTTTGCCGAACTAGGTAAGCCGGTCTCCATCGCTTTGGATTCTGGGGTCTTACTTTTTAAATTGCAATGATTGCCACAGAACACACAATGCTGCTTAAAGACGAATGGACGTTTCACTGATCGTCTTAGATATTTTTGTTGGGATGAATGGATGTTGTCATTGTGGCTTTTGATTTACGCTTCCTGTGGTGTGGTGTGATGACGTATAAGTTGACACACAACTACGGTGACAATGTACTGTACAGACGTCATCATTCTCCAGCAGTTGCTAAAAACCCACGTGAACACCATCATCGAACTCTTTGCTGCAACGAATTATTGTTTTCGTCTAACAACGCTATCCTCTTTTCTCAGTACATTTTTGCCTATGCGCAACTGTAACGTTAACAATTATTACCAATTTCAGAAAATCTACACCAGCTGTATATATCGAGAAATACAAGCAACCATCATATTTCTGGAGCTGTTCAATGATTGTACAATGGTAAAGGACGGAGTTCAAAAGCAGAATACTGTATGTTTATATGTATTTGCGCACCAATCTCATGCAAAAAAAAGGCAATATGTAGTACATGTTCGCGATCTGAGAACAATTATGTGGCCAAATTTTGAGATTCGGCGGCCATCTTGGATTTCCTGAAAATACGAAACGATCTATTTACAATATAAATGTAGTAAAAATACACATAACTAGCAGTTTTAAATACATAAATGTATCATATAGAGGCGAATACATGAACTATTATCGATATTTGGTGGCCATCTTGGATTTATGCAAATATCTCAAATTGCTCAAGGATGCTGAAAAAAGCATTGATGCTGCGAGGAACTCGTGCAAGTATCCTTGCTATAATATGTTGTCACGACACCATGGCCATAACGTCAAACATGTAGCCACGTTCAGCGACGTCACAAGTACGTGACGTCAAGTCATTACGTCATAATATGTGTACTAAGGTACAAGGCATCGCGTCTCATATTAGTGAAAGTTTCAGTAAGTTATAATTTTCTGTTTTCTGTTCACACTTAATGTTAATTGACACCAGTAAACGTAAATGGGAGGGCAAAATGTGAACTTTTACAGCGACGCTGCAAACGTCGTTTTTCCGGTCGTTTACCGCTTTTCATGACGTTGTCATTAAGCCCGGTTTTCGTATGGCGAGGCCCATATAAATATACCACAAATACCCCCCCCCCCCCCCTAGATAGTGTCAGATAGTAGTGTAAAGCATATATTGACACAAAACACATTATTTAATTGACATATGTAGTCAAATAAAACTGTTAAATTGGCCATATGTTCGATTAATGCACATTGAAGCACCAATCATATGGGAAATACATGCAAATATAGTTTAATATATGAGTGCTGCAGTGCGATTTCCAACGTTAGGCTCAAAATAACGTTACGTCGGAAATCCTGGTTTCGGACGTCACCATGTGGAGCAGGCGACATTTCAGAATTGAGTCGCTTAACGTCTAACGTCAATTTATGTGACAAACTTAGCTGGGAAATTGAGAGTCGACGATTTCGATCTAAGTAGAAACTTTACATATAGTTTGATTATTGATTTGTGTATGATTCGTGAGCTCTTGTGTCTCTACTCTAGTCTATATAATCGATGAATACCGACTACGTTAAGTACTGAGTATGCCTACCGAATCGTTTCGATGTTTGACAAATGGTTTGGATTCAGGAAGGAACGTAAACCATGTATACATAGCCTACATAGTGTTTCTGCCACCACATACTAGTTTAGTATATTTATTTTGTTACAACGTGAAAATAAACTGTTAACTAATTAATATTTCGTCTGAAAATTTGATTTGAGGCGGATTTCACAAGGTTGTTTATACATTACTACAATCCCGAGAGGAGTTGCTTCACTAGCCGATCGATAAAAGTCAACAGTTTACCGCTGAAGCCATGTCGGCCTTGGTGGCCGAGTGGTTTTGTGCTGTGTTTGATTTACGGAAGTGGTGGCTGGAAGTTGGGTGGATGACAAAAATGTATGATAGGTTTGAGTAATATGTTTAGCAACGTTGTCAAACATGGATTACTGTGGAAGTATGGAGGGACTGACGTGCGTACGCATTGACGAATATTGACCTGCTTTGTCCGATCCGCTTTGTCCGACCTTTCTATATTGCAATCAATGTCATCAGGAACAGAAACATGACAATACAAATCACCATACCATACACTGTAACCGATGCGATGTATTCATTATACATGTTGAGTAAATACATCGAAACTGATGCATTAGTGAAATTAGAAACTGAAACATGAAACCAGTTGACTGCTCGAGACACGTGACATAGTCTCGTGATGTACTACAATATGCCCTTGATACATCAGGTGACGATGCAATCACCGACGTGACTCACTGTGGCAGGGTACAATACAACCCATACTGTCTGGGCGGCTACGTGTATCGAGTCTAGAACATATATATGGCCACATCGCTAACTACATGAAGAGCTCATGCACAGTGAGGCAGGTAACTGTAAACCTCAATTGTGTTACATCCTGATATCAATACATATAATTTGCACGTATCAGCAAGATGTTGATGATTTATCAACATTTAAGATATATCCACAATAATTGTACTTGGTTGCATACATCGGCTCCAAACATACATGTTGCACCAACAATTGTTTGCTATGCTCCTGGATATGGTACAACCATACCAATAGTATAAGATAATACGATCTGCTCTTTATATATGCAATGTATCAATATTATGCGTATGTGATATTTATAAGAGTACTATATATATACATGCATATGAAGTTGCAAGTCAATGAGTGAAGCGGTTGAGGAGGTATAACATACGTAAAATCTTTAACGCAAAGTTTACAAAAACTTTAACACAAACTTCTAAGACATTTGACATTGACCTTGGGCATGTGGGCAGCATGAGTGTTGCGCACAGTGAATATTTGGAGGATGGTAAACATACATATTAAGTTTCAAGTCAATGATTGAAGCGGTTGTAGACGGCCCGCCAAGGCCAATAACAGGCCTCCAATAAAGTGTTGATGCATTTTTTTGTTATAAATGGGTACCCATGCTGATCAACTTCTATGATATGTAAGCTGTTGGATAGAGGTGGGTACCCCTGCAGATTTGACCTTTAGGTGTAATTCTTTAGGTCATTTAGTGGTCATATTGATCCAAAATTTCTAATTGACATGGGTGTATGAATGCCCGTATATGATTTATAACAGCATTGATAGCCGTCTGATGATGAACTATTTTGGTAGCTATATAAATAGGGATTCGGAAAATGCCGAACTAATGAGGAAAAATCATGTCTGAAATTAAAGATGCCTAAGAAACAAGAATATATGTTGTATGTCCTATCATTGTTGATATTTAAGCTATTTCAATAGCGATACTGATAATAAGTATATTTGTTGACGGAGAATTTGTTTACAAACATACTGATAAAACTTCCTCAAAGTTACTTTTCGTAAATTCAAGATGGCCACCAAAACAGTACGTTTCATTAAATTCGTTCTCATTTAGCCCATTGCTGACAATGCAGAGAGTTCCCATTAGCATGTCATTTTCATGGAATTTGTGACTAATTTTATCCTTCAGTTTGTATTATTGATTAAACTAACATAACGTATTTTAAAATTGGGACAATTGGAGCTACATTCAAAATGGCCGCCAACTCAATTTTGAAAAGTATGAAATGAAATATCTCTGTAACCCGACGAACAAAAACTATAATTAAGATGTCTTTTTACAGTTTTCGGTACAACATACTCATTGAAACGCGTATATTTTGGTCTAGGCCTTCAAATTCAAGATCCGCCATATTGGAAACTGTGAAAAAAAGCAATGTTTCTGTAGTCGGATAATGTCAAAATATAAATTGTATGAGGTTTTCTCGCTAATTGTTACATGGTATGTGGCAATGTAGAGTTGAGTTAATCATAATTTTAAAATCAAAGATGGCTGACATCTACAATATTGATACACATATAATAATATGTGTATGCGGAAATAGCGGGCACACCATGTTACCACTAATGTCAGCATGACAATCCTTATAAATGGTAATGTATTCTCTCCACGCTCCCAAATCATAAACCTTTGCTAATTAATCAGCAGAATTGATCTTCTTCGATAAGATGCTTCAGATTCTCCAGATATCTGCAGATAACAATACCACTATGGCAACTGTAATACAGTGCATTATCAACATTACAAAACGTTGTTATTGTATTATTTGTCAGTTTGTATACGATTCCGTTTTTTTGGTGGGACTGCAGGATACCGCGTTACCCGTTGTTATGGTTCGCTATGTATCATGTGTTGTGTTTATGTGTTGCTGTCTCTGTTGGCATTACGAAGGTACATGTAGCTCTTTACATTCTGAAAATAAACGTACAGTAGTTGTAGTTGACCAGCCACTGTAAAATACAACAAATTCACTATTGCAAACAAATTCCCTTACATATATAAATGTTTATGTGTTACTTGAAACATATTGTATCACCTCCTAGAAGTCAATGTCAGACACCTTTAAAATGCAGGACTGGTATGTGTTTTGGTATAGTGTGGTTTCTTGGACAGAATAGCACATGATTATGATGAATGATGAATGATACATCGTAATAGGCAACGTCGCATCTGGTCATACATGTATGTAGCTCGCAATAATATATGGTGATTCATTTGTGGGGATTTCTTGAAATAACAGAGCGTTAGGATCCTTTTAGCAGTGTGTATTACTAGTAAAAGTATTTGAATCACTTGTTGCCGCTATGTCAGAGCTATGCGTTATCCAGAATTGTCTGGAGTTGTATTCACATGATGACTTTAGGTCAGATTTGAGAGTAAATAATGAAGTATAAGCCCTAATTTCCTTATCCGATAGTACTTTACATAAACAATTGTCATTCTACTAGGCAGTATGCACGCAATGCCATTATCCCATGGATGGTCATATAATTATCACACATACTATGCCTGGTGAAAATTGTCTTCTTCTCTTCAATGCATGAAGTGGCCGCGACGGCTTCCACTTATCATACACAGTTTTAGGAAATGCTCTAGTCGAATGAAACACTAAGCTGTAATATCAGGTACACGTAAACTACAATACAGTAAGGCTAAACCATGCATGTAAGATATCGATTTACATTATTTGGATCACACCGACTGATACAACTGGCAATGTATCACGCTCATAAATCCTTGAATTGCATACTTAAAGCGAGAAACAAACCATATATACACGTAAGAATGATTATCCATCAGCAAATGAGGCATGGTATTTTTTAAATTATTTATACTAATTAAATGAATCACCTGAACAAATAATATTTTCGACAGATTAATAAGTATGATCATTGCACATCACAAAATAATTACAAAATGTTAACGCACATCACTATTTATTCTCTGTAGTTATTTTTCGATGAGCAATGATCATACTTTATAATCTGTCGTAATATTATTTTTTCAGGTAACGCATTTAATTAGTATAAATAATTAAAAAATATCATGCCTCATTTGCATATGAAAATAACATTGATACCAACGCGCGTCACTATTAGTAAAATAAATATTACTAAAGGATTATATCTGCATAGCGGGCACTCGTAAGAGTCAGCCGCAATAGCTCAGTGGTAGAGCATCGGACTAAGGATCGAAAGGTCCCGAGTTCCAATCCCGACACTGGCCGATTCGGCAAGACACCTTCGTGATAGCCTAATCCTATCGGATGGGGACTTAAATAGTCGGACCCGACATGCAAGGTCATCGAGCCAGTGCCGTCGTTAAATCAAAGCATAATAAATAAGGCACTCGTAAGTTTTATAACTGATGGAATAGTTACACAATTACAGACTTATTTAAATCATATAAAGAACAAATTTTCACCGTTTTTGGGCAGGTGATGCTTCAAAGTTGCAAAGAGGTAATTGTTTCCCTTTATGGTAATTTGGCCAGTCTATTCCGCAGCCTGATATATGGATCTTTGCTTGCATGGTTAGAAATTGTTTTGAGTACATAACTCTAATTACATTTCATTACATTGCACTACATAAGAGTTATAGAGAATTGTTATTTCCAAATTTGCGTTTTAAGTCAAGTCGAAATAATGGTGTTTATATATATATATGTATGGTCGGTAAATTACATATCTATAGTAAAGTATGTTATACTTTATAATACATATATACATGTGACGCAATTAATAATTCATAAAAATGGTTCTACGCAGCAATTTCATGAATAAATTGACATGTTTACTCTGGATCGCCAGTTCTTCTTTCATTACCCGGTGTCGGTATAGTTTCCTTTCTGGTGATCTATATTTAATTTCGAGAGCGTTTCGCACCGTAACAGATTCGTTATTATTAGCCGATCTAGTTATAGATCGGCTAATATATTGGTTATCCGCGATTTGTGAAAAGGTTTGTAACCACCCTTTTCTCCTATATTCTGTAATCTACAAACGCAAAATTTGTTGTATCACTTCCAAATTACATCAACCGGATAATTTTTTATTTTTGGCCTTTATCTCTGTTGAAAACTTTAAATACAGCGAAATAACACAATTTGGCTATAAATAAACGTTTTCACTACTAGAGTTCGGTAAACTAAAGTTAGGCAGTTTGCAATTTGGCATTAAATAAACGTTTTATCTACAAGAGTTCGTTAAACTAAAGTTAGGCGGTTTGCCTTCTAGTCCAGGGGCAATTGTAGGTATATGTATGAGATTCCGGCACCTCGTGTTAATTTATGGCACCCGGTGTTTTTATAAACTTGAATGTATAAGGTTTCCAAAAAATCCGGGTGCCATTTTTTAAATCAAGTTCAAGGTCATTTCAAGGTCATTGAACGTAATGCTTGACGGAAGTCGAAAATTGCCAATATATGAGCCAATAGGTCATGGTCCTTAACTTGTAAATTGGTGTTAAGTTCTTAAAAAAAGTTTCTGATGGATATATTAAAAAATTTACGTAAACTACACTAATATTCAGTATATAAATACTAAATATAACTGGGAGAATTTGGTTGGGGAGGAAATCCACACTTCTCTCACTTTTCTCTGAGATTCCGTAACTACTAAAATGTGGACATATATTGAACCCTGATTTGATCAACTAATAATATCATGCTCTGCATGACTTTTCATTTATGTTTGATTGTTTTGTCCCACTGCAAGTTCAAACTTAATGATATATTAACAGTGATCGTGTGAAAGGTTCATATATCATATGTGATACATAACTTCCACGTATTTGTTGATTACGCATAGTCAAAACTAGCAAGGTTGTCCCGAAAAGGTTTGGTCCGAACTTGCTAGCATCCGAATCGTTAAAATTCTATAAAATACAGATTGAGGCCTCGGTAGGTCGTAATGAAATTTAAAATAAAAAAAAGAACAAAACAAATACAACTTATTTTCAATGTATTTTACATCTTAATTACTTAATTGTTATGTTATGAAAATTTAATAGAATAATAGATTTATAATGTAGTTTTACAGGTACCTGGTCCATTCGTAACCATAACATTTCGTACCCAAACCATTTCGTATCCGGTTTTGTCATTTCGTTTTCTTTTTTACGTTCAACGTGGCTGGCATCTATATAATTTAGCTTAGTCAAATTCCAGGAGTTTGTGTTAATATTGATGTATCCGTTTTTATTTGGGATTCTGTTTATGCATGGTAAAACATTGTAGAAAACGCGATAATTGTCATTACCATTTACATCCGCGACCGCCGCGTACCGCCCGCACACACCCGCGGCCTCTACATCTGGCCCACTGGGACAAAGCTTTCATGTCCCGAACTGGCTCCGTACATTTGTTTAATGACAAATTGCGTACACTACCCTTTGTTTAATAGTAACTTGCACCATTATATTTCTCACATTTATTTGTACGCTCTGCTTTATTTTAAATTCCATTTTTCAATTATATTTTCTACTTACTCCTTATCTGGAGAACTGGATACCATATGCTACATGTGAATTGTGGAACAAAATACAGTGTATTACAAATAAAGGTACCGATATTTTATAATGCAATTTTATGAACTATTAAATTAAGTGATTCCGCACAGACAGTGCATATAAATTTGAACCGTTAATTTTCTCTGCAATTTATGATGACATCGACGACATTGCGTTTGCGTAAAAAACTTACGCCAACACGTGTGTTGTTTGTGACGTCATAGCAACTTAACTAGATGGAATATTTACAAAATTCAAAGTTCATTGTCTGTGCTACAAAAAAACTGTCAAAAAGTAAACATGTGAAATTCCGACCCTATGGTTGGAAATTGCACAGCAGAGCTCATATATAGATATGCCACAAATACACCCTCAAACATATCAGTGTATGCTCTTCTTACGTTATCAGAATTTGCATAACCTTTTTTATGTATCAGTGTAGACCCTGATCTTTATTATTGTCCGTCCTTTTTGGGATACGTGTATATTTTACTAAAATTCCCCACAAATATGCCACAAATACACCCTCAAACGTAGACTACCAGTGTGAACATAAATAAATGATCAGAAACGAGTAATGCTGAGTAGCATGTGAGCCGATAACTGTTTTTTCTTTTTCTTTTTGTATATCGTTTACCGAGATCTTACATACATGTATGTACAGTAGATATGTGATATTATATGGATAAAATGCTATTTAATGCTAATGTGAAAGTTCAAAAACGTACATGTAGTCGTAAACGATACAGTACATATTACATAGCGTCTCCCTTGCTTTATACGCGTATCTGTTTCTGATTTAATTTCATTTATGTGTGTCAGATTGCATTTAGTGAATACAATTTCGTACTCTTGCATGTATCAGTAACGAAGGAATTGTATTACACATAATGTGATAACCACCGTGACTCATCAAAACTGTGAACATATATGTGACGCGCCAAGCGAAAACCTTTATGGGTCAAAAATGCGAAATTGAGTTTTCAACATATTTAGAAAATATGATCCCTCTCGAACAATATGATATATAAACAAATGCTGTATTCAGCTGATAAACCATCTTTCTAGACCAACAAAAATACCCATATGACGTCATTTTGTCGTAGCGACGTTGTTTTGACATGACGTACGTTCCGTCGTCGTTATCAATATTTACGGACGGCGGACCGCTCGAGTCGTGACGTTTTCGTGCTACAGTTGTTCTAACACAGAAAGTTCTATCACAATGCACATCTTCATCCACTACATGTATATTAGTATTAATATATACTTATACTAGCGATATTTCAAAACGTTTATATTTTATCTATAAGTAGTACAATTGTTACAGGTGAATGTCTCGATATCTGTATAGATCATAGCGGTTTATAAATAGACTGGCTTTAGAGTATTTAAGACTCGCCATTTCTGGTGATTTTAGAATAAAATAAAGAAACCATGCACTGTGGTTATCCGTGTTTATTACTTAGATATCAATTTTGCCTAGAAATTGCCTGTATTTGCCTACAGCAATAAGATACACAGTCCAGGCTGATACGGCGTGTTTTCCAGTCTGATACTTAAACATCTAGTCTGATACTGCCATTTCTAGTCTGATGCCATCGTTACTAGTCTGATACCGCCGTTTCCAGTCCGATACCATGTCTCGCGCGCGTATTAAACCAGCTCCTTAACGTCCTTTGGGCATGCGCATTGCGTATGTTTACTTTATCGGCTGCATACATTTTGACAGATGCCGGGAATTTAAATTTGTAGGCTCTGTATTTCATCATTCAATCACGGATAACGGTATATATTTTAATATAGGATTATCACAACTGCCGGATGATTGATATTGAAATTGATATATAAGTAATCTAAGTAATAAAGACGTTAATACGTGTCTTGTTTGATATCGGCCTAGATATCGTCCCTCGGTAACTTGGTATCAGCGACCTTCGGTCTCAGGCTGATACCACGTTACCTCGGGCCGATACCTAGGCCGATATCAAACAAGCCACGTATTAACCTCTAAGTAACTGTTACATTACGCTGTATTAGGAGTCATTTTTCTGGTACAAATAAAGTAAATCGAATGGCGTGGATCCTGATGAGACGGCTCGTGAATAGCCAGTTCATCGGGATCTACAGTTTGCAAACATTTTGATATAGGACAAAGGTACTTCTGCCATGTTTAAATAAAAGCGTTCATCTGCAATCCAAAATAAAACAATCAGCATTATGATTAGTCTAGAGCTGTCGTTTCGCAATGTTTCCGTCTTGTCAGGATATACACTGGTGACAAATCCTATAAACCCCATGTCTCCAGTCACATCCACAAATGGTAAATAGATCAGGTGCTACACATATATAAATTTAGAAAATATGGGGAAAATAGACAACTTACAGAAATGGATGTGTTTGGTACATTTGACAGTGACTGCATAAATGGTGTGCATCCTCACAGTCTGATCAGATTCCGCACTGTTCGTCATTCCATCAATGAAACATTTGTCATGCGTCACGCTCACAAATGTAACAATACCGGTTTTCTCATACATACGGCAGGGTTTCTGTGAGGCCATAAATCACAGTCAGGAAAATACACACTTCTTAATTAGAACAGAACGGTCTGCCACAGAATGATTTGACTTGAGAATGGACATTTAATCTGTATGATGAACATGTAAACACATGCAAACACATTATAGTCTATCATATAGACATTGCCACTATCATAATGCAAGGCTCATACCCAGGCTCAAACACACTGTAGTCTGATGAATGTATACACTGTTGGCTAGTGTTTAGGACAGAAGAAAAAGAATCACCGTGATCATGATGTGGATATACACTGTTTGATATGTTGTTCCAGTACAAAAACCTGATTATCATCCAGCATCTGTCTTTGTTACACTTGTTACACCATTACACTGTAACATGAGAAAATAACTTCTGCTGTTCACACTGTGTCTTTTCGTTACATTTGTTACTGTAACATTCGTTACACTTGTTACACTGTTACACCGTAACAAAATGGGCACCTCCGGCCAGTTGGTATTTTTTGTGTGCAGTATATGGTTATTGAGCACTATATTTCCAAGAACAATATATATTATCGATGGAAAACTAGGAACATATGTCAATATGGCGGCCATTTTGAATTTTTTAAAAATGTTGCCAATATTGTGTTTTATTCTACACAATCTCAGACTCATCTTTCAAAAGATGTTTTCCGAAGTAAGTTAAGTAGATGGTACAAATATGACACCATACTTATGTATTTACCTGGTATACAGGTATGCGTTTTCACGTTTATACTGGCAATACAAGCGTATATTCAGATCTGGAAGTGCATAACGTGGTTATTTATAAGGTACGTCAATATGTTAATAGTTTCAGCAATGTGTAATAAATTTGCCACAAATAATAAATATATAATTTATCATTTCGTATAATACAACATACATCTGGTGATCATTATAGGAATGAATGGCCTTTTTGTGGAATTTATCGGGGTATAAACTTGGAAAAAGTCGCGGGAATACTGGACGAAGGCCGGAAGGCCTCGTCCAGTATTCCCGAGACTTTTCCAAGTTTATATTCCCGATAAATTCCACAAAAAGGCCATTCATTCCTTATAATTCCAGCATTTGAAATAAATTCATCAAGAAAATGTGTTTATTTTCCGTTTTCTTAAGAATTATTTTAACTGCGCCTCACGGTTACGGAAAGTAGTTCGGCATGGGAGTTTACTGGGATATAAATTTTGGACAGAGACTTGCTACGGGCCAATCAAATGTTAGGGAATTGTGTAAATATTTTTGTGCTGGAATTATAATTATATATTCGTCGATAGTTGGCTATATGAAATGGAATTTGGAATAAAGTTCAAATGTACGGAGGGGACATGGATTTTCTTTTTATTAATTCGTTCCCACGAAATAACAATTCGTTCCCTCAATTTAACAATTCGTTCCCTCGATATAACAATTCGTTCCCACGAATTAACAATTCATTCCCACAATATAACAATTCGTTCCCACGAATTATTAATTCGTTCCCGAGGGAAGAATTGTTAAATTGAGGGTACGAATTGTTATTTCGTGGGATCGAATTGTTAGTTCGTGTGAACGAATTGTTAAATTGAGGGAACGAATTGTTATTTCGTGGGAACGAACTGTTATTTCGTGGGAACGAATTGTTAAATTCAGGGAACAAATTGTTATTTGGTATGAACGAATTGTACCCTGCGGGGCTCCGTAGTTAATAGCTTAAGAAATGTGTAATAAATTTGCCACCAATAATAAAAGCATTAATTTCTCATTCCGTATAATAATACAACAGACATCTGTCGGATGATCTTAATTATATATTCGTCGACAGTTGGCTACATGTTGGAAATGAAATTTGGAATAAAGTTCAAATGAGCTTGAAAATTAAGATAAAAACGTATTATTAGTCAATTAATTGCTGTGTTAATAAGTAAATGTATGTGTCAAAGTGTTTTCCTTGCGTATATAATACATACAGACTGTATATAATTTGATGTGTCTGTGTTCGAATGGCGGAGTCTCGTACCTGCATTACATTTGCCCAATATAATAATACTAATACTATTAATCAATCAATCAATCAATCAATCAATCAATCAATCAATCAATCAATCAATCAATCAATCAATCAATCAATCAATCAATCAAACAACAAATCAATCAAACAACAACTACAACCAACCAACTAACAAACCAACCGACCAATCATTGCACATATCAAATCATTTTCGTTTCAGATTACTTGGTTTATAGCGATCTCTACCATGTTTGAAGTAAGATGTGTGTTGTTGTTGTCGGTGCTGGTTTCGGGAACTGTCGTAGACGCTCGCAACCCAGGATTTAAAACTCGGATTACGGCCAACGGACTAAATTATGGTACGAAAATAAATTAAAGGTGTCAGTAGGACATAGTCTCTTATGGACTTAGCCCCCTTTATCGACTCACCCCTTCAATTGAGTCTTAGATTGATCATATGTGGCTGTGAGTTGAGAAATGGGGTTGATGGCTTCTGCGACCAGTGTGCACCCAGATCAGACTGCAGCCATTCAGTCTATCGCTTGTTTTAAAATTACAAAAAACAGTGTATATCCTTATTCAGCTAGAAGTATTCGCTTGCAAATCAGAAGTCAAATGGAAATGAAAGCCATAAGCCCAATTTCCAGTAAATCCCATGTTAGATGTTCGCCAATAGACTATACATATCAAATTTAAAATCGCCTGGAAATTTCAATTGATGGATTTACATGTATTGAGCATATGCTCAATAAATGTAAATCCAATAATTGTGTACAAGAAACCATTTAAATTTACAGACTATCATAAGTTTGCACTTACGAACATTTTAGTCGTACGAAGTTTAGTAAAACGGCCCCCAGACGCGAATTCATGCTGAGCAATGTATCGATATATATATCGCATTTCCTGTGTTCTGGCGTATTGTAGAGCGTATGTTAGGGAAACAAGATGTAGATTATAAATATTACTTCCGTATTATGTGAATCATTCTAGCTTTGCTCAACTGATTTGCTTGACACATGAATGTATATAATTGTTATTTTATACCTGTGTACGTATTGTTAATTGCACGTTCATAACACAAATGGGTTATAATTATGTGCTGATTGTTTTGTAGACACATGCGCAGAATTTCAATATTTCTTCCGTGTGTAAGCTCTTCTATATTAAATTTCATTTTACACAACTGATTTGCTTGACACATGAATCGTCATCTGTGAAGACAACCAGCTGGTGTGTAAACTGAAATATAGAGTAGTTTACACAATACGGAACTAATATTAAATCTCTGCGCATGCTTCTACAAAATAGTCTGAAGCTGGTCAACTGTAGGCACGTATAGTGCATTTTTGTTCTCAAAGGATTCGGCTTTCTTTGGCTTTCTTTGGCACGGTCGAGCGCATGGTCAGTAACCATTATCACGTGTTTCTGTGCCTACACATCACGTCGGCAAGGTACATACATATATGGGGGGTGCGATAGCACAGATATATCGCGTTCGTCCACATATATAAATTTAGAAAATATGGGGAAAATAGAAAACTTACAGAAATGGATGTTTTTGGTACATTTGGCAGTGACTGCATAAACGGTGTGCATCCTCACAGTCTGATCAGGTTACGCACTGTTCGTCATTCCATCAATGAAACATTTGTCATGCGTCACGCTCACAAATGTAACAATACCGGTTTTCTCATACATACGGCAGGGTTTCTATGGGGCCATAAATCACAGTCAGGAAAATACACACTTCTTAATTAGAACAGAACGGTCTGTCACAGAATGATTTGACTTGAGAATGGACATTTAATCTGTATGATGAACTTGTAAACACATGCAAACACATTATAGTCTATCATATAGACATTGCCACTATAATAACGCAAGGCTCATACCCAGGCTCAAACACACTGTAGTCTGTAGGACAGAAGAAAAATAATCACCGTGATCATGATGTGGATACACACTGTTTGATATTTTGTTCCAGTACAAAAACCTGATTATCATCCAGCATCTGTCTTTGTTACACTTGTTACACCATTACACTGAAACTTGAGAAAATAACTTCTGCTGTTCACACTGTGTCTTTTCGTTACAGTTGTTACTGTAACAATGGGGGAAAATACCTTCGTTCACTTGTTAAACTGTTACACCGTAACAAAATGGGCACCTCCGGCCAGTTGGTATTTTTTTGTGCAGTATATGGTTATTGAGCACTATATTTCCAAGAACAATATATATTATCGATGGAAAACTAGGAACATATGTCAATATGGCGGCCATTTTGAATTTTTGAAAAATGTTGCCAATATTATGTTTTGTTCTACACAATCTCAGACACATCTTTCAAAAGATGTTTTCCGAAGTAAGTTAAGTAGATGGTACAAATATGACACCATACTTATGTATTTACCTGGTATACAGGTATGCGTTTTCACGTTTATACTGGCAATACAAGCATATATTCAGATCTGGAAGTGCATAGCGTGGTTATTTATAAGGTACGTCAATATGTTAATAGTTTACGCAATGTGTAATAAATTTGCCACAAATAATAAATATATAATTTATCATTTCATATAATACAACATACATCTGGTGATCATTATAGGAATGAATGGCCTTTTTGTGGAATTTATCGGGGTATAAACTTGGAAAAGTCGCGGGAATACTGGACGAAGGCCGGAAGGCCTCGTCCAGTATTCCCGAGACTTTTCCAAGTTTATATCCCTGATAAATTCCACAAAAAGGCCATTCATTCCTTATAATTCCAGCATTTGAAATAAATTCATCAAGAAAATGTGTTTATTTTCCGTTTTCTTAAGAATTATTTTAGCTGCGCCTCACGGTTACGGAAAGTAGTTCAGCATGGGAGTTTACTGGGATATAAATTTTGGACAGAGACTTGCTACGGGCCAATCAAATGTTAGGGAATTGTGTAAATACTTTTGTGCTGGAATTATAATTATATATTCGTCGACAGTTGGCTATATGAAATGGAATTTGGAATAAAGCTCAAATGTACGGAGGGGACATGGATTTTCTTTTTATTAATTCGTTCCCACGAAATAACAATTCGTTCCCTCAATTTAACAGTTCGTTCCCTCGATATAACAATTCGTTCCCACGAATTAACAATTCGTTCCCACGAAATGACAATTCATTCCCTCAATTTAACACTTCGTTCCCTCGCTATAACAATTCGTTCCCACGAATTAACAATTCATTCCCACAATATAACAATTCGTTCCCACGAATTATTAATTCGTTCCCGAGGGATGAATTGTGAAATTGAAGGTACGAATTGTTATTTCGTGGGAACGAATTGTTAGTTCGTGCGAACGAATTGTTAAATTGAGGGAACGAATTGTTATTTCGTGGGAACGAACTGTTATTTCGTGGGAACGAATTGTTATATTCAGGGAACGAATTGTTATTTCGTGGGAACGAATTTTACCCTGCGGGGCTTCGTACTTAATTGCTTAAGAAATGTGTAATAAATTTGTCACAAATTATAAAAGCATTAATTTCTCATTCCGTATAATAATACAACAGACATCTGTCGGATGATCATAATTATATATTCGTCGACAGTTGGCTACATGTTGGAAATGAAATTTGGAATAAAGTTCAAATGAGCTTGAAAATTGAGATAAAAACGTATTATTAGTCAATTAATTGCTGTGTTAATAATTAAATGTATTTGTCAGAGTGTTTTCCTTGCGTATACAATACATACAGACTGTCTATATATTTTGATGTGTCTGTGTTCGAATGGCGGAGTCTCGTACCTGCATTACATTTGCCCAATCTAATAATACTAATACTATTAATAAATTAATAAATCAATAAATCAATCAATCAATCAATCAATCAATCAATCAATCAAACCAATCATTGCACATATCAAATCATTTTCGTTTCAGATTACTTGGTTTATAGCGATCTCTACCATGTTTGAAGTAAGATGTGTGTTGTTGTTGTCGGTGCTGGTTTCGGGAACTGTCGTAGACGCTCGCAACCCAGGATTTAAAACTCGGATTACGGCCAACGGACTAAATTATGGTACGAAAATAAATTAAAGGTGTCAGTAGGACATAGTACCTTATGGACTTAGCCCCCTTTATCCACTCACCCCTTCAATTGAGTCTTAGATTGATCATATGTTGCTGTGAGTTGAGAAATGGGGTTGATGGCTTCTGCGACCAGTGTGCACCCAGATCAGACTGCAGCCATTCAGTCTATCGCTTGTTTTAAAATTACAAGAAACAGTGTATATCCTTATTCAGCTAGAAGTATTCGCTTGTAAATCAGAAGTCAAATGGAAATGAAAGCCATAAGCCCAATTTCAAGTAAATCCCATGTTAAATGTTCGCCAATAGACTGTACATATCAGGGGCCCGTTTCACTAAACTTCGTACGACTAAAATGTTCGTAAGTGCAAATTTAAAATCGCCTGGAAATTTCAATTGATGGATTTACATGTATTGAGCATATGCTCAATACATGTAAATCCAATAATTGTGTACAAGAAAGCATTGAAATTTACAGACTATCATAAGTTTGCACTTACGAACATTTTAGTCGAACGAAGTTTAGTAAAACGGCCCCCAGACGCGGATTCATGCTGAGCAATGTATCGATATATATATCGCATTTTCTGTGTTCTGGCGTATTTTAGAGCGTATGTTAGGGAAACAAGGTGTAGACGAACAATGATACAATTTGGCGAATATATCCCCCCACCCCCCACACGCACACAAACACATGAACCCGCCCTTGTATATACTAATTTCAGAACACACATCACTATATGGACTTTACGTGTCTACTGTCGGCTAGTTTCAGACTAGTTTGTAGAAGTATGCGCAGATTATAAATATTACTTCCGTATTATGTGAATCATTCTAGCTTTGCTCAACTGATTTGCTTGACACATGAATGTATATAATTGTTATTTTATACCTGTGCACGTGTCCGGATTGCACGTTCATAACACAAATGGGTTATAATTATGTGCCTTCTGTTGACCGGTTTCTGATTGTTTTGTAGACACATGCGCAGAATTCTATATTAAATTTCATTTTACATAACTGATTTGCTTGACACATGTATCGTCATCGGTCAAGACAAGCAGCTGTTGTGTAAACTGAAATATAGAGTAGTTTACACAATACGGAAATAATATTAAATCTCTGCGCATGCTTCTACAAAATAGTCTGAATACTCCACCCGCTAAAAAGCGGGTGTATTATCGATCTTACATGCAGACGAACAGTGATCGAATGTGGCTGGCACATTCTATAATGTGATGTCGGTGTTTTCATTGCAGCCAATAAGGTGGCATTACAAGCGCTGAAGAAGAGCGCCGAGACAACCCGGATTCCAGACCAATCCGGGAAGGAACATGGATTTAAATACACGGTCACGAAGTAAGTACATGTAATAGTTATAGTTCACATATTGGATTTGTAATAAATCAATTTAAAGCGAGCCCGCTTGCGGAAAGCGAGACATAGTGATCACAATGAAGTCCGGGTGTCCGTGCGTCCGTGCGTCCGTGCGTCCGAAATTTGCGTTAAAGTTTTTAAATACCTTATATCTCTGCAATCCTGAGTCACATTGACTTGAAACTTCATAAACTCATTAGTCATCATCCATATATTCATGCTGTGTCACGCTCTCATGCGGCCCCTGTGCCCCAAGTTCAAGGTCAAATGACTTAGAAGTTTGCGTGAAAGTTTGTACCAACATTTGCGTTAAAGTTTTCACATACCTACTATCTCGGTAACCGGATGTCATGTTTGCTTGAAACTTTGTATGTTTATTGGGCATCATCCATATATTCATTCTGTGTCCCACTCATGCGGCCCCTGTGCCCCAAGGTCAAGTCAAATGACTTTGAAATTTGTGTTAAAGTTTTTACTATCCTTATATCTCCAAAAGACTTATCCGACTTACTTCAAACATCCAATACTTCTTATTCATCAATCCATATTTTCCTTCTATAGCCTGCCCATGCGGTCCACATGCCCAAGGTCAAGGTCAAATGACTTTGAAATTTGTGTTAAAGTTTTTACATACCTTATATCTCCACAATACTTATCCGACTTACTTCCAACATCCAATACTTCTTATTCATCATCCATATTTTCCTTCTATAGCCTGCCCATGCGTTTCACATGCCCAAGGTCAAGGTCAAATTACTTTGAAATTCCACATGCACAAGGTCAAGGTCTGTTAAAGTTTGTACATACCTTATATCTCCACAACACTTACTCCACTTTACTTCAAACTTCAAATAATTATTTATTATCATCCATATTTTCATTCTATAGCCCACCCATGCAGCCCACATGCCCAAGATCAAGGTCAAATGAATTTTCGTACATACCTTATATCTCCACAACCCTTAATTCAAACTTCAAATAAATACACTCTGATACCATCAAATGCCTCGGCGGGCTCGACATGCGGGCTGGGGCCATCTGGTTTATTACTTATTGAAACATTTAATTATTAATTTAATAGTTATTGGCGAATATTGTGATTATTTGTAACGAAGTGTTGTGCTTTCTTTGGTCGAGAAACTAGGGAAAAACACGTACACGGGCAATGGTTACATTGTATCCTCGAACCGAATAGTTTTGTGATGGAAACTCGATTTACCAGTTAGTATATCGTACATTCAGTGAACACAGGTGAACATTGACGCTATCACGTGTCGTCTGCGCATGATTGCCTCGTTATTGAACGGACGTTTAACGTAATTCAGTCAATAAATTAGAAAGTTAAATTATCATGTCATGTGCCAGCGCGTCTTAATTGTATGACTACTGCATTCGCTGAACATATACAGTGGAATCTCTCTAAACCGGACACCATATGATGTCCCCAGGGCGTCCGGATTAGAGATGTGCCACTGTCCATCAGGCATATGACCATTCTGGGACATACTGATGTCTTTTGGAATCATGAACATGCATTAGAATCTGATATGCTTTAACGAGACACCTCTCAAAATGAGATCACATATATTTTCTTGGTGTCCGGTTTAGAGAGGTGCCACTGTAAGTAATAGTTATAGTTCACATATTGAATTTTGATTCAATCAATTTGGAGCGAGCGCTAGCGTGCAAGAAATTAATTTATTAAATACTCAATATGTGAACTATAACTTACTCATTGTTTATCCAGCCCAGTCGCGAAGCTCTGTCCCTAAACGTGAATTTAAATCGATGTACTAGTATGTGATTGGCGGTGTGACACGAAGTGAGCGCGTGTGTGGGCGGTCATATGCTGTGCCTCTCGTGAACTGATGACAACACGGCGTAAAATCAGTTTTAAATATAGCGCTGAACATTTAATTATTAACTTAATAGATATTAGCGAAAGCGTCGCAATATTTGATTAAACGAGACGAAATGCTGTTATTTCATTGGTCGAGAAACTAGGGTAAACAAGTACATTTCAAGTGGCAAATACGCCTTTAAACAATACAATTTAGATCCTAAACAATCTGCAATGACTATGTTAACCATGTCTAATGTTTTAGTTCATGGAGTTGGCATCTTTCTTCCTGTGACGCACCCATTCAATTACTCTGTATGTTTCTCCGAACAGCATCCATGTGACAAGTTTCTCCCTGCCCGACAATGCGATCGTCCCCCTGCCCAAGCAGGGCCTCAAATGGAAGGGGACCGGGGCCGCCATGGAGGTGGCTGGAAACTTTCACTACAAAAAGTGGTAGGTAGTCACTAATTATTAAAGAGGCCAGTGAAAACATTAGGGGGCCTAACTCCATGATGGAGGTAGTCCCCTTTTTCATGATAAAATAATTCAGATGTTTTCATTCGAAAGATGACGTATTTGGGTTCCAGTTTTGATGGTTCAGTCGTTTCTACGTAAGCATAGAGATGAACATTACGGACATTAGAAACAAAGAAACACAATTTAATGTTATTTATCTTCATTCCTACACATACATGCAGTTACGAACAGTAACTCTTGAAATCTACTCCCATACGGTACGGGAGTAGATTGCAAGTTACCTTTCGCAACTTTCCACACAGCGAAAGAACGAATAGACGAATTGCCCGTAACTAGCCACAGCTATTTTTAAACTGTGTATTATATGTCACAGGCATGTCAGCAATGGGGGGGGGGGGGGGGGGGGGAGGGGGACGTTTACGGCGTCGGTGTCCGGCGTCTACTTCTCCCTCGCCATCGGTATGGGTAAGTATATCTACCAGACATACTGGTGCGGCAATCCGGGCCGGCGAAAAATGTTTCACGTCGAAAAATGCACCCGTTTCCTGGAGTCACCTGGTATACTTAGAGCTATCGCAAAAACTCACTTGATACATGCAAGCATTTGGAACACACTCATGCCGCCATTAACATGACATTGACCATTTTTACATTCACATTTTTGCGGAAACACTTAGCCATTTTTTTGCTTCGAAAGGTTTGTACAAGTTTCTTCATCATGGTATAACTTTCATATTACTTGACAGATTGCTTCAATATTGGGAAAATTAATACATGTGAGCATTTGGAACACACTCATGCCCCCATTAAAATGATCTTGACCTTTTGTACCTGCACATCTTTGCGGAAACACTTTTTGTGTCAAAAATTGTGTATAAGTTTCTTCATCATCGTATAACATTAATATTACTGGATGGATTGCTTCAATATTTGGACACTTGATGCATGTAAGCATTTGGAACAGATTCATGCTACCATTAACACGACCTTGACCTTTTTGACCTGCGCATGGTTGTGGAAACACTTAGCCATCTTTTATGTCAAAAAGTTACTTCACCCATGACCGTTTTCGTGCTTTAAGCCTGCACTTCTCTGACGGTTTTTGTGATGCTTACCTTAGCACATGCCCATGATCATGTTATGGTCAAATTCCTCGGCAGGCGCGACATCGCTTCCGTGGCGGAATTCTTGTATTTGATAAAATTCCAACGAGATTCTGCTTTTCCCGGAAATTTTATATCACAGATAGTTATAAATCGGGAGATGTATTTAGTTTAAACATATTTTATTTGCATATTGTTTACAAGTTCAACGTCAATGTCAATGTTGCTACATGTATATACAGTACTATACAAATGGGATTGGATTGAAAGCAAGCTTATTTAAATCCTATATTTGGTAATGTAGTTTTCGCTATTGCTCTAACATGAAACCTAATTTGTGAAACACAACGCTTTTTGATTGTGAACTAAATGAATAACCATACCGGTGATTGCAGAATAACTAGCGTTTACAACGCTATTTACTTCAGTACTATACCCGTGTTTTCCAACATCGGGATCTGCACTTTTTGCAAGTAAATTTTCATATTTTTGAGGAAAAAAACACACCCCCTGGGCCTTTTCAAAAATGGACTATTCTGAAAATCATTTTGTGACGATTGGATTGGTTTCAAAATTAGCATATCAAAATCTAGTCCAGTTACTTAGCGATGAAAGGGTTAAAGTATTGTCACTAATTTGTTTCATCACTTAATTTGAACACCATTGCTGTCCACTTTACCATATTTTGTCAGATGACGAGCCTTGTATGGATAAAGTACATACTGACTGTTCACACAATGTCGTATCCTGCATATATTAGATACATATAATTGTTGGGTCTCAACGTCTCAACGTTTCATTGGTTGAACAACGTCACATGACGTTATATAATGACGTCCGTGTAATGACACAACGTTGAAAAACATTTGCGAGCAAAGTGCGCTACATTGTACTATATACACATACTTTTCTAGTATGTACACAACTATGTAATTCCGGCATTATGCTTGTAATTTTGGCACAACCAACCATCGAATGTTTCGTGAATTGCACATTAATAATAACAGTGTTCAAGTGAAAGTAAAATATGTTAAACTTAAGTATACATATGTATGTATGTAATTCTGATTTGTTCATGTGTTTCAGCTGTGTCCGTTGATCAACAATGAGATTAACGTGGATGCTGAGAATAAATTGGCCTCCCTTCCATGTATAATCTGCTTCTTACACGTCATGACCGAACTTCGTTTCCTCCATTGTACTTTCTTTTTAGTTCACATATGTATAAGCTTATATGCTTTGTATGTGGATATATGCACGAGTTCCGCAGCCTGCGATATTGCGCGACTTTCGTTGCGCGGCGAAACGAGTGACATATATTCACATACGAATCAAATAACCTTTTTATTATATACGTACATCACTCGTAATGTGTATGTGCATAACATATATACAAAATATAAATAAAATAAACCGATTAGTGGTGATTTTGACGGAACTATTTTGCGAGGTGAAACGTAGTTCCGGCACTGACCAATATGAATATTGAAACTTGCGTTGCATTGTGTTTCAATGGAAAACGAAAGTATCTATATAATAAATGCTAATATCTATCATCATATGGTAAATATTATACAAACGATACATACATACAGCATCACGATCCTCTCTATACGCCAACCATGGCAAGCCAAATGCACAATGATTTCCTAAAACATGCTTTAACATAAACCATAGTTTAGGGAATTATTGTGCATTTGGCTTGCCATAGCCAACTGATATTCTGTTTTATGGAACGCAAAATCTACATTAACTCAAATAATTAATTACAGATATAATCATTTATTAATATTTATTTTACTGATAGTGACGCGAGTTGTTATCATGCTATTTTCATATGCAAATGAGGCATGGTATGTTTTAATTATTTATAATAATTAAATGCGTCACCTGAAAAAATAATACTTTCGACAGATTATTAAGTATGATCATTGCACATCAAACAATAAATACAGAGTATAAATAGTAATGTCCGTTAACATTTCAAGGAAACACGGTTATTGCTCCTGATATCTGTGTGCAAAGTTACGCCTGATATCAACTGTATACTAATGCCAATCAATACGTAGGGTAATGGGGAATGAATATTTATTTTGGCAAAAAATGTCACACAAGATGTCTCTGATATTAACTCATCCTCATTGACGTCTATCTGGTACACTCAGATCATCCTATTGAGTACTGGGTTGAAAAGGAAATGGTAGAGTGGAGTAAGCAGAGGTACGCACCATAGATAACCCCACATTATGTGGCGGGTGGGTGGGCAAGTAAGTTTATTATTCGGTTTCTGGTATGGGTTGATGAAGTTTATATTTTCAAAAGCCCCATCCCTCATTTGGATCTTCACACAAATTCAGATTGAGGTTGACCTGGTTTTCCATGCTGACGTCACTTAGGATGTTAACTAATCCTCATTGACGTCTATCTGGTACACTCAGCTCATCCTATTGAGTACTGGGTTGAAGAAGAAATGGCCGATGTGGAGCAAATACATACAGATACTCATGAGGTGTCCTCTACCCAGTTTCAAATTGTATGTGGACAGTGTCCATATATTACATCAACGTGTTTTTCCCCTAATCTCTTCCAATACTCCGTATATTCTTATCCTCTCTTATTCTTAAGTTCTCCCAATACTCACTTAATGGGACAAATAAAGATAAACAAACAAAGTCATAAATACACGCAATGTAGTGTATAATGCGTTATGTGATACAAAGGTACATGTACTCGTAAATATACAGTGGTTACGTACATATTACTAAGACTATGGACAAGCGGTGGAAAGAAGAATATTAGTACACAATTACACAAATGCGGTGACCAACAGAAGCAATGTGACGATGTATTCGTTGCACAGTCGAAGCAATAATACCTATCAACGGGGCAACGAAACAAGGGCGGAAACATCCTGTTACATGTAACAGTGAGAGACCATGTACCTGTACGGGCATCCGCCATTATCATTGTAGATAGAACGCAACCGTTAACATACCGGATAGTCACGACAGTGCTTACTTTAGTACACAGTAAAACTTATCCAATTAACGTCTTGTATGTTTACGGTGTAACGGCGAACCTGCATTGTAATATCTATATATGGTTATATACGCGTATTATTACAAGTAACAGTTGAATGTACTAGGAACGAAGTCGCACGCAACATACTCGACTTCACCCCGGTTGTAATGTTTATTATGCCGGTATGTCCTAATGAAATAGCGCAACAACAGCAGTCCACATTCGGCAACAGACTGGAAACAGTTTTTAGCATGAACAGCATATAGTATACAGAGAAATTTAACACATATACATAGCGACCGTGCGCATACTGCATGTTGTAATAGAGACCTTGGGATGCTGACCCGCACGCTGACGTCGACGGCAGCTACACGTAGACGAAAAAGTACGCGTGACCAAATACATCGGCTGCGAAAGCCCGCAAAAAGATGGTCCTTCACACGTACTGATGTAGAACGCATTATGACTCGTAAAACAGCAGAATCCGATGACGTCATCGATCAATCTCCACGTATATTGAGCTAAATGATGGCGCACATGTACATGTCATGCACCGCAAGGTCTCCAAGACATTATTGCAATATGCAACGCATGAGTATAACATACAGCAAACATGAAACTCACATGCACAAAGCAACTAATGCTAAAACTACAAACGGGTACCAGGACCAAAAAGCCACAACACCCAGATTACCATCACTAACAAGGTTCCTCGACAGGTGACACCGACACCATTGAGCCATCAGCCAGATGCATGCACAAGGACCGGCAATCAGTAGATATAATGAAACCCTGTCATGGGGAGAATGGGTTGGTGAGATTAGAGAAATCGGAATGCCGTTGAAAGAAGTGTTCAATATAAAAACTGTCTTCAATGTTGTTAGAAAACCTCTCAGCGACGACAGCATCGTCCTGGAGGCTAGTACCACGGAAATAATATTCAGCCGAATTTTAAGTGAACCAGCCAACATGTTTCAAAATATCGCTGGGTGACTGGGCTGAGCCAGATAACGCCAATGTAATGGCACAGCCGGCGCGAAGGCTGTGAGGGATCTCACCATCAACAATTTTCAACCTGCGAAGGTAGCATTTCAACTGCTCGTATACGGCGTTATATGACAAAGGACAATCCAGCACGATCCCCGCTTCAGTAACCGGTCGGAATAGATAACCAGTTAGGAGGTGAATGTTCCACATATTTTCATGTGCATAATACGTTTCCAGCGCTGCAATGGGGCACAATAACGGCTGATCACAGCATTGCTTGACTACGAAAATATTATGCTTCGTAGAACCGCCACGAATACTTTTACCGTATGTGTGATAAAATACATACCCTGACCCGTCAGGCAACTGTTTGACCTCTTGCGTAAGAACGCTGCATAGGTCTGACGCACGGTCGCAGGCAAAAAATTGTAGATTGAAAAAGGCCTGATCACGGGCCAGTACATAACGTTCGCGCAACGACACGTGAGTGTTTTGCAACTCATCAAGTATGTGTGATGAAATGGACATAACTTTGCTCGCGAAAATCGGTTTGGCTTATTTGGAATAACCCTAGCTTTCGCCTGTTCTTCCTTTACAGACTTTACATATTGTTGCACAATGCTGGATTACCAGAGTGATTGTGCACATTCCATGCTATGCCCCTACCGGACGTCGTAAACAGTTTGGCAAGACCTTGCACTAGGTTCACCAGTGACCTGACAGCTAAACGTGTCGGGCAGGCACAATACTGTGGTGTTTTTTAATCAATATGTATGCAGTCATGGCTACGTACTTGTGACTTCCCAGAATTACCATTCCAAGCCAGAAAACGACGAACATCATTTGGACCAACATTAGCAACAGATGGTCGGTCGGGTAAAGCGAGTAAGAAGTTACTGAATCTAGTCTCTATTCTATTCTGGCGTCTAACGGCAGCAGACTCTGCCACCCCTTGGTCTATATACCGTAGCCTGTTATCAATCAACGCCAGGTTGATGTCGGAGATCACATGTTCGTGGCATTGAAAAGAGATCAGAAACGCAATCGATAAGCCCTTAATTCCCATTTCAGACCAATTTTATCACGTATAAAACCACGTTTACTGGGGATTTTTAAGATCCCCAGTTGACCCTTCTCACCCAAGAGGCGTATAGAAACACAAAATGAGCAAAGAACAGGATACCAAACCGGTAACGGTTCTAGGACCGGGGCGAAAAATGTACATTGTGTAACTGATTGTTGTTGGAGATGTGTCAATAGGGGCATAACAAGCGATATCAGTGGGAAGACATAGGGATTGCGCTCGCGTGTCAAAGTCTGAGCAAAAACGTTAATCCCATCTGAATTGGGGGATGGACCCATTGTATAATGTCGCAACGGGTGCCCGTCCCTTCCTATCATGACATTGGCGTCAGTCGCCATGAGATCAATAGTATGTGGACCATAGTCAGCATCGATGGCTCGCCACACAGTTTCACTGAGCATACTGTCAGACATACAGATCGAACGGGACGGCGCGTCGGCTTCGTTGGCCGCAGACGGAATATATCTGAATCGCAAATCAATATTTGTAAACTGCCTGGAAAATCGTTTTCATTAACGCATTTAGTTGAGGGTCTCGGCCCCCTTGGTTTTCCAGTGCTCCAATTCATGCTTCAATGCGGATGAAATGTGTGCCAGTTTGCTATTTTTAAGGCAAGCAGATATTGCCGTATTCACCTCTCGTGTGTATAGCCGGGCGGCGGGAACAACCAAGTTCATGGAAGCGCATTTTCCTGCAAATCGTTGTAATGTACGGACGTCAACAACTTTCTGCGATAAGATCTGTTCGCGGAGATGTATGAAAGTAGATAACTTGTCATCCGGTAATATGAACACTTGTTTAACAGAGTGAACTAAGAAACCCAAGAAACGAACAGACGTGTGCGGAACGAGTTGACATTTTGGCAATGACAGTGTATATCCCAGACGTGTGAGAATTTCCAGCACTATATATACGAGTTTTCGTCGGTCCGATACGTACTGGATACATTGCGTCTTATTCACATGCACTGGCATTTCATGCGATTGATTTGGTGTGCACGCCGAGTCTGCGCAAATACGACGTAGCATGTATGCCTATGGTTTGATAAATGAACGCAGATGCCTTCCAGCCGAAGGGAAGTGTCGTATAGGAAAATATATATCCACCAAACTGTACACCAAAGTAGGTCTGGGAGTCAAGCGTGAGCTTGACATGATCATATCCTGATTTTTCATCGCAACATAGCATGAATGAATCTATGGTCACTAAGCGATGAACATGTTTAAATGTGTTCAATTGAAATGGACAGTCTTTGATCCACAAGTTCAGATACCTTTCATCATGCACCAATCGTGGCTTCGAGGGCTCTATCGTTAATGACATAATCACTTTCGGCAACTCACTATCCCCCACTTTTCCCTAGACTCGCAAAGAGCCATTGTTAACCCGTTCAGATAGCTCAGACATAATAAAGTCAGGAAATTATTTACAAATCGTTGCATTGGGGTAATACTGTCTATGTGGTATATCATAATTATAATTCCTCCCCTTAAAGTTGCCCCGAAATGGTCTAAAGAAATCATTCGCATCAACACCATTGTGTATCGAGCCCGAGACCATGGCGATACTGGATGCCCCTGATTTGGAAAATATATATTGCCATTCAGATTCATTGGCATGTAACTGGCCGGACACAAATGACGATGGGTCCCGCAATGGCAGTGTACTTGCGTCAAATTCACAATTATCACGCAATACGTCCTCTGCCGTAACGTGGGCTGCAGGCCTAATATGGCTGTCCCCCTCGAGAGTGACCCAGGAAGGTGATTGTCGAACGGTGGCCAACGCGGAGAAAGGATCAAAATCAAAATCTGTTTCCCATTCGGGAACGTGAATAAATGTAGCATCTCCGCAGATGGAAACCTGTGTAAACAGAACAACCGTAAAAGTAACCATTCGACAAACACATCCCGTGTGCCTACATGAGGACAGGTCCCACAGACCCACAGCCCAGGTGAACGAAAATGTCCACTAGAGATTAGTATCTCCGGACATATGGGAAAGAAGGAATGTGAAATATGTACCGAACCGAACGCAACGCGAAGGACACAACTATCTAACCATGTACACATATATGATATTATAAGGTCACAAAGTATACATAGCGAGAAGTAATACAGTGTACTAGGATGTGCCACGCAATGCACATGCATATGAGATTAGAATAACATGTAAACCATAAGCCTGATAAAAGGTATAATTTTGCTCGATGTCTATCGCATAACCGGACCTGCCATCACTGAACGGTCCCTTCGGCCGCAAAGGTCGCGGGTACATGGAACCAGCAGTAACACGTGGACGGAAATAACCAGGACTATATGGGGCAGAAAAGGGATATAATGGTTGCGACCCATACTGTTGTTGCAAACGGGGGAATTGCGAATATACGTTAGCAAGAGGAGACGATTGTGTAGGCATATCCTGTTTCTGTGCTGGTGGTGCTTGTATTAGACAATTCGCGTGGAGAGTTTGTATCAATCATTCTCCTAGAACGTGTGATAAATACTATTTAATGTACAAGCTATTCGCTACAGAACGTGACGTCCGTCTGTGTATGCGGATGTGTCTCAAAACATAATTCAATACGCCGCATGATATACCTTTTTAGCGAGGTTTTCCTGCGATGCGATCGATACATACATGCACGCCTTTGTATTCCGTCTCATTTACGACGCCATACATGTATCGCTCTGAGGTGACCTTCACAGCTATATGGGATTCCGCTAGGACAAACTGGTCTAATGAGTTTGGCACCAGTGAAGAACGAGATCAACATCTGCGCAGTCTGATACGAACATGTAGTGTTGACATATGTTAAGAAGGTGCTGCATTCCGTGTATGCATGTAACGGGAGCGTTAGGTCGGTATCAGACTGTTTGCATGTGCTAAACTGTCAGCAGTGAGCCTTATTTTTCATCGTGGCGGATGGCATATAATCACACGGCTTTAACTGCCTGTGTCGTTGACTGATACAATGTGGCTTATGGAATTTGCGCCCAGTGTTGTCCAATGTCGACACGTGCGTCCGTGCACTCTGACCAGACTCTGTGCCACGGTTCTCTACAACGATGTATGCAGTCGATTTTGGTCTAGAAAATCATACCAACACATTTGGGGCGGGGGCGGGGGGCGGTCACTCGGTATTCACACGACGGCAACACCTTCTGCATATTTACGAACGCGTCTATAAATCGCATTCCATGCACAACCAATTGTTCGCACTGGAAATAGTGCAGGAACGCAATGAACGAGTCATGCAAGGTACAAGATCACATGGCTTGGCTCAGGTCACAAGCTACACTTGATTGTGTAATGTCTAGTCAATAGGCAGATCACGTATCATACCATTAGATGTATTGCATATGAAGTCGAAAACACAAGTTCAGTTGGTTGTGCAATATCAAGTTTTGATGTAGCAGATCACATATGTGTCTGTGACTGGAGAAATGGGATGTATGGGTTCTGCGACCAGTGTAGATCCAGATCAGCCTGTGCATCCGCTCAGTCTGTTCATAATCTGCACTGCTCGACATTCCATCAATGAACCACTTGGCATGCTTCCAACAAGCACTACAGATAGTTATCAGGTTACACGAGTGTGTTATTTGATCAGAATCCACACTGGTAAAAAGTTCCATAAGCTACATTTCTCCAATCACAGCCATATATCACAACATTAGTTAGTTACATATGAAGTCCAAAAACACATCTACATATCACAAGTTACATTGAATTGTGCAGTTGTTAGTTTCTGGTATTCTGGTTATATTGCAAAATGTAAAAAAACATCCATACATCACAGATATACTTGATTGTGGAGTTTGTAATTTTCGGGTAGCGAGTCCTATATTACAACAGTAGCTGTATTGCATGCATATAAAGCCCCAAAACACAAGCTCAGTTGGTTGTGCAATTTCTAGTTTGCATATAGCGGATCACATATGCTAACATTACATTGATTTGTATTGCATAAAAAGTCCAAAAACATATCCACACACCAACAGTTGCAATTTATTGTGTAATTTTTATATTTTTGGTATCAGATCAAATATCACAATATTTATTATATTGCGAAAAGACCAAAAACACACCCATACATCTGAATGCTACACTTCGAATGTGAAGTTTGTAATTTTCTGGTAGCAGGTTACATAACACAACAATAGTCAAACACTCGTCCACACTGATAGATCACGCAGGTAAGTACACTTGAGTGTGAAGTTTTCTGGTAGCAGATTACTTATCAACATATTCGATTATATTGCGTATAAAATGCAAAAATAACACAAAAATACACACATAGATTCAAAACTACAGTTTGCAACGATCTTCCTTCAGGCACAACCACAATTATCACAACATCAATTATATTGCATATAAAGTTTAAAACACGCATCCACACGTCACAAACTACAAATTACATCTGGTTGTGCATTTTGTAGTTCTCTCCCACAGGCAGGGCCTTCGGCTTGTATACAAGGCCGTGGGTATCGTTCATCTCTTTCTGCAGGAAACCTCCGGGCGAATAGCTCAGGTCCGTGGCAATGAGGAGCGCATCCTGCAATGAGGTCATCATTAACCCTTTGAAATACGAAAACCCGATATAACGGTTTATGCAAACAGTGCAGATCCAGATGAGCCGGCTCGTAACGAGCCGCCTCATCAGGATCTGCACTTTTGAAAGTCAATGTAGTTTTCATATTTTTGAGAACAAAAATACCCCTTTTCATAAATTGACTAGTCTGAAAACCATCTTTTGACGATTAGATTGGTTGCAAAATTAACATATCAAAATCCATTCCAGTTACATATATAGGAGTGAAAGGTTTAAAATACTCACTGTTGTCCAGCCCGCGAGGTAGGTAGTTCGCTTGGAAAATGTTTTTTCTTTTCATTGTGATTTTTTTTGTCATTTTGTCACTAGTTTTGTAATTGATTTTATACCAGTTTGTTGTCAAGATTGGATAATATAATTTTGCAACATTTTAATTATGTGTTATTTATGCATATGATTTTCAGCATTCATTTCATGTTATGAATTGTATCATATAAATAAATAAACCGGTATATCTGTTTCACAATATATATGTAATTTATATCTAATGATAATATAAGTTCTTGATTGCAAAGCACAAAAACATGTTGTACTGGTAGCATAGTTGATGTACAATGGACTTTCTCTAAATACGACACACAGTGGCCGATTTCACCAAAATTTCTAAGCATACTTATCTAGCAGAGTATAGTTTGAGAGAGTAGTCATTTATTGAGGGAGTAATCATTTCTTTTCCCCGAAATGCATTTTTTCATATAGAACTAACGACATATATTTGATGATGAAAAGGATGCAGAATTATTATGCTGAAATGTTTACATTAGCACAGCCAAAATGGCTGTGATATTGTAAATATTCAGCATAATAACAAATAATAAATGTATCTTTAAATTGAATATTTCTCCCTGAATGTGTACTTAGCAAGATAAGTATACTTTGCAATTTTGTGAAATCAGTTTCTGGTAACATTCCCGGTGTATGAATTTGAAAGAAGTCCCTCAAACGTAAACACTGTACAGTCGAACCTCTCTAAACCTGACACACAGACAAGTTAGTTGTGCTTCATTTTGACATGTTTCATTGCCAGTTGCCTTCAATGATAATATCTGTTCATGATCACAAACCACCCACGCCGGTCTAGAACTATTAATATGTTTGTTTTACCGTGGAACCTCTACAAACCGGACACCCTGGGGCCATCCCAGGGTGTCCGCTTTAGAGAGGTTCCACTGTATAGTGAAAAATGGCTATAAACTGTAACAGGTGATTTCCAGAATATTTACCTGCATGAGCTTGAGCGTAGTGTTCACAAAGCGGACGTCACCAGTCACAGGTAGCGGGAACCCTTTACTGCCCAGGTCTGAAAAATACCCACATGCCAGTATTTATCCCGTCAACACAGTGCTTATGTGCCGTGAAACACGGTGCCGTGAAACAGTTTTGATATCCTGTCAATACGACCTAATCACTACGTAAGAATATGTGCGGTGGCTGGGGTTATTTTTTGCATTCTAAAGCCATGTGTAGGTGTTGACGGGATAAATAGAATAGTATTATTCTATAGTACTATTCTCTATTTACACCTTTCATAAACTCATAATGGAAACATCCATTCAATATATTGCGTTTATATCCCAAAGCGTTAGATTAACTCCACGTGACGTAGCGCAATGTTGTTGAGTGGTTAAAGTGTGTCACGTGTCATAAATTTCCACGACGTTGTCAATAACGTTGCCCCGTGAATTGCGACAAAAGGACGGAAAACCTAGGCTTTGAATACTTTAACCACAAACTTTAACCCGGACGCACGTACGTACTCCAATGGGCCGACTATATGTCCGCAAGCGGGCGCGACAAAAATAATGGTCTGTTGAGTTTAAGAAGCGTTGTGCAATCAGTACCAAACTATAATACAAGGTCAGCTGGTTGTGCACTGTGAATGTTTCATGTAGCACATCACGTTCAGTGCTGAAAGGCAGTATCCTGATTCTCTGACACATTAAAGGTTTGCATAAGGAACAAATAGTGAAACTCCATAATCAAACCACCGGCGTGTTCTACCCATATTGAAACACAAATGCCACATGTCCGATTGTGTCGACACGATGCCAGTAGCCTAGTTGTAGGATTTTCGACCAGTTTAGTTGCTGATGCATTGCTTGTTAGAAGCATGACGAGTGATTCATTGATGGAATGACGAACAGTGCATATCCTGATCAGACTGTGCGGATGCACAGGCTGATCTGGATCTACACTGGTCGCAAATTTCTCCAGTCACAGTCACTTTCACGAACGTCAGTTAGGCAACAAACGTGAACGTGAAATATACTTCAGATGTTTCTTATAGTCGTCTTACCATTGAGCTTTTTCACCAGAACAACTTGTAAGGCCTCATTTATAATAAACTGTAGGGCGTCAGTCTGAAAACAAATATGGACAATATGTGCTTGACACAATATGACAGTATGCGTACACGTATATTGGGTTTAGCGGAGTGTTCGTAACCAGATGCAGTTTAAACTCTGACTCTGACATATCATATATCGGGTGGATAAAAAATTGACCCCACCATTCAAATTGTCACATCTCAAAAACTTAAAAAACTCAAAAAGTTAATTTCTCACCATATCACTTAAAAGCAATTGCCTCTGATATCACAACATTTAAAGTGACCTTGTTAGTAACCATGTGGTTATAAAAACAAATATCATGATCCAAAACCTAAAATTCCGAAGTTAATTGAATGAGGGCCGTTCAAAAAGTGTCTGGGTATTTCGATAGATAATAGTGCCAATTACTGTTTGGATTACTTTCTGGAATATTCAATGAGGGTCGTAGCTAGTTATTTCCCTTTGCAAATTTATTTATAGACATCCGGTCATATGCTGTATTTCAGCGTTTATGTCTTACTGAGTAGAACAAACATTGAGTAGACCCAGATCAGACTGCACATCTGTGCAGTCTGATCTGAGTCTACACTGATTGCAATAACATTAATAAGTGTGAAAATATGAATCTGTAAAATAATGTAGTCCCTTATCAGATTGTGTAGATATGTAGGATGATTTGGATCAACACTAGTCAAAACCACATTGACACCTTTTCACAACATATCATGCTACATTCGCTCTTTGTACAAGTAATAAGGCCATAAATTACACAATTTGGACCGGATTTCTATAAATAAATTCGACGGGAGATAACTAGCTACGATCCTTCATTGCAGAAAATATCATATTTTTTATCGAACATAATAACGACGAAAAGAGATGAAATAAATATGTAATGGTATAAAGGGCTGCTCCAGAGAATGTAATACGACTGTATATAAAATTGTGCAACTTACATTAATCGGTCCTATGTTTGATTTCACCACACCAAGGTTGAATCTGTGAATGAAAATTTTCAGTAGAGAGGCAGACACTCACACACCAGTAATACCTTGACTCAATACGAGCTTATCGAATACAACCCAACTTGTCCTACAACTCATTACTGGACCCTGTAGTCTCGATGACTGTAAACAACGATCACAGCGGTTGGTGTTTCATCGTGAAATGTACATCCTCTAACACATATAATTTACACGATATTTACCGAAAGGAGAAAAGAAACGCACACTGTCACAATTTGTGCATGATTACTATAAAGATTAAGCGAACTATTGGTCTTGCAGACGGACGACCCATGCTCTATATATTACAGTGGAACCTCTCTAAACCGGACACCAAGGAAACCTCTGTAATTTTATGTTTGATGGGTGTGTTGATCATTTATCTCAGATGTTAATGTATGTTTATGATTGAAAAGCACGCCAATACATTTCAGAATGGGCATATGCCTGATTTACAGTGGAACCTCTCTAAACTGGACACCATGGGACCACTGTACATGCTATTGGTATGTATGTGTTAGCAGATGCATATCAGGTAACCCATTTCACTAATCACATTATCCAGTCACAGCCACATATAGAGCCAGACTGGCCACACATGGCATACACCCCATTTCTCCTGTCAGAGCCACACAGTGTACTTACGTGAGGTTAATCACATTGCCGTACAGAGTCTCATTGGTCATGCTGATGTTGACATTGGCCAGCATTGTCTGGAATATAGAGCATATTGTCAAAACTCTATGGGACGTAAAAATGTACATACACTAAAACAATTATTGCTAGCTCTAAATATTTAGAGCTAACACCAAATGATTTAGAGAGCTCTTCAAATGATTTGGAGACAGATCTAAATATATAATGCTAAGTCTAATTATTATTCAGAGCTAGCTTTAATTATTTGAGTTTATGTAGATTTGTCGTTCCATAAACCACCTCTATGATAGACCTCCTCTACAACAATCCCCTCTCCGTAACAGCGACTATGCTATATGCCAGTCTCAGATAGATAAATAACTAAACTTCGGCCACTCGGCGCATTTGATAGAGTCTGTCGTAAGTCATTTGTCGTTTTTCGTGGTAACTCACGGGTTATGCTCGGGTTACTCGAGTATAACCCGTGAGTTACCACGAAAAACGACCAATGACCTGAGTCGTTGCTCGGATTCAAGTCGAGTTGGAACCCTAGTAGCTACAATAATTCGCCTCCGATATGTAAGGTGGCATATTTCTGCCATCTACTTAACGTGATAACGTGATAGTTAAGTCGACAAAATACACCTTATAAGACGACTTGACGCGATAATTATCTCGTCAAGACGACTTATTATCACGCAAGACGTGATAATTAACACGTTATCTCGTCTAAGACGGCACGATAACATGCCAACGTGTCACAGAGAAATACAAATGTATATAGCGATCTAGGCTGGTGAGGATCATAATTCAGCAGTAGTATATATGTAATGAGAATGGGAGATAGGTGCTGTAGGATTAGCTTACAAGGTACAACAGGGGCCTGGGGGTAAATGACCAATTTGGATTGAAGAGAAATCTTTTGTTACTGGTCAAGGATAATCCGTGGTCAGTGAGCTATTTTAGTACTTGTGGGTAGTTCGCAAGTGAGTGTTGGATGTTTGTGAGAGATGGTTGTGTGAATAGGCATATCTGGCAGCTTGGTCAGAGAGAGAGGGAGAAATACATAAAATCTCATTGGATTATTTCATGCTGATGGAAGATGATCAGGTATGTTTAATTAGATAGTAAATAGGTACTCTGTATTGTATACGCGTGGAATATTGTGCGTCGTATGGAGTTCAGTAGAGAGGCAGATGGGATATCGGGCTCGTTCTTTAATTTCAGCGGATGGACGATCCAGAGGGCATTTGAGTAGTTAGAGCGGGATCCATAGATGTAGTCGATAGGAGAGTCGGAAAGGTGGCGGATATTAGTGATAGCGGTCTACGATGCACGCAGATGCATCGCCTATCTACAGTTGGATACATTTATTGAGGTTTCCTGACGTGACTCTCGCGAAGAACGGCATTATATGGACGTCAGCGGCGATATAAATAGACAGCAGTGAACTAAGTATAGGATAGACACTGAGTGGAGTTGGATACGAGATATATCACGAGACCGTTAGGTCGAGTGATATATCTCGTGTCCAACTCCACGAAGTGTCTATCTGACTTAGACCACGTGACTTTCAGGTGCGTATCTAACTGTTTTATTTTGGGTATACAAAACGGAAATGTATTCCATTTCCCGACAATTGGAAGCGTCACAGATAATACATACATGTATGAACGTAATATTTTTCATTTGAAGCAAATGGAAGTAATGTAGTCGAATTGGTCAGCACACGTTCATTGAAATTGGACGTTTTAGTCATACACCGCATAGTGAAAATGACCCGGTCTCGACATGCCAAAATGCACCAGCTACGCACCTGAGTACTCCATACGTCAGACTTCCCCGTGCAACTCAATGCTACATGTACATTGTACACTCTCCACAATCATTCATTACACATGTGCGCCACAGTTTACTGTGTACTTCTATATAGTGTGCTATGGATACGTTGGGCCAAATACGTTGATACAAATTGGAAGGTAAAAATTGAATTGGCGGCATGGAAGACATACTTCAATAAAAACTGTTAATTGACTTATTTTTCTATTTTCATCTTATTCTGTCCCGCCCATTTTAACGTCGCAAAAGCGCGTCACTGACATATTATGTGAAATGTCCACGAACAGTGTAGACCCTGATCAGACTATGCGTATGGTCGGGCTGATGGGGCTACACTGGTCGCATCCTATCTAGGCACATTTTGTCGTGACGCTTCACATATGTGGCGCGTCATGAGAACATGTGCGCAATTATTAAAAGCACTATGAATGTTCCTATGACGAACAGCGAACAGCGTAGACCATGATCAGACTGTGCGGATGAGCAGGCTGATCTGGGGCTACGCTGATCGCAGCCCCAATTGGGCACGATTTCTCATGACGCGTCACATATATCGGTACGAGAGAACAGACGCCGACATTTGAGAAAACCATGTTTATCGCCATACGTTATTTGTGTAAAATAAATGTGATTCATTTTTATATTTGGAGTAAATGTGCTCGAAAGTTGGTGGTAATTTCACTGGAATGAAAATTAAAAAAATGGACGACTTTCGAGCTCATTTACTCTAATTATGAAAATGAATAAAAATTATGTTACACACATTACGTATGGCGATAAAGATGACTTTCTCAAATTTCAGCGTCAAAATTGGGTTCGGTCGCTTGAGGTGTGCTTCACGTGCCTGCATGTTTAATATATAGGATCATTTCGTCTGTATATGGGATATATACGGACGGAATACTCCAATATGATTGGACTATATTGCTTGGCAGTGAACTAAATATTGGTGACTGCTGGGGTATACTTATACTTCAGTCATTGAAGCACATGTATGTAAAACATTTACTTCGGACGTGAACTTGGACGTATATGGGACATTTAACTGTGGTGATAGGTGGTGATAGTAGTAAGGGGGTCACTTTGGGTACAATTTAACGTATATCAAACATTCAAAGGAACTGTGACTTGTGCGTGATTAAATTACCTGTAGTGTTACCATGTGGAAATACCAATTTCAATGATCATTACTTGTGACAATAGTGAAGCATACACAGACTAAATTGTATTATATCTGTGATATTGATGTATGATATGTATGAATGGTGTGTATGTGTGTGTGAGTGAGTGGAATAGAGATGTGATCTTGCTGGAATGTTTGCTATAAATTATACTCCTCGGAAAACATATTTTGAAAGATGAGTGAGATTGTGTAGAACAAAACATAATATTGGCAACATTTTTTCAAAAATTCAAAATGCCCGCCATATTGAAATATTTTCCTAGTTTTCCATCGATAATATATATTGTTCTTGGAAATATAGTTCTCAATAACCATATACTGCACAAAAAGATACCAACTGGCTGGAGGTGCCCATTTTGTTACGGTGTAACAGTGTAACAAGTGTAACGAAGGCATTTTCCCCCATGTTACAAAAACAACTGTAACGAAAAGACACAGTGTGAACAGCAGAAGTTATTTTCTCATGTTACAGTGTAACGGTGTAACAAGTGTAACAAAGACAGATGCTGTATGATAATCAGGTTTTTGTACTGGAACAAAATATCAAACAGTGTATATCCTCATCATGATCACGGTGATTATTTTGTTTTCTGTCCTAAAAACTAGCCAACAGTGTATACATTAATCAGACTATAGTGTGTTTGAGCCTGGTATGAGCCTTGCATTATGATAGTGGCAATGTCTATATGATAGACTATAATGTGTTTACATGTGTTTACAAGTTCATCATACAGATTAAATGTCCATTCTCAAGTCAAATCATTCTGTGGCAGACCCTTCTGTTCTAATTAAGAAGTGTGTATTTTCCTGACTGTGATTTATGACCCCACAGAAACCCTGCCGTATGCATGAGAACACCGATATTGTTACATTTGTGAGCGTGAGGCATGACAGGTGTTTCATTGATGGAATGACGAACAGTGCGGAATCTGATCAGATTGTGAGGATGCACACCATTTATGCAGTCACTGCCAAATGTACCAAAAACATCCATTTCTGTAAGTTGTCTATTTTCCCCATATTTTCTAAACTTATATATGTAGCACCTGATCTATTTCCCATTTGTGGCTGTGACTAGAGACATGGGGTTTATAGGATTTGTCACCAGTCTATATCCTGATCCAATAGCACATGATGTAGCCTGATAATGATATATATTGCGCAAAACTGATAATCCAGATGTATCCAGCTACAGCCACATTTACGAAAAACTTTGGTAGTTTATGAGACAAGAAATTTAGAGCTGAATGTCCATTTCTGTAAGTTGTCTATTTTCCTATTGTTCTAACTGAGAAGTGTATACAGGTATTTGTTTCTGACTGTGTGTGATTTATGGCCCCACAGTCTCCCTGTGCTGTGTATGTTTTCCTGTGATTTATGACTGGGCCCCAATTGCCTTGGATCACAAGAAAACAGGGATTATTAAATTTGTCAGAGATGTAGACTTAGATTAGAATGCAGGTGTGATAAGTCTGCACACACAGGTCTACACAGGTAATTCATCATTTTGGTAGTTCAAGGTGCATCTTAACAAAACATTGTATGTTTATCATGCTATCATGGGTGTATGTATGCTGATCAAAAGACTAAAACTGGTGTTGTTAAATATACAACAGAGTCTGTTTTCTCTTGATGCAATTATTGTCAACTGACTGGTATATTCTTGTCCTCTATCGGAAGTTACAATAGAAGTTTCAGTATCAGACTGGAAAACACGCCGTATCAGCCTGGACTGTGTATATTATTGATGTAGGCAAATACAGGCAATTTCTAGGTAAAAATTGATATCTAAGTAATAACCACGGATAACCACAGTGCATGGTTTCTTTATTTTATTTTAAAATCACCAGAAATGGCGAGTCTTAAATACTCTAAAGCCAGTCTATTTATAAACCGCTTTGATCTCTACAGCTATCGAGACATTCACCTGTAACATTATACTATTTATAGATTAAATATAAATGTTTGGAAATATCGCTAGTATAAGTATATATTAATAATAATATACATGTAGTTGATAAATATGTGCATTGTGATGGAACTTTCTGTGTGAGAACACTGAACTGTAGCACGAAAACGTCACGACTCAAGCGGTCCGCCGTCCGTAAATATTGATAACGACGACGTCATGTACATCATGTCAAAACAACGTCGCTGCGACAAAGTGATGTCAGATGGGTATTTTTGTTGGTCTATGAAAGATGGATTGGTTTTATCAGCTGAATACAGCATTGGTTTATATATCATATTGTTCGAGAGGGATTATATTTTCTAAATATTTTGAAAACTAAATTTCGCATTTTTGACCCATAAAGGAGGTTTTCGCTTGGCGCGTCACATATATGTTCACAGTTTTGATGAGTCACATTGGTTATCATATTATGTGTAATACAATTCCTTCGTTACTGATACATGCAAGAGTTTACAAAATACGAAATTGTATTCACTAAATGCAATCTGACACACATAAATGAAATTAAATCAGAAACAGATACGCGTATAAAGCAAGGGAGACGCTATGTAACATGTGCTGTATTGTTTACGACTACATGTACGTTTTTGAACTTTCACACTAGCATTAAATAGCATTTTATCCATATAATATCACATATCTACTGTACATACATGTATGTAAGATCTCGGTAAACGATATACTAAAACAAAAATAAAAAATATTTATCGGGTCCATACGCGAACTGGGCTGCCGACACCACCAGCTCACATGCTACTCAACATTACTCGTTTCTGATCATTTATTTTCATAATAACCCCGACAACGTACATTTATATTTTGACATAAAATGCTAATTAAAATAGTCAATGGTCTGCATACAATTGTTTTGTTTCGCTAATAGTACACCGACTAACACACGATAATACACTTAATATCGTCTGTCATTACCAGCTGTCAACAACGACGTCAGCTATGTCAACAGCGTAAATGGAAGCGACGTTTCCGACCTCATTTTACTCCATAACGTCATTTTCGCACGACGCGGCTCATATAATGTTTGAAGAGGTAAGCCGATGTTCACGCTGGTAGTCTACGTTTGAGGGTGTATTTGTGGCATATTTGTGGGGCATTTTTGTATAATATACACGTATTAAATAATGTGTTTTGTGTCAATATATACTTTACACTACTATCTGACAACTATCTAGGGGGTATTTGTGGTATATTTATATGTATTTAGACTATATTTTGGTGGATTTCGGGTGGATTTGGGTGCTTCGTGTAACCGTGCCCCGGACCCCACTAGCATTCTCACGAACTTTGCTCGTTCGACGGTATGGCCTCACCATTTTTCAATACCCTCCTATGCCGTTGACACATATCACGTGTACTATACACAATTGCTTTTGGGTCAATCTTTTAAATCAATTAAAAAAAGAAAAGATGGATGGATGGATGTTCATTCACCTCTCTCCGATAATTACGCCGATTTCCACCATTACGCCGCTCTTTCACCTTTATCCAAATAATCGACCATTACGCCATTTAGTGACGCCGTGCATTTCCATGCCTCCGATAACCGTAGGCTAAATCGATCAGCCAATGGTAACTAGGCTTTGAGATAGATTAGCCAATCGTAACTCGGGTTGTGACGGATGCCCAAAACATATTTTAAGCGATCAGCTAATGATAACTAGGCTCTGTGATCATTTAACCAATCGTAATTCGGGTTGTGACAGGTAGTAGAAGCCACCGTTTAGGCCGATTTCGTAAATTAACTACCGATTACGACATCAAACGGCAGTTTCTGGCCAAATGCACAATAATTGCTCAAACTGGGGTTTGGGAGCCTAAACCATGGTTTAGACTCTCAAACCGGGGTTTAGTGAATTATTGTGCATTTAGGCGAGCCGAAACTAGGGTTTGGGCAGTCTAAAACTGGGGTTTGAGCTCAAACCGTGGTTTAATCTATCAGAAATCCTAGTTTGAGAGTCTAAACGGTGGATTCTGCCGCAAAGTGCACAATAATTGCTCAAACCAGGGCTTAAGAAAACTACCGTTTGGGATCACGATTGGCAGTTTTTTTCTTAAACTGTGGTTTGGGTCCAAACTTGGGTTTAGGATCTTTATTGGATTACGACCTCAAACGGCAGTTTCTGGCCAAATGCACAATAATTGCTCAAACTGGGGTTTGATAGCCTAAACCCTGGTTTAGACTCTCAAACTGGGGTTTAGTGAATTATTGTGCATTTGGCAAGCATAAACTAGGGTTTGGGCAGTCTAAACTGGGGTTTCAGCTCAAACCGTGGTTTAAGCTATCAGAAACCTTAGTCTGAGAGTCTAAACGGTGGTTTCTGCCGAATTGCTCAAACCAGAAAAGGGCTTAAGAAAACTACCGTTTGGGATCACGATTGGCAGTCCAAACTAGGGTTTATGCTTTTTATTGGATTATGACCTCAAACGGCAGTTTCTTGCCAAATGCATAATAATTGATCACACTGGGGTCTGAGAGCATAAACCCTGGTTTCGACTCTCAAACTGGGGTTTAATGAATTATTGTGCATTTGGCGAGCCTAAAATAATGTTTGGGCTGTCTAAAAAATAAATGATTACTCTCTCAAAGTATACTTTGCTAGAAAAGTATACTTTGCAATGTTGGTGAAATCGGCTACAGGTTTCGGAGTCAATTTCCAACATTTTTCGTTTTCTGACTCCTCCTACAACTACTACCTCATTTTCCCTCCGTATTAAATTCCCATAGACACATTTTTCGTAATAACGGCATATCAACAACTCAGATCATTAAATTGTAAAGCCGGGTCAATGAGTTCCATCCCGCGTAGAACCTGCTGCATTGGGAAGAAAATCCCAAAAGCAGAACGTAATATTTACATAGAAATACAAACAAAAATCAGCCCTGAAATTAGAATAATCTAACAGGTCCATACCATATCAAAGTCAACTGGCCCTTTCCCCTAAAAGTAATATGATTATGAATAATCGTATTACTGATGCAAGGGGTATAACCAGATTAAACACTCACATACAAGAATGCCTGAGGGCCAACACAGGTCTTGGTTCGGGATACCGGTAAGGATGAATCCCGATCGATCGTATGTAGGGGCACCCACACCCACGAAAATATTGGGCGAATATTATCGCCTCCCCATAAAATATTTTGAAATGAAATGTTCATGGGGTAGCATATTGATTATACATAGCATAGCTCGCTTCATTAATTAACACCATCACACCAGTTTTGGTCTTCACGTACATGTCCATATTTCCGCCACACTTCACGGAGATTCCCGAGGGCGCGATCTTCATCACCGGTGCCACGGTGCTGTGCATGTGCAGGTCCACGTGAGTGTTCGGGTAGTACTTGTCACCAATCTAAACAGGAAATATATGTATATACCCTTCAAAAACACTTCAATTGACATTGAGCACAGGGGCCGCATGAGTGTGCTATAGACTGAACATATGGATGGTGACAAATTAGTACAGTGAAACCTCTCTAAACCGGACACCCTGGGGAGCAGACGTCAGAATGGCTACAATCTGATGTTTTGCGGGTACATAAAACGGTATCACAGCCAGCGTGGCCTGTTCGTTGGTGGTGTTGGGGTGGGGGTTGGGGTGGGGGCTGGGGACTGGGCTGGTGTATGGGGGAGAAAGAGTTGCCAGTGAACAATATGTACCAACGTTGAGTTTGCATAAACCTACCGACTACGAAGTGCTAATAATGCTACGGACCAATATGTTCAAGAAAAGTTCAAGGCCATTTAATAATACGAGCATGATATCGACGACAAGGACGACTGTTACTAGCATGCCATATACTGAGCTCATGAGAATCGCTTTTCAGTATTTCGTACTTTCTTGAGTCATGAATGGGTTAAATTTACAGCCTCGCTTGATGTACCTTAATGAACCTATCTAAACCGGACACCCTGGGAGGTCCCCATGGTTTCCTGTTTAGAGAGGCTCCATCTCCATTGTAAATGAGGCATATAGGCACCGCCCCTCACAATAGGTATATGTGGGTTGCGATCATGAACTGACGTTATCAACGGTGAGAGATGACGACAATAAACACATACAATTAAGCAGACATTGATTGTATGTGTGTCCGGTTTAGAGAGGTTATATTGTATTACTTTTAGTTTATCTATAAAGCATTATCAAGATTCAATGCCACTACAACAGTTTCTACCTCTGGTATAAGTTTGCCGATACACTTGGGGATAAATCCGCTACAAGTCGTGTCCAACGCCGACCTGGTGCTGGGAGGAAGCTGTGGAAATATAAAGTACAGTGTACATGTATAGTAGCGTAAACAAATAGTACACACATATGAGACACTGAGACACGCCATGGGATTTTTTGTACCTTCGGACATCTACGTAATTTCATTAAATATGTTTACAAAATTTAAAATATTTTTTCATAATTAAAGTCAAAAGTTGACCTAATTTTCACAGTATAATTCCACATGTACCGCATGTACTACATTTTCTCACCTTTTGACGCCATTTACGTTTACACAAGAATCCTTGATAAAAAAAACTCAAACATGCACATACGGTGTACATACATAGTGCACATACACAAACTGAACTATAGTGCTCTACGTTTTGCCGTGTAACAGAAATATATAGCTTTTGAGAAGTCTAATTTCAGGGTCTACACTATTCGCCTTTTGAATATCGGAACGTCAAGTCTAGTGATATATCCATGCATACAGCATGTACATGTACATAGTCGGGGAGTATGTGCACTTACATCCTTGGCTGTAAGGTTGTACACCAAGTATCCGTTAGTCTGTGCGACACAGCCGATTGTATCGAATACGTAGTCGGAGAGCCATAAATACAGCATCTGCTGCGCATCCGTGGTCTCCGGCATAGCGGGCGCCTCCATAGGGGCTTCTGTCTGGTTCGCGTACCAGTATCTCGCCCTGGGGGGAATTTATAAATGAGACACGCCATGGGAGTTTGTACCTTCGGACATCTGCGTAATTCCTTTAAATACGTTTACAAAATTTACAATATATTTCATAAATATTGTTAAAAGTTGACAAAATTATATAATTCCGCATGTACTCCGAAAATGTTGTCAACTTTTAACGCCATTTACGGAAAATATTGTAAATTTTGTAAACGTATTTCATGAAATTACGCAGATGTAATGGTGAACAATGCGGATCTACACTGGTTGCTAAACTCATAACATAGGCGGCGGAAGCCGAACATTATTGGGGGGGGGGTGGCCCAATGTTGAGGGTCCGAAGGGCCCGATAGCGCTAGGTGTGTCCGGGGGCATGCCCCCACGGAAATGTTTGAAATCCAAGTGGTGTGAAACGCCATTTCCTGCATTCTCAGCAAAGTTCTCAGCAAAGTTACCAGTACTCATGATTACACAAACATATTAGAATAAAAAATCCAAAATTTACAGAATTATTGGGGGGGGGGCTAGGCCCCCCACCCACCCCCCCCCCGGTCTCCCCCGCTTCCGCCGCCCCTGCATAAGCCCCATTTCTCCAGTCACAGCCACACATTTGTAACTTTGTTAATCCCGGTATGTGGTTGTGTCTGGAGGAATGGGGCTTATGAGATTTATGACCAGTGTATATCCCGATTCAATCGCAAACTCTCGCAGCCCGATAACGATTTGTGTTGCGTGTTAGAAGCATGGCTGTCAGTGAAGATCCTGATCAGACTGTGAATTTATGATATACGTACTTTCGTTTTACATGTAGCTGGTCTAGTATACCTTGTGGGAGGTCTCCATATAGGAGGAAGTGAAGGTGGGGTTCTGTGTGAGTCGGTAGTCCAGCAGGAACTTCTTCCCCAGCTGTATGATCACTGAAACAGTATGGAACGCCAAACCTACATAAACTCAAATAGTTAATGCTATCTCTTAAAGGTACATGCCCACTCAGTAAGCACAATATGTTCTTTACATCCTAAGTGACGTCAGCATGGAAAACCGGGTCAATCTCATTCTGAATTTGTGTGAAGATCTTGATACAGTGTTGGAACCTTTCTCCTCTACAAGGTAAATTTTAGCTTTTAAATTTAACTTTCTGACCTAGGTGGTCCAGATTTAGCCGTACGTCGGCTTTGAGCCTTGGTGGCATCTATCTTGACCGTTGGTCGGTCTGCCGTTGGTCGACGCCAAGCCTATGTGGCTTTTTCATGGCAACGGTGCCGCGGTTTGTTCTTTGTTTAATATACGGGCGGAATATTTGGTTAATTGTGATTTCATATCCGTAATAACTGCTAAATACCATGGTTTACTTAATTTTAACGGTGATTGCATATTTGCTATTGGTTGCAAATATTGCTGGGGTAATATAGAGTCGGATTACATATTGCAGATGCCACCTATTGTGCTGAAAAGACGCCATTCGTTACGTGGCAAGAACATATTGCCGGTGATAAAACGCCTTAGAGATCACCAAGGGGAGCTTGTGTCTCCTGCTAGGATGAAATCGTCGACGGCCACCGGGACGTTGAGTCCGGCAGATGTTAAGCGCCATTTCCTGGATCTCACGGGCGAATCATGTATAATAGGTTAGACACCACCAAAGTAGTACTATAATAACCGAATGCCATCAAATAAAGCCAGTCTCTCCTACTTTCACTATTCGTATGGATGCTGTGGGACCCACTTGTACATGACCTGCAGCCAGTCTGTACTGGTTCTGCATGAACTAAACAATAGGTTCACTTACTCCTAAGAAAGAAAAATCCAACCTTGTCATATCCTTCAATATTGTGTACATTTTTTGGCCACGGAAACTCCGTTTACATCAAGTGACCAACAGGTTCAATGTTTTCTTTTAAATGCTACAAATATGCTGAAAACTGGTGTTAATGGCACCCCAAACTGTTCCTCAATTGAAACTGGGTAGTAATGGATCAAGATTTGCCAGCAAACGGTGTCTGCGACCTCAAAACACCCGCACTATTTTTTTATACCGGACTACTTTTGCATACACTCTCGGCGATTTCGCACCATTTGGTGTCTTCTCGCCTAAAAGTTTACCAGTCCCACTACAAATCATTCTACAATATTCACTATTCAAAACTAGCTTCTATTCCTGGATACAGTACCAAGCTTGGAGCAAATATATCAAATGGTTGTAACACAGCAGCTGTGTAACTCAACCATGTGATTGTCCACATCCTGCCTTAAATTGAGCTACCACAGAACTATGGTGAATTTTAATAGATGATGAATTAAAAGCACAAATCTCCATAAAATCTCATAACATTACCCTAAATAGTGTTATAGCTAACCATTATACATATAAAGACTCATCACTGAAACTATACCAACATGTTTGCCACTCTGGAATGGTTGACAGACAAAAGGGTACTGGCTTGGAACGGTCAGTCAAGAAATTTGCTTTATGACACAGGAAGAAAGGAAAAACAATGTTTTCTGAGTACTAGTGTATTGGTACTATACCGATATGCGAAAACAATACACTTACGCCTAATTTTGGCAAATTTTGGGACAGCGTCGCGATGTCGCGCCACTTTCCCGAACTTCTTAATTGTCCAGCAGGAAGCCAATATCAATGAAAAAAAAAGAAAAACACACTATAATGACTGTTTTGGTGTATGTTACTGTCACATTCCGAGCCCAATCACCAGGTAATTTACATACACTGGTTTATTATATTTGACAAATAAAGCTGAGAAATCAAGATTTTAGAAGATTTTGAAGCCGATAACTGTCCGTCTGCGATACAAAAAGAACAAATGTGTTGCATCTCGGAGTCCGCTCGATTACTCTTGTCGCACTAACTTTAAATTATGTTCCCAGAGACATAGCTACAAGAAATATAAGCTTCCAACTTCAAATTCTACAAAAAAAAACATATCTCGCACAGGGCCTAGGCACACCTTATAGGTTAGACACCACCAAATAGTTTTACTATATAATTTAACCGAATGCCATCCAATAAGGCCAGTCTCTCCTACTTTCACTATTCGTATGGATGCTGTGGGACCCACTTGTACATGACCTGCAGCCAGTATGTATCTGGTTCTGCATGAACTAAACAATAGGTTCACTTACTCCTAAGAAAGAAAAATCCAACCTTGTCATATCCTCCAATATTGTTTACATTTTTTGGCCACGGAAACTCCGTTTACATCAAGTGACCAACAGGTTCAGTGTTTTCTTTTAAATGCTACAAATATGCTGAAAACTGATGTTAAAGGCACCCCAAAATGTTCCTCAAGTGAAACTGGGTAGTAATGGATCAAGATTTGCAAGAAAACGGTGTCTGTGACCTCAAAACACCCGCACTATTTTTTATACTGGACTACTTTTGCATACACCCTGGGCGATTTCGCACCATTTGGTGTCTTCTAACCTATTATATATAGATATTCTGGAGATGGCCGGACGCGAACCCTCCACCGACAGTTTGCAGCTGGCGCTGCATTTTGCAATTGTGGTGGCGAACGAAATTGGCCGACCGGCCGGCCAGACATTGCCGCCTCCTGTCGCAAGTACATCGGTATGTATATAACATTGTAAATGTCATTATTTCGTGTACGCATGTTTCCTCGTGGCGACATGATATATACTTATTTTCTGCTATGTGTACTAATGCCATATTTTGACTGGTTCTGATCTATTTGATATCTGCTATTGTTGATTATTTCCAATACTCCTGTGCTAGCCCCCAGACCCTTTTAATTTGCATACAGCTTGGCCTACATATGTAATTTCATACGATCGACCGACCATGGACAGTAGATTGTGGCGGCTATTGAAACATTGGGCGGAATTCTGGTGGCTTCCAGCCTCGTTCTCATGTTCATGTGGTCGGTCCATTCATATAACGTGAATGATTAGCCGTACGTGGGAATCAGGTACATTCCATATGGAGCGCTAGCCTATGACTGCAGACTTGTGTTCTATTTTTGTCGTGAGTCGATGAAGTTAAATGTGCATACGCCCCTGTAATGGTCATGTCTAAATTGTGTGTGATGGTGTTTGCAATATGTTTTAATATTATTTACTTCATTTATACGTTATTTTGAACATTGTGCATGCCACTGCGTTTTACCTCATACGTTATGATTGTGACCTGAATGAATCGATACCGTTTTGCAGTGTACATGCATGATATTGTATATGCCGGCGAGCAGACGACAAACCTGGTAAGGGTGCCTTGATTTGGCTCATTCCGGTAACGGTTTGTGATTGGATTACTATTCCTGGAGCCGAGAAACAAGGTCACTGTCTGACCGCATTATACAGTACACTGGTGTGCGGGTGCGTGGTTACGGTATAACGTTATCTCGCAGCCGTATAGTTAATTATTTGAGTTGTATGCCCAGTTGTTACGTATATAATTGTTATTACATATATTGAATATGTTTCTGAATGGCCGCTCGTCCACACGATTTGACCTTTTGACGCCGATGTATATTATGTTATGTATTCATTATGTTTTAATTCGAACCCGCGGTGGACGGAATGACAGTGCAACTTTGATGAGCGTATGTACATGTTTCCTGCTTATGACGCATGTATATGTATTCACAGAACATGAGAACGAGGCTGGAAGCCACCAGAATTCAGCCCAATGTTTCAATAGCCGCCACAATCTACTGTCCAAGGTCGGCCGATCGTATGAAATTACATATGTAGGCCAAGCTGTATGCAAATTAAAAGGGTCTGGGGGCTAGCACAGGAGTATTGGAAATAATCAACAATAGCAGATATCAAATAGATCAGAACCAGTCAAAATATGGCATTAGTACACATAGCAGAACATAAGTATATATCATGTCGCCACGAGGAAACATGCGTACACGAAATAATGACATTTACAATGTTATATACATACCGATGTACTTGCGACAGGAGGCGGCAATGTCTGGCCGGCCGGTCGGCCAATTTCGTTCGCCACCACAATTGCAAAATGCAGCGCCAGCTGCAAACTGTCGGTGGAGGGTTCGCGTCCGGCCATCTCCAGAATATCTATATATAATAGGTTAGAAGACACCAAATGGTGCGAAATCGCCCAGGGTGTATGCAAAAGTAGTCCAGTATAAAAAAATAGTGCGGGTGTTTTGAGGTCACAGACACCGTTTTCTTGCAAATCTTGATCCATTACTACCCAGTTTCACTTGAGGAACATTTTGGGGTGCCTTTAACATCAGTTTTCAGCATATTTGTAGCATTTAAAAGAAAACACTGAACCTGTTGGTCACTTGATGTAAACGGAGTTTCCGTGGCCAAAAAATGTAAACAATATTGGAGGATATGACAAGGTTGGATTTTTCTTTCTTAGGAGTAAGTGAACCTATTGTTTAGTTCATGCAGAACCAGTACATACTGGCTGCAGGTCATGTACAAGTGGGTCCCACAGCATCCATACGAATAGTGAAAGTAGGAGAGACTGGCCTTATTGGATGGCATTCGGTTAAATTATATAGTAAAACTATTTGGTGGTGTCTAACCTATAAGGTGTGCCTAGGCCCTGTGCGAGATATGTTTTTTTTTGTAGAATTTGAAGTTGGAAGCTTATATTTCTTGTAGCTATGTCTCTGGGAACATAATTTAAAGTTAGTGCGACAAGAGTAATCGAGCGGACTCCGAGATGCAACACATTTGTTCTTTTTGTATCGCAGACGGACAGTTATCGGCTTCAAAATCTTCTAAAATCTTGATTTCTCAGCTTTATTTGTCAAATATAATAAACCAGTGTATGTAAATTACCTGGTGATTGGGCTTGGAATGTGACAGTAACATACACCAAAACAGTCATTATAGTGTGTTTTTCATTTTTTTCATTGATATTGGCTTCCTGCTGGACAATTAAGAAGTTCGGGAAAGTGGCGCGACATCGCGACGCTGTCCCAAAATTTGCCAAAATTAGGCGTAAGTGTATTGTTTTCGCATATCGGTATAGTACCAATACACTAGTACTCAGAAAACATTGTTTTTCCTTTCTTCCTGTGTCATAAAGCAAATTTCTTGACTGACCGTTCCAAGCCAGTACCCTTTTGTCTGTCAACCATTCCAGAGTGGCAAACATGTTGGTATAGTTTCAGTGATGAGTCTTTATATGTATAATGGTTAGCTATAACACTATTTAGGGTAATGTTATGAGATTTTATGGAGATTTGTGCTTTTAATTCATCATCTATTAAAATTCACCATAGTTCTGTGGTAGCTCAATTTAAGGCAGGATGTGGACAATCACATGGTTGAGTTACACAGCTGCTGTGTTACAACCATTTGATATATTTGCTCCAAACTTGGTACTGTATCCAGGAATAGAAGCTAGTTTTGAATAGTGAATATTGTAGAATGATTTGTAGTGGGACTGGTAAACTTTTAGGCGAGAAGACACCAAATGGTGCGAAATCGCCGAGAGTGTATGCAAAAGTAGTCCGGTATAAAAAAATAGTGCGGGTGTTTTGAGGTCGCAGACACCGTTTGCTAGCAAATCTTGATCCATTACTACCCAGTTTCAATTGAGGAACAGTTTGGGGTGCCATTAACACCAGTTTTCAGCATATTTGTAGCATTTAAAAGAAAACATTGAACCTGTTGGTCACTTGATGTAAACGGAGTTTCCGTGGCCAAAAAATGTACACAATATTGAAGGATATGACAAGGTTGGATTTTTTTCTTTCTTAGGAGTAAGTGAACCTATTGTTTAGTTCATGCAGAACCAGTACAGACTGGCTGCAGGTCATGTACAAGTGGGTGCCACAGCATCCATACGAATAGTGAAAGTAGGAGAGACTGGCTTTATTTGATGGCATTCGGTTAAATTATATAGTAAAACTATTTGGTGGTGTCTAACCTATTATACATGATTCGCCCGTGAGATCCAGGAAATGGCGCTTAACATCTGCCGGACTCAACGTCCCGGTGGCCGTCGACGATTTCATCCTAGCAGGAGACACAAGCTCCCCTTGGTGATCTCTAAGGCGTTTTATCACCGGCAATATGTTCTTGCCACGTAACGAATGGCGTCTTTTCAGCACAATAGGTGGCATCTGCAATATGTAATCCGACTCTATATTACCCCAGCAATATTTGCAACCAATAGCAAATATGCAATCACCGTTAAAATTAAGTAAACCATGGTATTTAGCAGTTATTACGGATATGAAATCACAATTAACCAAATATTCCGCCCGTATATTAAACAAAGAACAAACCGCGGCACCGTTGCCATGAAAAAGCCACATAGGCTTGGCGTCGACCAACGGCAGACCGACCAACGGTCAAGATAGATGCCACCAAGGCTCAAAGCCGACGTACGGCTAAATCTGGACCACCTAGGTCAGAAAGTTAAATTTAAAAGCTAAAATTTACCTTGTAGAGGAGAAAGGTTCCAACACTGTATCAAGATCTTCACACAAATTCAGAATGAGATTGACCCGGTCCATGCTGACGTCACTTAGGATGTAAAGAACATATTGTGCTTACTGAGTGGGCATGTACCTTTAAGAGATAGCATTAACTATTTGAGTTTATGTAGGTTTGGCGTTCCATACTGTTTCAGTGATCATACAGCTGGGGAAGAAGTTCCTGCTGGACTACCGACTCACACAGAACCCCACCTTCACTTCCTCCTATATGGAGACCTCCCACAAGGTATACTAGACCAGCTACATGTAAAACGAAAGTACGTATATCATAAATTCACAGTCTGATCAGGATCTTCACTGACAGCCATGCTTCTAACACGCAACACAAATCGTTATCGGGCTGCGAGAGTTTGCGATTGAATCGGGATATACACTGGTCATAAATCTCATAAGACCCCATTCCTCCAGACACAACCACATACCGGGATTAACAAAGTTACAAATGTGTGGCTGTGACTGGAGAAATGGGGCTTATGCAGGGGCGGCGGAAGAGCGGGGGAGACCGGGGGGGGGGTGGGTGGGGGGCCTAGCCCCCCCCCCAATAATTCTGTAAATTTTGGATTTTTTATTCTAATATGTTTGTGTAATCATGAGTACTGGTAACTTTGCTGAGAACTTTGCTGAGAATGCAGGAAATGGCGTTTCACACCACTTGGATTTCAAACATTTCCGTGGGGGCATGCCCCCGGGGGGGACACACCTAGCGCTATCGGGCCCTTCGGACCCTCAACATTGGGCCACCCCCCCAATAATGTTCGGCTTCCGCCTCCTATGTTATGAGTTTAGCAACCAGTGTAGATCCGCATTGTTCACCATTACATCTGCGTAATTTCATGAAATACGTTTACAAAATTTACAATATTTTCCGTAAATGGCGTTAAAAGTTGACAACATTTTCGGAGTACATGCGGAATTATATAATTTTGTCAACTTTTAACAATATTTATGAAATATATTGTAAATTTTGTAAACGTATTTAAAGGAATTACGCAGATGTCCGAAGGTACAAACTCCCATGGCGTGTCTCATTTATAAATTCCCCCCAGGGCGAGATATACTGGTACGCGAACCAGACAGAAGCCCCTATGGAGGCGCCCGCTATGCCGGAGACCACGGATGCGCAGCAGATGCTGTATTTATGGCTCTCCGACTACGTATTCGATACAATCGGCTGTGTCGCACAGACTAACGGATACTTGGTGTACAACCTTACAGCCAAGGATGTAAGTGCACATAGCTCCCCGACTATGTACATGTACATGCTGTATGCATGGATATATCACTAGACTTGACGTTCCGATATTCAAAAGGCGAATAGTGTAGACCCTGAAATTAGACTTCTCAAAAGCTATATATTTCTGTTACACGGCAAAACGTAGAGCACTATAGTTCAGTTTGTGTATGTGCACTAAGTATGTACACCGTATGTGCATGTTTGAGTTTTTTTTATCAACGATTCTTGTGTAAACGTAAATGGCGTCAAAAGGTGAGAAAATGTAGTACATGCGGTACATGCGGAATTATACTGTGAAAATTAGGTCAACTTTTGACTTTAATTATGAAAAAATATTTTAAATTTTGTAAACATATTTAATGAAATTACGTAGATGTCCGAAGGTACAAAAAATCCCATGGCGTGTCTCAGTGTCTCATATGTGTGTACTATTTGTTTACGCTACTATACATGTACACTGTACTTTATATTTCCACAGCTTCCTCCCAGCACCAGGTCGGCGTTGGACACGACTTGTAGCGGATTTATCCCCAAGTGTATCCCCAAGTGTATCCCCAACTTATACCAGAGGTAGAAACTGTTGTAGTGGCATTGAATCTTGATAATGCTTTATAGATAAACTAAAAGTAATACAATATAACCTCTCTAAACCGGACACACATACAATCAATGTCTGCTTAATTGTATGTGTTTATTGTCGTCATCTCTCACCGTTGATAACGTCAGTTCATGATCGCAACCCACATATACCTATTGTGAGGGGGGGTGCCTATATGCCTCATTTACAATGGAGCCTCTCTAAACAGGAAACCATGGGGACCTCCCAGGGTGTCCGGTTTAGATAGGTTCATTAAGGTACATCAAGAGAGGCTGTAAATTTAACCCATTCATGACTCAAGAAAGTACGAAATACTGAAAAGCGATTATCATGAGCTCAGTATATGGCATGCTAGTAACAGTCGTCCTTGTCGTCGATATCATGCTCGTATTATTAAATGGCCTTGAACTTTTCTTGAACATATTGGTCCGTAGCATTATTAGCACTTCGTAGTCGGTAGGTTTATGCAAACTCAACGTTGGTACATATTGTTCACTGGCAACTCTTTCTCCCCCATACACCAGCCCAGTCCCCAGCCCCCACCCCAACCCCCACCCCAACACCCCACCCAACCACCAACGAACAGGCCACGCTGGCTGTGATACCGTTTTATGTACCCGCAAAACATCAGATGTAGCCATTCTGACGTCTGCTCCCCAGGGTGTCCGGTTTAGAGAGGTTTCACTGTACTAATTTGTCACCATCCATATGTTCAGTCTATAGCACACTCATGCGGCCCCTGTGCTCAATGTCAATTGAAGTGTTTTTGAAGGGTATATACATATATTTCCTGTTTAGATTGGTGACAAGTACTACCCGAACACTCACGTGGACCTGCACATGCACAGCACCGTGGCACCGGTGATGAAGATCGCGCCCTCGGGAATCTCCGTGAAGTGTGGCGGAAATATGGACATGTACGTGAAGACCAAAACTGGTGTGATGGTGTTAATTAATGAAGCGAGCTATGCTATGTATAATCAATATGCTACCCCATGAACATTTCATTTCAAAATATTTTATGGGGAGGCGATAATATTCGCCCAATATTTTCGTGGGTGTGGGTGCCCCTACATACGATCGATCGGGATTCATCCTTACCGGTATCCCGGTAGGCATTCTTGTATGTGAGTGTTTAATCTGGTTATACCCCTTGCATCAGTAATACGATTATTCATAATCATATTACTTTTAGGGGAAAGGGCCAGTTGACTTTGATATGGTATGGACCTGTTAGATTATTCTAATTTCAGGGCTGATTTTTGTTTGTATTTCTATGTAAATATTACGTTCTGATTTTGGGATTTTCTTCCCAATGCAGCAGGTTCTACGCGGGATGGAACTCATTGACCCGGCTTTACAATTTAATGATCTGAGTTGTTGATATGCCGTTATTACGAAAAATGTGTCTATGGGAATTTAATACGGAGGGAAAATGAGGTAGTAGTTGTAGGAGGAGTCAGAAAACGAAAAATGTTGGAAATTGACTCCGAAACCTGTAGCCGATTTCACCAACATTGCAAAGTAAACTTTTCTAGCAAAGTATACTTTGAGAGAGTAATCATTTATTTTTTAGACTGCCCAAACACTATTTTAGGCTCGCCAAATGCACAATAATTCATTAAACCCCAGTTTGAGAGTCGAAACCAGGGTTTATGCTCTCAGACCCCACTGTGATCAATTATTATGCATTTGGCAAGAAACTGCCGTTTGAGGTCATAATCCAATAAAAAGCATAAACCCTAGTTTGGACTGCCAATCGTGATCCCAAACGGTAGTTTTCTTAAGCCCTTTTCTGGTTTGAGCAATTCGGCAGAAACCACCGTTTAGACTCTCAGACTAAGGTTTCTGATAGCTTAAACCACGGTTTGAGCTGAAACCCCAGTTTAGACTGCCCAAACCCTAGTTTATGCTTGCCAAATGCACAATAATTCACTAAACCCCAATTTGAGAGTCTAAACCAGGGTTTATGCTATCAAACCCCAGTTTGAGCAATTATTGTGCATTTGGCCAGAAACTGCCGTTTGAGGTCGTAATCCAATAAAGATCCTAAACCCAAGTTTGGACCCAAACCACAGTTTAAGAAAAAAACTGCCAATCGTGATCCCAAACGGTAGTTATCTTAAGCCCTGGTTTGAGCAATTATTGTGCACTTTGCGGCAGAATCCACCGTTTAGACTCTCAAACTAGGATTTCTGATAGATTAAACCACGGTTTGAGCTCAAACCCCAGTTTAGACTGCCCAAACCCTAGTTTCGGCTCGCCAAATGCACAATAATTCACTAAACCCCGGTTTGAGAGTCTTAACCATGGTTTAGGCTCCCAAACCCCAGTTTGAGCAATTATTGTGCATTTGGCCAGAAACTGCCGTTTGATGTCGTAATCGGTAGTTAATTTACGAAATCGGCCTAAACGGTGGCTTCTACTACCTGTCACAACCCGAATTACGATTGGTTAAATGATCACAGAGCCTAGTTATCATTAGCTGATCGCTTAAAATATGTTTTGGGCATCCGTCACAACCCGAGTTACGATTGGCTAATCTATCTCAAAGCCTAGTTACCATTGGCTGATCGATTTAGCCTACGGTTATCGGAGGCATGGAAATGCACGGCGTCACTAAATGGCGTAATGGTCGATTATTTGGATAAAGGTGAAAGAGCGGCGTAATGGGGGAAATCGGCATAATTATCGGAGAGAGGTGAATGAACATCCATCCATCCATCTTTTCTTTTTTTAATTGATTTAAAAGATTGACCCAAAAGCAATTGTGTATAGTACACGTGATATGTGTCAACGGCATAGGAGGGTATTTAAAAATGGTGAGGCCATACCGTCGAACGAGCAAAGTTCGTGAGAATGCTAGTGGGGTCCGGGGCACGGTTACACGAAGCACCCAAATCCACCCGAAATCCACCCAAATATAGTCTAAATACATATAAATATACCACAAATACCCCCTAGATAGTTGTCAGATAGTAGTGTAAAGTATATATTGACACAAAACACATTATTTAATACGTGTATATTATACAAAAATGCCCCACAAATATGCCACAAATACACCCTCAAACGTAGACTACCAGCGTGAACATCGGCTTACCTCTTCAAACATTATATGAGCCGCGTCGTGCGAAAATGACGTTATGGAGTAAATGAGGTCGGAAACGTCGCTTCCATTTACGCTGTTGACATAGCTGACGTCGTTGTTGACAGCTGGTAATGACAGACGATATTAAGTGTATTATCGTGTGTTAGTCGGTGTACTATTAGCGAAACAAAACAATTGTATGCAGACCATTGACTATTTTAATTAGCATTTTATGTCAAAATATAAATGTACGTTGTCGGGGTTATTATGAAAATAAATGATCAGAAACGAGTAATGTTGAGTAGCATGTGAGCTGGTGGTGTCGGCAGCCCAGTTCGCGTATGGACCCGATAAATATTTTTTTTTTTTCTTTTTGATTTTTTTTTAGTATATCGTTTACCGAGATCTTACATACATGTATGTACAGTAGATATGTGATATTATATGGATAAAATGCTATTTAATGCTAGTGTGAAAGTTCAAAAACGTACATGTAGTCGTAAACAATACAGCACATGTTACATAGCGTCTCCCTTGCTTTATACGCGTATCTGTTTCTGATTTAATTTCATTTATGTGTGTCAGATTGCATTTAGTGAATACAATTTCGTATTTTGTAAACTCTTGCATGTATCAGTAACGAAGGAATTGTATTACACATAATATGATAACCACTGTGACTCATCAAAACTGTGAACATATATGTGACGCGCCAAGCGAAAACCTCCTTTATGGGTCAAAAATGCGAAATTGAGTTTTCAAAATATTTAGAAAATATAATCCCTCTCGAACAATATGATATATAAACCAATGCTGTATTCAGCTGATAAACCATCTTTCTAGACCAACAAAAATACCCATCTGACATCACTTTGTCGCAGCGACGTTGTTTTGACATGATGTACATGACGTCGTCGTTATCAATATTTACGGACGGCGGACCGCTCGAGTCGTGACGTTTTCGTGCTACAGTTCAGTGTTCTCACACAGAAAGTTCCATCACAATGCACATATTTATCAACTACATGTATATTATTATTAATATATACTTATACTAGCGATATTTCCAAACATTTATATTTAATCTATAAATAGTATAATGTTACAGGTGAATATCTCGATAGCTGTAGAGATCAAAGCGGTTTATAAATAGACTGGCTTTAGAGTATTTAAGACTCGCCATTTCTGGTGATTTTAAAATAAAATAAAGAAACCATGCACTGTGGTTATCCGTGGTTATTACTTAGATATCAATTTTTACCTAGAAATTGCCTGTATTTGCCTACATCAATAATATACACAGTCCAGGCTGATACGGCGTGTTTTCCAGTCTGATACTGAAACTTCTATTGTAACTTCCGATAGAGGAAAAGAATATACCAGTCAGTTGACAATAATTGCATCAAGAGAAAACAGACTCTGTTGTATATTTAACAACACCAGTTTTAGTCTTTTGATCAGCATACATACACCCATGATAGCATGATAAACATACAATGTTTTGTTAAGATGCACCTTGAACTACCAAAATGATGAATTACCTGTGTAGACCTGTGTGTGCAGACTTATCACACCTGCATTCTAATCTAAGTCTACATCTCGACAAATTTAATAATCCCTGTTTTCTTGTGATCCAAGGCAATTGGGGCCCAGTCATAAATCACAGGAAAACATACACAGCACAGGAGACTGTGGGGCCATAAATCACACACAGTCAGAAACAAATACCTGTATACACTTCTCAGTTAGAACAATAGGAAAATAGACAACTTACAGAAATGGACATTCAGCTCTAAATTTCTTGTCTCATAAACTACCAAAGTTTTTCGTAAATGTGGCTGTAGCTGGATACATCTGGATTATCAGTTTTGCGCAATATATATCATTATCAGGCTACATCATGTGCTATTGGATCAGGATAGACTGGTGACAAATCCTATAAACCCCATGTCTCTAGTCACAGCCACAAATGGGAAATAGATCAGGTGCTACATATATAAGTTTAGAAAATATGGGGAAAATAGACAACTTACAGAAATGGATGTTTTTGGTACATTTGGCAGTGACTGCATAAATGGTGTGCATCCTCACAATCTGATCAGATTCCGCACTGTTCGTCATTCCATCAATGAAACACCTGTCATGCCTCACGCTCACAAATGTAACAATATCGGTGTTCTCATGCATACGGCAGGGTTTCTGTGGGGCCATAAATCACAGTCAGGAAAATACACACTTCTTAATTAGAACAGAAGGGTCTGCCACAGAATGATTTGACTTGAGAATGGACATTTAATCTGTATGATGAACTTGTAAAAACACATGTAAAACATATAGTCTATCATATAGACATTGCCACTATCATAATGCAAGGCTCATACCAGGCTCAAACACACTATAGTCTGATTAATGTATACACTGTTGGCTAGTTTTTAGGACAGAAAACAAAATAAATCACCATGATCATGATGAGGATATACACTGTTTGATATTTTGTTCCAGTACAAAAACCTGATTATCATACAGCATCTGTCTTTGTTACACTTGTTACACCGTTACACTGTAACATGAGAAAATAACTTCTGCTGTTCACACTGTGTCTTTTCGTTACAGTTGTTTTTGTAACATGGGGGAAAATGCCTTCGTTACACTTGTTACACTGTTACACCGTAACAAAATGGGCACCTCCAGCCAGTTGGTATCTTTTTGTGCAGTATATGGTTATTGAGAACTATATTTCCAAGAACCAATAAATATTAAGATGGAAAACTAGGAAAAATATTTCAATATGGCGGGCATTTTGAATTTTTGAAAAAATGTTGCCAATATTATGTTTTGTTCTACACAATCTCACTCATCTTTCAAAATATGTTTTCCGAAGAGTATAATTTATAGCAAACATTCCAGCAAGATCACATCTCTATTCCACTCACTCACACACACATACACACCATTCATACATATCATACATCAATATCACAGATATAATACAATTTAGTCTGTGTATGCTTCACTATTGTCACAAGTAATGATCATTGAAATTGGTATTTCCACATGGTAACACTACAGGTAATTTAATCACGCACAAGTCACAGTTCCTTTGAATGTTTGATATACGTTAAATTGTACCCAAAGTGACCCCCTTACTACTATCACCACCTATCACCACAGTTAAATGTCCCATATACGTCCAAGTTCACGTCCGAAGTAAATGTTTTACATACATGTGCTTCAATGACTGAAGTATAAGTATACCCCAGCAGTCACCAATATTTAGTTCACTGCTGTCTATTTATATCGCCGCTGACGTCCATATAATGCCGTTCTTCGCGAGAGTCACGTCAGGAAACCTCAATAAATGTATCCAACTGTAGATAGGCGATGCATCTGCGTGCATCGTAGACCGCTATCACTAATATCCGCCACCTTTCCGACTCTCCTATCGACTACATCTATGGATCCCGCTCTAACTACTCAAATGCCCTCTGGATCGTCCATCCGCTGAAATTAAAGAACGAGCCCGATATCCCATCTGCCTCTCTACTGAACTCCATACGACGCACAATATTCCACGCGTATACAATACAGAGTACCTATTTACTATCTAATTAAACACTACCTGATCATCTTCCATCAGCATGAAATAATCCAATGAGATTTTATGTATTTCTCCCTCTCTCTCTGACCAAGCTGCCAGATATGCCTATTCACACAACCATCTCTCACAAACATCCAACACTCACTTGCGAACTACCCACAAGTACTAAAATAGCTCACTGACCACGGATTATCCTTGACCAGTAACAAAAGATTTCTCTTCAATCCAAATTGGTCATTTACCCCCAGGCCCCTGTTGTACCTTGTAAGCTAATCCTACAGCACCTATCTCCCATTCTCATTACATATATACTACTGCTGAATTATGATCCTCACCAGCCTAGATCGCTATATACATTTGTATTTCTCTTGTGGACACGTTGGCATGTTATCGTGCCGTCTTAGACGAGATAACGTGTTAATTATCACGTCTTGCGTGATAATAAGTCGTCTTGACGAGATAATTATCGCGTCAAGTCGTCTTATAAGGTGTATTTTGTCGACTTAACTATCACGTTATCACGTTAAGTAGATGGCAGAAATATGCCACCTTACATATCGGAGGCGAATTATTGTAGCTACTAGGGTTCCAACTCGACTTGAATCCGAGCAACGACTCAGGTCATTGGTCGTTTTTCGTGGTAACTCACGGGTTATACTCGAGTAACCCGAGCATAACCCGTGAGTTACCACGAAAAACGACAAATGACTTACGACAGACTCTATCAAATGCGCCAAGTGGCCGAAGTTTAGTTATTTATCTATCTGAGACTGGCATATAGCATAGTCGCTGTTACGGAGAGGGGATTGTTGTAGAGGAGGTCTATCATAGAGGTGGTTTATGGAACGCCAAATCTACATAAACTCAAATAATTAAAGCTAGCTCTGAATAATAATTAGACTTAGCATTATATATTTAGATCTATCTCCAAATCATTTGAAGAGCTCTCTAAATCATTTGGTGTTAGCTCTAAATATTTAGAGCTAGCAATAATTGTTTTAGTGTATGTACATTTTTACGTTCCATAGAGTTTTGACAATATGCTCTATATTCCAGACAATGCTGGCCAATGTCAACATCAGCATGACCAATGAGACTCTGTACGGCAATGTGATTAACCTCACGTAAGTACACTGTGTGGCTCTGACAGGAGAAATGGGGTGTATGCCATGTGTGGCCAGTCTGGCTCTATATGTGGCTGTGACTGGATAATGTGATTAGTGAAATGGGTTACCTAATATGCATCTGCTAACACATACATACCAATAGCATGTACAGTGGTCCCATGGTGTCCAGTTTAGAGAGGTTCCACTGTAAATCAGGCATATGCCCATTCTGAAATGTATTGGCGTGCTTTTCAATCATAAACATACATTAACATCTGAGATAAATGATCAACACACCCATCAAACATAAAATTACAGAGGTTTCCTTGGTGTCCGGTTTAGAGAGGTTCCACTGTAATATATAGAGCATGGGTCGTCCGTCTGCAAGACCAATAGTTCGCTTAATCTTTATAGTAATCATGCACAAATTGTGACAGTGTGCGTTTCTTTTCTCCTTTCAATAACGAGGCAATCATGCGCAGACGACACGTGATAGCGTCAATGTTCACCTGTGTTCACTGAATGTACGATATACTAACTGGTAAATCGAGTTTCCGTCGCAAAACTATTCGGTTCGAGGATACAATGTAACCATTGCCCGTGTACGTGTTTTTCCCTAGTTTCTCGACCAAAGAAAGCACAACACTTCGTTACAAATAATCACAATATTCGCCAATAACTATTAAATTAATAATTAAATGTTTCAATAAGTAATAAACCAGATGGCCCCAGCCCGCATGTCGAGCCCGCCGAGGCATTTGATGGTATCAGAGTGTATTTATTTGAAGTTTGAATTAAGGGTTGTGGAGATATAAGGTATGTACGAAAATTCATTTGACCTTGATCTTGGGCATGTGGGCTGCATGGGTGGGCTATAGAATGAAAATATGGATGATAATAAATAATTATTTGAAGTTTGAAGTAAAGTGGAGTAAGTGTTGTGGAGATATAAGGTATGTACAAACTTTAACAGACCTTGACCTTGTGCATGTGGAATTTCAAAGTAATTTGACATTGACCTTGGGCATGTGGAACGCATGGGCAGGCTATAGAAGGAAAATATGGATGATGAATAAGAAGTATTGGATGTTGGAAGTAAGTCGGATAAGTATTGTGGAGATATAAGGTATGTAAAAACTTTAACACAAATTTCAAAGTCATTTGACCTTGACCTTGGGCATGTGGACCGCATGGGCAGGCTATAGAAGGAAAATATGGATGATGAATAAGAAGTATTGGATGTTGGAAGTAAGTCGGATAAGTCTTTTGGAGATATAAGGATAGTAAAAACTTTAACACAAATTTCAAAATCATTTGACTTGACCTTGGGGCACAGGGGCCGCATGAGTGGGACACAGAATGAATATATGGATGATGCCCAATAAACATACAAAGTTTCAAGCAAACATGACATCCGGTTACCGAGATAGTAGGTATGTGAAAACTTTAACGCAAATGTTGGTACAAACTTTCACGCAAACTTCTAAGTCATTTGACCTTGAACTTGGGGCACAGGGGCCGCATGAGAGCATGACACAGCATGAATATATGGATGATGACTAATGAGTTTATGAAGTTTCAAGTCAATGTGACTCAGGATTGCAGAGATATAAGGTATTTAAAAACATTAACGCAAATTTCGGACGCACGGACGCACGGACTTCATTGTGATCACTATGTCTCGCTTTCCGCAAGCGGGCTCGCTTTAAATTGATTTATTACAAATCCAATATGTGAACTATAACTATTACATGTACTTACTTCGTGACCGTGTATTTAAATCCATGTTCCTTCCCGGATTGGTCTGGAATCCGGGTTGTCTCGGCGCTCTTCTTCAGCGCTTGTAATGCCACCTTATTGGCTGCAATGAAAACACCGACATCACATTATAGAATGTGCCAGCCACATTCGATCACTGTTCGTCTGCATGTAAGATCGATAATACACCCGCTTTTTAACGGGTGGAGTATTCAGACTATTTTGTAGAAGCATGCGCAGAGATTTAATATTATTTCCGTATTGTGTAAACTACTCTATATTTCAGTTTACACAACAGCTGCTTGTCTTGACCGATGACGATACATGTGTCAAGCAAATCAGTTGTGTAAAATGAAATTTAATATAGAATTCTGCGCATGTGTCTACAAAACAATCAGAAACCGGTCAACAGAAGGCACATAATTATAACCCATTTGTGTTATGAACGTGCAATCCGAACACGTGCACAGGTATAAAATAACAATTATATACATTCATGTGTCAAGCAAATCAGTTGAGCAAAGCTAGAATGATTCACATAATACGGAAGTAATATTTATAATCTGCGCATGCTTCTACAAACTAGTCTGAAACTAGCCGACAGTAGACACGTAAAGTCCATATAGTGATGTGTGTTCCGAAATTAGTATATACAAGGGCGGGTTCATGTGTTTGTGTGCGTGTGGGGGGTGGGGGGATATATTCGCCAAATTGTATCATTGTCCGTCTACACCTTGTTTCCCTAACATACGCTCTAAAATACGCCAGAACACAGAAAATGCGATATATATATCGATACATTGCTCAGCATGAATCAGCGTCTGGGGGCCGTTTTACTAAACTTCGTTCGACTAAAATGTTCGTAAGTGCAAACTTATGATAGTCTGTAAATTTCAATGCTTTCTTGTACACAATTATTGGATTTACATTTATTGAGCATATGCTCAATACATGTAAATCCATCAATTGAAATTTCCAGGCGATTTTAAATTTGCACTTACGAACATTTTAGTCGTACGAAGTTTAGTGAAACGGGCCCCTGATATGTACAGTCTATTGGCGAACATTTAACATGGGATTTACTTGAAATTGGGCTTATGGCTTTCATTTCCATTTGACTTCTGATTTACAAGCGAATACTTCTAGCTGAATAAGGATATACACTGTTTCTTGTAATTTTAAAACAAGCGATAGACTGAATGGCTGCAGTCTGATCTGGGTGCACACTGGTCGCAGAAGCCATCAACCCCATTGCTCAACTCACAGCCACATATGATCAATCTAAGACTCAATTGAAGGGGTGAGTGGATAAAGGGGGCTATGTCCATAAGGGACTATGTCCTACTGACACCTTTAATTTATTTTCGTACCATAATTTAGTCCGTTGGCCGTAATCCGAGTTTTAAATCCTGGGTTGCGAGCGTCTACGACAGTTGCCAAAACCAGCACCGACAACAACAACACACATGTTACTTCAAACATGGTAGAGATCGCTATAAACCAAAAAATCTGAAACGAAAATGATTTGATATGTGCAATGATTGGTTTGATTGATTGATTGATTGATTGATTGATTGATTGATTTATTTATTGATTTATTGATTTATTGATTTATTGATTTATTGATTTATTGATTTATTTAATTGATTTATTGATTTATTGATTTATTAATTTATTAATAGTATTAGTATTATTAGATTGGGCAAATGTAATGCAGGTACGAGACTCCGCCATTCGAACACAGACACATCAAAATATATAGACAGTCTGTATGTATTGTATACGCAAGGAAAACACTCTGACAAATACATTTAATTTTTAACACAGCAATTAATTGACTAATAATACGTTTTTATCTTAATTTTCAAGCTCATTTGAACTTTATTCCAAATTTCATTTCCAACATGTAGCCAACTGTCGACGAATATATAATTAAGATCATCCGACAGATGTATGTTGTATTATTATACGGAATGAGAAATTAATGCTTTTATAATTTGTGGCAAATTTATTACACATTTCTTAAGCAATTAAGTACGAAGCCCCGCAGGGTAAAATTCTTTCCCACGAAATAACAATTCGTTCCCTGAATATAACAATTCGTTCCCACGAAATAACAGTTCGTTCCCACGAAATAACAATTCGTTCCCTCAATTTAACAATTCGTTCGCACGAACTAACAATTCGTTCCCACGAAATAACAATTCGTACCCTCAATTTAACAATTCATCCCTCGGGAACGAATTAATAATTCGTGGGAACGAATTGTTATATTGTGGGAATGAATTGTTAATTCGTGGGAACGAATTGTTATAGCGAGGGAACGAAGTGTTAAATTGAGGGAATTAATTGTCATTTCGTGGGAACGAATTGTTAATTCGTGGGAACGAATTGTTATATCGAGGGAACGAATTAATAAAAAGAAAATCCATGTCCCCTCCGTACATTTGAGTTTTATTCCAAATTCCATTTCATATAGCCAACTGTCGACGAATATATAATTATAATTCCAGCACAAAAGTATTTACACAATTCCCTAACATTTGATTGGCCCGTAGCAAGTCTCTGTCCAAAATTTATATCCCAGTAAACTCCCATGCTGAACTACTTTCCGTAACCGTGAGGCGCAGTTAAAATAATTCTTAAGAAAACGGAAAATAAACACATTTTCTTGATGAATTTATTTCAAATGCTGGAATTATAAGGAATGAATGGCCTTTTTGTGGAATTTATCAGGGATATAAACTTGGAAAAGTCTCGGGAATACTGGACGAGGCCTTCCGGCCTTCGTCCAGTATTCCCGCGACTTTTCCAAGTTTATACCCCGATAAATTCCACCAAAAGGCCATTCATTCCTATAATGATCACCAGATGTATGTTGTATTATATGAAATGATAAATTATATATTTATTATTTGTGGCAAATTTATTACACATTGCGTAAACTATTAACATATTGACGTACCTTATAAATAACCACGCTATGCACTTCCAGATCTGAATATACGCTTGTATTGCCAGTATAAACGTGAAAACGCATACCTGTATACCAGGTAAATACATAAGTATGGTGTCATATTTGTACCATCTACAATTACTTACTTCGGAAAACATCTTTTGAAAGATGAGTCTGAGATTGTGTAGAACAAAACATAATATTGGCAACATTTTTCAAAAATTCAAAATGGCCGCCATATTGACATATGTTCCTATTTTTCCATCGATAATATATATTGTTCTTGGAAATATAGTGCTCAACAACCATATACTGCACAAAAAATACCAACTGGCCGGAGGTGCCCATTTTGTTACGGTGTAACAGTGTAACAAGTGTAACGAAGGTATTTTCCCCCATTGTTACAGTAACAACTGTAACGAAAAGACACAGTGTGAACAGCAGAAGTTATTTTCTCAAGTTTCATTGTAATGGTGTAACAAGTGTAACAAAGACAGATGCTGGATGATAATCAGGTTTTTGTACTGGAACAAAATATCAAACAGTGTGTATCCACATCATGATCACGGTGATTATTTTTCTTCTGTCCTACAGACTACAGTGTGTTTGAGCCTGGGTATGAGCCTTGCATTATGATAGTGGCAATGTCTATATGATAGACTATAATGTGTTTGCATGTGTTTACAAGTTCATCATACAGATTAAATGTCCATTCTCAAGTCAAATCATTCTGTGACAGACCGTTCTGTTCTAATTAAGAAGTGTGTATTTTCCTGACTGTGATTTATGGCCCCATAGAAACCCTGCCGTATGTATGAGAAAACCGGTATTGTTACATTTGTGAGCGTGACGCATGACAAATGTTTCATTGATGGAATGACGAACAGTGCGTAACCTGATCAGACTGTGAGGATGCACACCGTTTATGCAGTCACTGCCAAATGTACCAAAAACATCCATTTCTGTAAGTTTTCTATTTTCCCCATATTTTCTAAATTTATATATGTGTAGCACCTGATCTATTTACCATTTGTGGATGTGACTGGAGACATGGGGTTTATAGGATTTGTCACCAGTGTATATCCTGACAAGACGGAAACATTGCGAAACGACAGCTCTAGACGAATCATAATGCTGATTGTTTTATTTTGGATTGCAGATGAACGCTTTTATTTAAACATGGCAGAAGTACCTTTGTCCTTTATCAAAATGTTTGCAAACTGTAGATCCCGATGAGCTGGCTATTCACGAGCCGTCTCATCAGGATCAACGCCATATTTGTACCAGAAAAATGACCCCTAATACAGCGTAATGTAACAGTTACTTAGAGGTTAATACGTGGCTTGTTTGATATCGGCCTAGGTATTGGCCCGAGGTATAAACTTGGTATCAGCCTGAGACTGAAGACCGAGGGACGATATCTAGGCCGATATCAATCAAGACACGTATTAACGTCTTTATTACTTAGATTACTTAGATATCAATTGCAATATCAATCATCCGGCAGTTGTGATAATCCTATATTAAAATATATACCGTTATCCATGATTGAATGATGAAATACAGAGCTTACAAATTTAAATTCCCGGCATCTGTCAAAATTTACGCAAAACATACGCAATGCGCATGCCCAAAGGAAGTTAAGGAACTGGTTTAATACGCGCGCGAGACATGGTATCGGACTGGAAACGGCGGTATCAGACTAGGAACGATGATATCAGACTAGAAATGGCATCAGACTAGACTAGAGATGGTATCAGACTAGAAGTTTCAGTGTTAGACTGGAAAACACGCCGTATCAGCATGGACTGTGTATCTTATTGCTGTAGGCAAATACAGGCAATTTCTAGGCAAAAATTGATATCTAAGTAATAAACACGGATAACCACAGTGCATGGTTTCTTTATTTTATTCTAAAATCACCAGAAATGGCGAGTCTTAAATACTCTAAAGCCAGTCTATTTATAAACCGCTATGATCTCTACAGCTATCGAGACATTCACCTGTAACAATTATACTATTTATAGATTAAATATAAATGTTTTGAAATATCGCTAGTATAAGTACATGTATATATTAATAATAATATACATGTAGTGGATAAAGATGTGCATTGTGATGGAACTTTCTGTGTTAGAACAACTGTAGCACGAAAACGTCATGACTCGAGCGGTCCGCCGTCCGCAAATATTGATAACGACGACGTAACGTACGTCATGTCAAAACAACGTCGCTGAGACAAAGTGACGTCAGATGGGTATTTTTGTTGGTCTAGAAAGATGGTTTATCAGCTGAATACAGCATTGGTTTATATATCATATTGTTCGAGAGGGATTATATTTTCTAAATATGTTGAAAACTCAATTTCACATTTTTGACCTACAGTCGTTTCTGTCAAAATGTTCCGGGTTTATACATGTACAAAGTGTTGTGCGTTGCGTATCCGTGGAGTTTCCGTTAGTTGCGTGTCGTCTACGTGTAATACGTTTTCGGCCATGCGTTGCGTTTCCCCACTCTTGCGCATGCGCGAAATTCGAACAAACCGTGTTCAACGCATTGAGTTTCAAAAGCGTGTAATCCGTGTACAATGGTTGTAAACGTATACAACGGTTGTAAACGTATACAACGCTAAGGTAAACCGTTTAAACGATTTAACACTTTCTTTGACGAACGGTTACACGCTTCTACATGTACACAGCACCGTACAGATGAAACCGTGTTGTACGTATAACACGTTTCCACGGGTTTTAACGCATTACACATTTTGGTATGCCAACCGTGTATCGCGTAGAATGCTCAGATCGTTCCTCGTGTGTATATATATACTTCTAGACTCAACAGGGCTTCTAAAATTTTCAGTTTTCCGGTTCTGGACCGATTTTTTAACTCTCAGACCGATTTAGATTTGAAAACTAGTCTTAAAAATCGGTCCGAGAAAAATTGGCAGTCGGCTGCTATAAACCTTGTAAATTTACCGGTTTTGACCACCAAGTAATTTATGACACATATCCGCGGGCCATATCCGTGTTAAACCAGTGTGCAGCTCGCTGTGTATTCAGTTTCTCCAAATATCGAGTTTTCTTAACACACGCGTGGGACAGGTGTATAGCGGATTAGTGACTGAAATAGACTGGCTTCAGCGTAAAGATACGAGAGTTCCTAGACTCGCCATTTCTGATGATGTTAAAATAAAATAAAGAAGCCATGCACTGTGTTTATCTGTGTTCGTAATATTTAACCCCAAGTAACTGACACGGACTATCGGCCCGAGATATTCCATATTAAGTTAGGAACTGTTACATTACGCTGTATTATGGGTCATTTTTGTGTATATAAAATGTACATGTACGTAGGAATGCCGCATAACCTGATGAGCCGGCTCACGTGATCTACAATTCGCAAACATTTTGATAAACGACAAGGTACATCTGTCGTGTTAAAAGCGTGACTCATTAGGCATCAAGGATTAGGGATCAATTGAAGTGCTAAATCACACCGCCGATGTACTTTGAACTCGATTTGAGGGTATGTATTCGCGACGAAACAAGGACGCCTCGAAGCGATCGGGGCCGAACAGGTATTCGCGTTAAAACGTGTAACCGTTGTACACGTTTCAACGCTTTCATATAGCTACACGCTTCCAGGTAAAGCGTTGTACACGTTTCAACTCTTTCACCTCGCTACATATGTATACGCCAAAGCGTGTTATAGGCCTTGAAGCTAAACGTATTACACGCTTTACAACTAAACGGTTTGACAATGTGTATTACACGTGTACGAACCGTATTATACGTTTAAAAAACGTATACAACGTTATTAAACTAAACGGTTTGACAATGTGTATTACACGTGTACGAACCGTATTATACGTTTAAACAACGTATACAACGCTACAGCAAACCGTTGCGTTCGCGTTGAGTTTGCAAGTTTTGTCTACGGTGGAACAAAAACGGAGACTGCACTGTATACAGGAGGTTTTCGCTTGGCGCGTCACATATATGTTCACAGTTTTGATGAGTCACGGTGGTTATCACATTATGTGTAATACAATTCCTTCGTTACTGATACATGCAAGAGTTTACAAAATACGAAATTGTATTCACTAAATGCAATCTGACACACATAAATGAAACTAAATCAGAAACAGGTACTGTATCGTTTACGACTACATGTACGTTTTTGAACTTTCACACTAGCATTAAATAGCATTTTATCCATATAATATCACATATCTACTGTACATACATGTATGTAAGATCTCGGTAAACGATATACTAAAACGAAAATAATAAAACAGTTATCGGGTCCATACGCGAACTGGGTTGCCGACACCACCAGATCACATGCTACTCAACATTACTCGTTTCTGATCATTTATTTTCATAACAACATCGAGAACGTACATTTATATTTTGACATAATGGTAATTAAAATAGTCAATGGTCTACATACAATTGTTTTTCTTCGCTAATGGTACACCGACTAACACACGATAATACACTCAATATCGTCTGTCATTACCAGCTGTCAATAACGACGTCAGCTATGTCAAAAGCATAAATGGAAGCGACGTTTCCGACCTGATTTAGTCCATAACGTCATTTTCGCACGACGCGGCTCATACAATGTTTGAAGAGGTAAGCCGATGTTCACACTGGTAGTCTACGTTTGAGGGTGTATTTGTCGCATATTTGTGGGGCATTTTAGTAAAATATACACGTATCCCAAAAAGGGCGGACAATAATAAAGATCAGGGTCTACACTGATACATACAAAAGGTTATACAAATTCTGATAACGTAAGAAGAGCATACACTGATATGTTTGAGGGTGTATTTGTGCTATATCTATATATTAAACTATATTTGCATGTATTTCCCATATGATTGGTGATTCAATGTGCATTAATCGAACATATGGCCAATTTAACAGATTTATTTGACTACATATGTTAATTAAATAATGTGTTTTGTGTCAATATATGCTTTACACTACTATCTGACACTATCTAGGGGGTATTTGTGGTATATTTATATGGGCCGCGCCAAACGAAAACCAGGCTTAATGACAACGTCATGAAAAGCGGTAAACGACCGGAAAAACGAGTTTGCAGCGTCGCTGTAAAAGTTCACATTTTGCCCTCCCATTTACGTTTACTGGTGTCAGTTAACATTAAGTGTGAACAGAAAACGGAAAATTATAACTTACTGAAACGTTCACTAATATGAGACGCGATGCCTTGCACCTTAGTACACATATTATGACGTAATAACTTGACGTCACGTACTTGTGACGTCACTGAACGTGCATACATGTTTGACGTTATGGCCATGGTGTCGTGACAATATATTATAGCAAGGATACTTGCACGAGTTCCTCGCAGCATCAATGACTTAGAAATGCTTCAGGCGCTGTGCATTGTCGCCTAACTGTCGTTCTTTGACATTGTCACTCTTTTTCGTCGGTTATCCTTATGAATTTAAAATGGTGAACGCATAATATAACTGGCTACATATCAGCGAAGTATTCGCTTACACTGCACATTGAATCCTAAATAATCTTAAATATGAACAACCTAGAGTATGCCAACGATATTACCATCTATTATCTTGGTAAATTGAGACACTTTTGAACAATACTATTCAGTACTTAGCGAATGATATGCCATTTAATGCCACTCATTTTATCACAAACGGAGGTTGACAAGCATCTATATAATGACATATATATCTAGGGTTTGTATTGAATTTGGCAAAACAAATGTATCAAAATCTCTCTAATGGATTCAGAATCAGTGAGTTCAATGCAGCTCCTTCATTGTTTGTGTATAAGCAATACATAATGCACAAAACACACAATGAGGTCGGTGGAGTTTTCTAAAAGTCTTGAAATTAATTGGAAATTTGATGGTCATAAACTTGCTTTTCGCACGATTTGTAGTATCAAATCATTAGCTTATCACCTGACTGCATACTTATGTATGTCTGAATCAGGCGATGGTAATGCGATCCTCAAGAAAAACACACGGCGACAATTATAAGTTATCACGCTACCAAATCTGCCCGACGTCGTGTTTTGTTACAAATTTAATGTTATAAGCGGCCTACTTCCTACTTTAAAATATGTCGTCGCATACGAAATGTTAAATAATGTCGCTATTATTCCCCAAAATTATTTCAGACAGCAGCAAACAACATGGAAACGCCAACACTCTGCCTTATTTTAAAATTATTCATACGGAATTACGTTACTTGGGCAGCAATTCAAAGCATGACGTTACATTAATAGCAACTGCAATAAGCATTATTTTCATACTTTGTCTTGGCCCAATGGGAAACACTTGGAAAGGCTACAAGATATCCAAATTTGGTTGACATGCGATAAAAGATGACAAATCTATAGGACTTGTCCGGTTATTTTATCAACACCCCTTGTATACGCCGTTGATAAAAACGTCGTAATTTCAACGTCAATGATTTAAAACATCGTATAAGTTTTGACCACGCGTCATAAAAATAATGAAAAATAATTGGGATACATTGATCATTTTGGCGGCATATGGCTTTTAAAAGATGTACAATTCAGAAATACACTAAAAAGTAAAAACTTAAAATTTTGTCATTAAGCCCGGTTTTCGCATGGCGCGGCTCATATGTATTTATACTATATTTGGGTGGAATTTGGTGGATTTGGGTGCTTCGTGTAACCGTGCCCCGGACCCCACTAGCATTCTCACGAACTTTGTTCGTTCGACGGTATGACCGCACCACTTTTCAATACCCCTCCTACGCCGCTGGCACATATCACGTGTACTATGCGAAATTGGTTTTGGGTTAATCTTTTAAATCAATAAAAAAAATGAAAAGATGGATGTGCATTCACCTCTCTCATAAAATTACGCCGATTTTCACCCATTACGCCGCTCTTTCACCTTTATCCAAATAATCGACCATTACGCCATTTAGTGACGCCGTGCATTTCCATGCCTCCGATAACCGTAGGCTAAATCGATCAGCCAATGGTAACTAGGCTTTGAGATCGATTAACCAATCGTAACTCGGGTTGTGACGGATGCCCAAAATATATTTTAAGCGATCAGCTAATGATAACTAGGCTTTGTGATCACTTAACCAATCGTAACTCGGGTTGTAACAGGTAGCAGAATCCACCGTTTAGGCCGAAGTAGTATATAGGGTATCAGTACGTTACCGTTTTTATATAACAAGATAACAGAGTGAAACAAACACTCCACACCTACAATATAGTATAAAATCCCTATAAACAAATTAATGTAATAAGCATTAATTACAGTGTTTTATATCCATAGAGCATAAAAGGTGAATGAAGTAGAAAGTTTATAGATAGTTGTGTTATAGTTAATAAACTACTAAAAACAAAAATTGAAAAACCCTATAATTTTTATGCAGATAATTTACAATTAAACATTAATTATTTATATATATAAACAACAATATTATCAAATCATATACAAATATGAACTTGAGTAATATGAGCCGACAAAGTCCTGCAGTATATCAACAACTTGTTGACGGTATAGAAGGACTCCCCAACATTGATACATTGAGGAGCGATCTAACCAAAATGGGTATACCTTTTACCATGAGGATGAAAGAGAAAAGACTTCAAAAGTTGATAACCGAGGGAAAGAATGATATAATATGGAGTAGAATGCGGAGATCCGCAGCTAAAGGGGTTTTTAAAAATATTGAGAAGAAAGATATAAATAAAATATCAGATACAATAAACTCAGAAGCGCAAGCTGTACTGTTATCTAAAGGTGTTGGACTTATTAAAAAACCGAAGCGTAAGATTAACACCTCACTAGTAAGTAAGATAGTGAAAGAAGGGCCAGAAATACTTGAAGATATAGAGGGATTTGGGGTTAATATAGTGAGAGGACGACGTGTTGTAACAATCACAATAAAGAGAAATCTTGATCGTAATTCCTCAAGAAGACTCATGAAACAGCTCGATAATAAGATGACAGTAGTTTTTATTTAAGATATTCATACTCGATAAGTTGCAACACATTGAGGAGGTTGATGATGGGGGGAAACCTAACATAATAACATTTGGTAAAAACATTTCAGGAAGTCCCACATTTGAAGGGTCTGTTGGGGTACGCCAATGGGTTAAAATGCAGGAAGAAAATAGATTGAACGTTGATAAAATAGATAGACCAAATACGAAATGGTTGTTCGTAAGATGGTTAAGCACAACAATTAAAATTATTTACACCAGCCAGGTTTCACCACGAGATACACAAGTAACTGCACTAGGTGGTGGAAAAACTCCCGAACTGGTTGAGAAATAAGAAAGGGATAAAACCACTCGACACTTTCAACGATAATTTATGTCTGTTCAGATGTTTAGCTTTATATAAAGACACATCATTGAGAGCTGATAGATCAATAAAAGAGATAAAATCTTTAAACAAAAAGTATCAAGATTTCCTTGTGGGAAAGCGTAAAAAAGACGGTCCTATAGGTTTTGAGGATCTTAATACTGTTGAAGAATGTTTCAAAATTGGGATTGAAGCGTACGAGCCTGAAGAAACTGGCACTTGGTATATCAGACATACAGCTGCCCACTATGAAGAAATTGGTGTTATGAAAATGAAGATAGGTATTTACAACAATCACGCGTTTCTTATAACAGACATGAAAAAGGCCACGCAAAACTATGCCTGCCCTAATTGTCAACAACGATTTACTCAATCCCACTGTATCGCGAGACACGCGCAAACTTGCAATCGCGGTCAAACTAAAGTATCTTGTAAAGGCCTGGAAATAGACAGACCACAATCTGCATTCGAGAAAGCATTTTACCCTAAACCTCATTGTAGTAAGAAATCTATAGAGTGGATGAATAAGCTTTCCAAAAATCATCATATTCATACGGCCGTTTGTGGTCACGGTGGAGAAAGAGTAATAATGAAAGCACCGGTTGATGGATATTGTTCCGAAACCAACACAGTTTATCAATTTCACGGATGTTACTGGCACGGTTGTCCACGCCATAGTAAGAATAGACAAGATAAGTATGCAAACACAATTACGCGAGATTTAATAATTAGAGATTCATATAATTTAGTTACAATTTGGGAATGTGAGTACGACCGACAGAGAAAGAAAGCCATAACACCACCTATTTCAACACCCCCAACAGTAATTTATCCATATAAAATAGTGTGATTTTGAGTCTTTACTGGTTAAGAGTTCTCCAGACAGACTCATAAAAGATCTAGATGTGATTGATACCCATATTCCAATAAGTGTAAGTGTTGGTGATACGTTAACTAGAAAAGTTGTGCACATTTGTGATACAAACCCAGAGAACCTAGTTAAACGATTTATGAAAGAAGTATCTAAACGCGGAGATAAGATAAGAGAAGAAGTTGGTAAAAATCCAGTATACGGTTTTCCAACCGATTTCGATCTACTTCCAACCGTCCAGCAGAAAGAAATCACAAGATGGATTTCACAGGTTCCTACATTAGGATTTAACTGTGGATCATACGATTTGAATGTTATTAAGAAATATTTAGTAGGGATTATATCAGATACTACAGATAAAGTAATGGTTGGTAAAAAAGCAAATACGACCGTTTATTTGATGACTCCAGAATTAAAATTTCTAGATGTGAGAATGTATCTATCTCCAGGTGTGAGTTCTTATGATAAATGGGTACGCGCATACGGTTGCGGAATGTAATAAATCATTCTTTCCATACGAGTGGTTTGATAATTATGATAAGTTAAACTACCAAGGGTTACCACCTATCGAATGTTGGACTAACAGCTTAGCACCTAGTAATACAATTAAACCTGAGGAGTTAGCCGCGTGTGTTGAAATTTTATAAAGCAAGAGGTATGGAAAGTTTCAAAGATTGGTTAGAATATTACAACGATCTAGATGTTTCTCCGTTTTTAGAAGCTCTAGAGAAGATGTCTAACTTTTATTCACTCAAAGGAATAGATATGTTTAAAGACGCCGTTACCCTTCCAGGAGTCGCATTGCAATATATTTTGAGAGGAACAATTAAAGAATATGTTAAAACTTATAAGACTAAAGAAAGCGCAGAAGTTCGCAAGAAATGTCCACCACTATTTGCGCCTGAAGAGGAAGAGTATGAAATGTTGAAAGGTGCACTAGTTGGAGGACCTTCTATAGTATTTACAAGACATGCAGAGGTTGGTGTTACAAGATTAAGATCCACCCCAGATGGTAATGGAAAAAAATGTAAGTCTGTATTAGGATTGGACGCTAACGCTCTTTATCTCTCAACGCTCGCCAGGGACATGCCTTGTGGCAAGGGTGTTTTAACAAAAACTTCAACCCCATTTAATAAGACTAGGATAGATAACCTCACCAACGGAGTTAAGAGTGGTACTTGGTTTGGGTTTGCGGAGGTCGACATCCATGTTCCTGACAGTTTATACGCAACCTTTTCAGAAATGTCACCTATCTTTATAAATCGTGTAGTGGAGGAAGATGAAGTTCCAGACCATATGTTGAAATATCTTCATGATACAAACCGTAATCGAGGAGATGGTAAGAAATTGGTTGGAGCTATGAGTGCAGAGAAAGTTTTACTATTTACACCACTATTGAAATGGTATCTAAAACATGGTTTAATCATCACAGGAGTGCATAGGATTATAAAATATAAACCCGGGAAACCGTTTGAATGGTTTGTGAAAGAAGTTACTGCAGCGCGTAGGAAGGTGATGTAAATGTTGAAGCCGCCCCGATTGCAGATATTATGAAATTATTAGGAAATTCGTGTTGTGGAAAAATGATAGAATCTCCCGAAAAACACCTATGTACCACTTATACTAAAGATGAGACGTGTGTTGATAGATCATTAAGATCTGCGTATTTTGAGGATATTGAAGAGATAGGTGATGCGTACGAAATATCCAGTAGAAAGTCTTCAGCTAAAATGACAAGACCATTTCATTGTGGTATAGCTGTATATCAATACGCCAAGTTGAGAATGTTAGAGTTTTATTATGACTTTCTCGATAAATATGTTGATAGAGCTGACTTTGAGTTAGTACAGATGGATACAGATAGTATGTATATGGGTATCAGCGGAATGAATTCGTTGGAAGATGTGATAAAACCACACCGTTTAGAGAGTTTTAAGAATTGTAAAAACGAATGGCTCGCTTGGGATAAATGGAGTAACAGAGAGCCAGGACTTTTCAAAACCGAATTCGTAGGGGATCGTGCAATCGCATTAAGCAGCAAGTGTTACGTAGTTGAGAAAATAGATAGAGATATCAAGCCTTCTGCAAAAGGATTTAACGCCCGGCAGAACACCCTCAACTGGGATAGATATAAGGCAGCACTAGATCTCACTAATAAAGATGTAGGTATGAATAGAGGTTTCCGCATGCTAAGTGGTTCTATGAGAACTTACACGCAAAAAAAATTAGGACTATCCGCCTACTATGATAAGAGAAGATTGAATGTAGATGGAATACACACCACTCCTTTATAAGTTAAGTATAATAGGGTTAGGAGGGCGTCCACGCGTTTCCTTATTAATTTCTATTGGAATAGAATCCCAATCAATAGTTTTAAACATTTCAACTAATCTCCATATTGAGTTAACCGGTTTGACCCAACTCCATATTTTTCCATAATTTTGTTAGCAGATATTACACCCTTAGCTTTCATTATTTCTATAAGTTCAACATCATTTATAAACGTCTTCACCATGGTTATAATATATAATGGATTATAATTATGTTCAATATTAAAACTAATTATAATAACGGTGAGTTTTTTAAAAAAGAGTGTTAAAAAAAGAAAAACCAATTTAATAATTAATTTATTTAAATTATTAACAAGTTGCAGGTATTAATAATTCTTTCTCGGCCTTCCAACCGGGTTTTTAAATAGGCTTTTTAGATTAATATTTTCCAATTTTTCATCTTTTTCCAAACACCCCAAACTTTCAACTCTATTAATAAAATGTTTCATATTTATTACCGAATCCCATATTTCCTTTTGTCTTTTTACACAAATGTGATACTTTTTTCTAGTTTGTTGTGCAGTAACAACATATCGCGCTAGAATAATATTAACCAAATCTTCATCAGAAAGTTTAGTCTTTGTCATAATAAATTCAAATTTATTAGAAAACTAAGTTTTCTTATAATATATGTACGTGTAGTTTTTGTTTAACAGAAAAAATAAAAATACATTTATTTAAAACATGGTAGTTGAAAACAGTACGGATTTTACACTCCTATAACACCAATATGAGAAAGTGAGCCAGAACCGCCATGCTACTGGTAGGGTAGTTGAAACCAGTACAGATTTACCACGGGTTTTAATCACGGAATTATACTTTTTATTTTAATTCCTTTTAATTCTTTTAAATTATTATATATTTTTTTTCTTTTTGATTTTTAATTTCTTCTTTTTCTTTGAAACGTTTTAACTCCACCGCCCGACAGGTGTTTTGCATTCGTTACCATGAAACCGTTTCCAACTCACCTGATTCCCACAACTTATTAAGACGTGCGCTACCTATTTTATACTTCATTTTTAAGATGATCTGCAGTTACCTTTCCACGAGATAAAACGATATCTTCAACATTTGTATTTGATAAGTATGACTTCGGCATTTTAATCATTTACTAAAATGAATTACTATAATAAGGCATTATATTAAATGCTCAAAATGCTTAAAATGCTTAAAATGCTTAAAAATCAAAATCAGCCCAACCTAGATCTATACGCTCTTGGGCGTACGCTTCATCAAAACCCGAATCAATATATTGTTGAACCAATTCTTCATAATTTCCCTGAATTGAATAACCGCGTTCTTCTTTTAAAGTATTTGTTGGACTATATTTTTTCTTAATAATGATTTTATCTTTAAATTGTTCTGGACTTATCTTTTCACTATTTAAACACAACTTAGACATAGTTTATAATAGATATATAAAACACGTTCAAAACGATAATTATTTGATCAACTAATTTCAAAGAAATTAAAAATTAAATGGAACAGATAATTTTATGGGAAATGGAGTTTTATAAGGGTTTTGCTGGTGAATATTTTCCTTATTATAAAATGAAAGCATTATGTAAAATAGAGTACATGAAATATCAGCGCAACCTATTACGCACCGATAAAAGAGTTGCATTTTCAATATTATATAGAAAATTATCTAGTTGTTTTAAGAAACAACTTAGAGAAATGAAGGGTTTAATCAAGATTGATAGAATATTAGTTGAAGAGAATGCAGCTAATTTTACAAACATATTTCAAATCAAAGATTCATTTGCGGATATGACTTTCTACGAAGAAACGGAAGAAATGAGTTCTTTGTTTGAACAAATTGCAACTAAAGGTTACTGGGCAATTGATGACGAATGGCAAGTAATTGCTGACTAATGCTGAGTAATTATTGACTAATGCTGAGTAATTATTAACTAATTCTGAGTAATTATTGAAAAATCCTGAGTAATTATTACTTAAGGCTGAGCAAACTACGAGTAAATAATGCCCAAAAGGTCCAAAATGCCCAGAATTAGTTACAAAAATTTAAATGACTTAAAAAATAGTGAAAAAAAACGCCAGTACAACTTATTGTAATATATTGGTACAGCTATTTATACTCTATATACTGCTATAAAGGGCGTTTTTTTTCACTATTTTTTATTTTTTAAGTCATTTAAATTTTTGTAACTAATTCTGGGCATTTTGGACCTTTTGGACATTATTTACTCGTAGTTTGCTCAGCCTTAAGTAATAATTACTCAGGATTTTTCAATAATTACTCAGAATTAGTTAATAATTACTCAGCATTAGTCAATAATTACTCAGCATTAGGTCAGCAATTACTTGCCATTCGTCATCAATTTGATTGCCCAGTAACCTTTAGTTGCAATTTGTTCAAACAAAGAACTCATTTCTTCCGTTTCTTCGTAGAAAGTCATATCCGCAAATGAATCTTTGATTTGAAATATGTTTATAAAATTAGCTGCATTCTCTTCAACTAATATTCTATCAATCTTGATTAAACCCTTCATTTCTCTAAGTTGTTTCTTAAAACAACTAGATAATTTTCTATATAATATTGAAAATGCAACTCTTTTATCGGTGCGTAATAGGTTGCGCTGATATTTCATGTACTCTATTTTACATAATGCTTCATTTTATAATAAGGAAAATATTCACCAGCAAAACCCTTATAAACTCCATTTCCCATAAAATTATCTGTTCCATTTAATTTTTAATTTCTTTGAAATTAGTTGATCAAATAATTATCGTTTTGAACGTGTTTTATATATCTATTATAAACTATGTCTAAGTTGTGTTTAAATAGTGAAAAGATAAGTCCAGAACAATTTAAAGATAAAATCATTATTAAGAAAAAATATAGTCCAACAAATACTTTAAAAGAAGAACGCGGTTATTCAATTCAGGGAAATTATGAAGAATTGGTTCAACAATATATTGATTCGGGTTTTGATGAAGCGTACGCCCAAGAGCGTATAGATCTAGGTTGGGCTGATTTTTATTTTTAAGCATTTTAAGCATTTTAAGCATTTTGAGCATTTAATATAATGCCTTATTATAGTAATTCATTTTAGTAAATGATTAAAATGCCGAAGTCATACTTATCAAATACAAATGTTGAAGATATCGTTTTATCTCGTGGAAAGGTAACTGCAGATCATCTTAAAAAGAAGTATAAAATAGGTAGCGCACGTCTTAATAAGTTGTGGGAATCAGGTGAGTTGGAAACGGTTTCATGGGTAACGAATGCAAAACACCTGTCGGGCGGTGGAGAGTTTAAAACGTTTCAAAAGAAAAAGAAGAAATTAAAAATCAAAAAGAAAAAAATATATAATAATTTAAAAGAATTAAAAGGAATTAAAATAAAAAGTATAATTCCGTGATTAAAACCCGTGGTAAATCTGTACTGGTTTCAACTACCCTACCAGTAGCATAGCGGTTCTGGCTCACTTTCTCATATTGGTGTTATAGGAGTGTAAAATCCGTACTGTTTTCAACTACCATGTTTTAAATAAATGTATTTTTATTTTTTCTGTTAAACAAAAACTACACGTACATATATTATAAGAAAACTTAGTTTTCTAATAAATTTGAATTTATTATGACAAAGACTAAACTTTCTGATGAAGATTTGGTTAATATTATTCTAGCGCGATATGTTGTTACTGCACAACAAACTAGAAAAAAGTATCACATTTGTGTAAAAAGACAAAAGGAAATATGGGATTCGGTAATAAATATGAACATTTTATTAATAGAGTTGAAAGTTTGGGGTGTTTGGAAAAAGATGAAAAATTGGAAAATATTAATCTAAAAAGCCTATTTAAAAACCCGGTTGGAAGGCCGAGAAAGAATTATTAATACCTGCAACTTGTTAATAATTTAAATAAATTAATTATTAAATTGGTTTTTCTTTTTTTAACACTCTTTTTTAAAAAACTCACCGTTATTATAATTAGTTTTAATATTGAACATAATTATAATCCATTATATACATTATAACCATGGTGAAGACGTTTATAAATGATGTTGAACTTATAGAAATAATGAAAGCTAAGGGTGTAATATCTGCTAACAAAATTATGGAAAAATATGGAGTTGGGTCAAACCGGGTTAACTCAATATGGAGATTAGTTGAAATGTTTAAAACTATTGATTGGGATTCTATTCCAATAGAAATTAATAAGGAAACGCGTGGACGCCCTCCTAACCCTATTATACTTAACTTATAAAGGAGTGGTGTGTATTCCATCTACATTCAATCTTCTCTTATCATAGTAGGCGGATAGTCCTAATTTTGTTTGCGTGTAAGTTCTCATAGAACCACTTAGCATGCGGAAACCTCATTCATACCTACATCTTTTTATTAGTGAGATCTAGTGCTGCCTTATATCTATCCCAGTTGAGGGTGTTCTGCCGGGCGTTAAGTCCTTTTGCAGAATGCTTGATATCTCTATCTATTTTCTGAACTACGTAACACTTGCTGCTTAATGCGATTGCACGATCCCCTACGAATTCGGTTTTGAAAAGTCCTGGCTCTCTGTTACTCCATTTATCCCAAGCGAGCCATTCGTTTTTACAATTCTTAAAACTCTCTAAACGGTGTGGTTTTATCACATCTTCCAACGAATTCATTCCGCTGATACCCATATACATACTATCTGTATCCATCTGTACTAACTCAAAGTCAGCTCTATCAACATATTTATCGAGAAAGTCATAATAAAACTCTAACATTCTCAACTTGGCGTATTGATATACAGCTATACCACAATGAAATGGTCTTGTCATTTTAGCTGAAGACTTTCTACTGGATATTTCGTACGCATCACCTATCTCTTCAATATCCTCAAAATACGCAGATCTTAATGATCTATCAACACACGTCTCATCTTTAGTATAAGTGGTACATAGGTGTTTTTCGGGAGATTCTATCATTTTTCCACAACACGAATTTCCTAATAATTTCATAATATCTGCAATCGGGGCGCTTCAACATTTACATCACCTTCCCTACGCGCTGCAGTTAAACTTCTTTCACAAACCATTCAAACGGTTTCCCGGGTTTATATTTTATAATCCTATGCACTCCTGTGATGATTAAACCATGTTTTAGATACCATTTCAATAGTGGTGTAAATAGTAAAACTTTCTCTGCACTCATAGCTCCAACCAATTTCTTACCATCTCCTCGATTACGGTTTGTATCATGAAGATATTTCAACATATGGTCTGGAACTTCATCTTCCTCCACTACACGATTTATAAAGATAGGTGACATTTCTGAAAAGGTTGCGTATAAACTGTCAGGAACATGGATGTCGACCTCCGCAAACCCAAACCAAGTACCACTCTTAACTCCGTTGGTGAGGTTATCTATCCTAGTCTTATTAAATGGGGTTGAAGTTTTTGTTAAAACACCCTTGCCACAAGGCATGTCCCTGGCGAGCGTTGAGAGATAAAGAGCGTTAGCGTCCAATCCTAATACAGACTTACATTTTTTTCCATTACCATCTGGGTGGATCTTAATCTTGTAACACCAACCTCTGCATGTCTTGTAAATACTATAGAAGGTCCTCCAACTAGTGCACCTTTCAACATTTCATACTCTTCCTCTTCAGGCGCAAATAGTGGTGGACATTTCTTGCGAACTTCTGCGCTTTCTTTAGTCTTATAAGTTTTAACATATTCTTTAATTGTTCCTCTCAAAATATATTGCAATGCGACTCCTGGAAGGGTAACGGCGTCTTTAAACATATCTATTCCTTTGAGTGAATAAAAGTTAGACATCTTCTCAAGAGCTTCTAAAAACGGAGAAAACATCTAGATCGTTGTAATATTCTAACCAATCTTTGAAACTTTCCATACCTCTTGCTTTATAAATTTCAACACACGCGGCTAACTCCTCAGGTTTAATTGTATTACTAGGTGCTAAGCTGTTAGTCCAACATTCGATAGGTGGTAACCCTTGGTAGTTTAACTTATCATAATTATCAAACCACTCGTATGGAAAGAATGATTTATTACATTCGCAACCGTATGCGCGTACCCATTTATCATAACTCACACCTGGAGATAGATACATTCTCACATCTAGAAATTTTAATTCTGGAGTCATCAAATAAACGGTCGTATTTGCTTTTTTACCAACCATTACTTTATCTGTAGTATCTGATATAATCCCTACTAAATATTTCTTAATAACATTCAAATCGTATGATCCACAGTTAAATCCTAATGTAGGAACCTGTGAAATCCATCTTGTGATTTCTTTCTGCTGGACGGTTGGAAGTAGATCGAAATCGGTTGGAAAACCGTATACTGGATTTTTACCAACTTCTTCTCTTATCTTATCTCCGCGTTTAGATACTTCTTTCATAAATCGTTTAACTAGGTTCTCTGGGTTTGTATCACAAATGTGCACAACTTTTCTAGTTAACGTATCACCAACACTTACACTTATTGGAATATGGGTATCAATCACATCTAGATCTTTTATGAGTCTGTCTGGAGAACTCTTAACCAGTAAAGACTCAAAATCATACACTATTTTATATGGATAAATTACTGTTGGGGGTGTTGAAATAGGTTGGTTTGTTATGGCTTTCTTTCTCTGTCGTTCGTACTCACATTCCCAAATTGTAACTAAATTATATGAATCTCTAATTATTAAATCTCGCGTAATTGTGTTTGCATACTTATCTTGTCTATTCTTACTATGGCGTGGACAACCGTGCCAGTAACATCCGTGAAATTGATAAACTGTGTTGGTTTCGGAACAATATCCATCAACCGGTGCTTTCATTATTACTCTTTCTCCACCGTGACCACAAACGGCCGTATGAATATGATGATTTTTGGAAAGCTTATTCATCCACTCTATAGATTTCTTACTACAATGAGGTTTAGGGTAAAATGCTTTCTCGAATGCAGATTGTGGTCTGTCTATTTCCAGGCCTTTACAAGATACTTTAGTTTGACCGCGATTGCAAGTTTGCGCGTGTCTCGCGATACAGTGGGATTGAGTGATAAATCGTTGTTGACAATTAGGGCAGGCATAGTTTTGCGTGGCCTTTTTCATGTTCTGTTATAAGAAACGCGTGATTGTTGTAAATACCTATCTTCATTTTCATAACACCAATTTCTTCATAGTGGGCAGCTGTATGTCTGATATACCAAGTGCCAGTTTCTTCAGGCTCGTATCCTTCAAATCCCAATTTTTAAATTTCATTCTTCAACAGTATTAAAGATCCTCAAAACCTATAGGACCGTCTTTTTTACGCTTTCCCACAAGGAAATCTTGATACTTTTTGTTTAAAGATTTTATCTCTTTTATTGATCTATCAGCTCTCAATGATGTGTCTTTATATAAAGCTAAACATCTGAACAGACATAAATTATCGTTGAAAGTGTCGAGTGGTTTTAATCCCTTTCTTATTTCTCAACCAGTTCGGAGTTTTCCACCACCTAGTGCAGTTACTTGTGTATCTCGTGGTGAAACCTGGCTGGTGTAAATAATTTTAATTGTTGTGCTTAACCATCTTACGAACAACCATTTCGTATTTGGTCTATCTATTTTATCAACGTTCAATCTATTTTCTTCCTGCATTTTAACCCATTGGCGTACCCCAACAGACCCTTCAAATGTGGGACTTCCTGAAAAAATGTTTTTACCAAATGTTATTATGTTAGGTTTCCCCCCATCATCAACCTCCTCAATGTGTTGCAACTTATACGCGTATGAATATTTTCTTAAATAAAAACTAACCTGTCATCTTATTATCGAGCTGTTTCATGAGTCTTCTTGAGGAATTACGATCACGATTTCTCTTTATTGTGATTGTTACAACACGTCGTCCTCTCACTATATTAACCCCAAATCCCTCTATATCTTCAAGTATTTCTGGCCCTTCTTTCACTATCTTACTTACTAGTGAGGTGTTAATCTTACGCTTCGGTTTTTTAATAAGTCCAACACCTTTAGATAACAGTACAGCTTGCGCTTCTGAGTTTAATTGTATCTGATATTTTATTTATATCTTTCTTCTCAATATTTTTAAAAACCCCTTTAGCTGCGGATCTCCGCATTCTACTCCATATTATATCATTCTTTCCCTTCGGTTATCAACTTTTGAAGTCTTTTCTCTTTCATCCTCATGGTAAAAAGGTATACCCATTTTGGTTAGATCGCTCCTCAATGTATCAATGTTGGGGAGTCCTTCTATACCGTCAACAAGTTGTTGATATACTGCAGGACTTTGTCGGCTCATATTACTCAAGTTCATATTTGTATATGATTTGATAATATTGTTGTTTATATATATAAATAACTAATGTTTAATTGTAAATTATCTGCATAAAAATTATAGGGTTTTTCAATTTTTGTTTTTAGTAGTTTATTAACTATAACACAACTATCTATAAACTTTCTACTTCATTCACCTTTTATGCTCTATGGATATAAAACACTGTAATTAATGCTTATTACATTAATTTGTTTATAGGGATTTTATACTATATTGTAGGTGTGGAGTGTTTGTTTCACTCTGTTATCTTGTTATATAAAAACGGTAACGTACTGATACCCTATATACTACTGCCGATTTCGTAAATTGACTACCGATTACGACCTCAAACGGCAGTTCCTGGCCAAATGCACAATAATTGCTCAAAATAGGTTTTGGTAGCCTAAACCATGGTTTAGACTCTCAAACTGGGGTTTAGTGAATTATTGTGCATTTGGCGAGCCTAAACTAGAGCAGTCTAAACTGGGGTTTGAGCTCAAACCGTGGTTTAAGCTATCAGCAATCCTAGTTTGAGAGTCTAAACGGTGGTTTCTGCCGCCAAGTGCACAATAATTGCTCAAACCAGGGTTTAAGAAAACTACCGTTTGGGATCACGATTGGCAGTTTTTTTCTTTAAACTGTGGTTTGGGTCCAAACTAGGGTTTTTAGGCTTGTTATTGGATTACGACCTCAAACGGCATTTTCTGGCCAAATGCACAATAATTGCTCAAACTGGGGTTTGAGAGCCTAAACCCTGGTTTAGATTCTCAAACTGGGGTTTAGTGAATTATTGTGCATTTGGCGAGCCTAAACTAGGGTTTGGGCAGTCTAAACTGGGGTTTGAGCTCAAACCGTGGTTTAAGCTATCAGAAACCCTAGTTTGAGAGTCTGAACCGTGGTTTCTGCCGCCAAGTGCACAATACTTGCTCAAACCAGTGTTTAAGAAAACGAACGTTTGGGATCACGATTGGCAGTTGTTTTCTTAAACTGTGGTTTGGGTCCAAACTAGGGTTTATGCTTTTTATTGGATAACGACCTCAAACGGCAGTTTCTTGCCAAATGCACAATAATAGATCAAACGGGGGTTTGAGAGCCTAAACCATGGTTTAGACTATCAAACTGGGGTTTAGTGAATTATTGTGCATTTTGCGAGCCTAAACTAGGTGTCGCGAATATCGCGAATGTGAACTGACTAAAGGACAGTCACCTGTGGGTATTAAGAAGTTGTCAATGGGAGACAACTCTGTAACTAATAGTTTGATCATTTACCCTGTTTATGAGAGTTCTGATCAGATTATCGATACTTATTTCTATATTCTCAATGATATTGTCATTATTGATATTTGTAATGAGTTTGGTTAAGTTTGCTTTGCATTTATCCGTTAATAGTATAATTTCTAAACAGTAATTTTAATTCGCCATAAGTTGTAATAATTGCCGGTCATTATATACCTTATACAGAACATGCTTAGGGACATTCATTCATTCCTTTATTCACTTGCCAACTGGACACTGAGTAGTAAAAAAAAAAAGAGGTGTTAAGATCAATAACATCGCAAATTGCCTGACTGAATTATTTGTCTGCCTGATTATTAAATTATAAACTGTCTGAATAAAACTAAACTGCGCACTCTATCTTTCTGTCTCTCGGGGATTTCGTGGATTTCGAAGGCTTTGTATCGGCCTAGCCGATCTCTGGCATTAGACACATCCACTTTAATGCCTGTATCCACATGATACATGGTATTAGGGAAAACTAAGATATATGTCTTCATAAATTGTGTTAATAAGTGTTAATAAGTGTAATATTGGGAAATAGCCGTGTTATTCCGTGTTATTCCGTGTTGTTTTTGTAACATGTGTGTAAGTGAATCTGGACTTATTTATGTGTTCATATCAGTGTACTTAGGATTTATTACGGAAACATTATAGAATCGCGACGAGGTACAGACCGGTGAGTGATTTTTATATTCCAAGTAGGCAGTTGATGTATTAATCCGCATTTTAGTAGTTACTGAGTCTCGGGGGGGGGGGGGGGGGCAATGAATGAGCGAGTGAGTATTGGTGTTTAACGGCCTATCAACAGCTAAGGTCATTTAATTTTGCCACACCAGTCACTTTAGTAGCTCGGCCCCAAATTAATATGATTTGCCATAAGCTTATTACTTCTTAATGGAGCATAACAGGTTAACCCGTATCATGCCCCAGCCTAATTGGCTTATCTACACAGCCACTGCCAGGCTATTTACACAGGGGATATGATTACTGCAGTAAATGTGTTACTGTCCTGCTTAATCATGTAATTACTATCATGTATTGCTATTTTACCTCTTGGTAGCCTGCATATCATTTGAAGAAAATTGAACAAGCTTTCTTTTGGTATAATTTTTATTGGTGAAATCCAATTACATTCATTCTTCTTTCCGTATTTTCCGCCATTTTATTGGAAATTCCAAGCCAACAAAAGAATGGATTTCTACACGGCTATTTTGGTGCATAGACGCATCTATTCACACTGATTGGTCAATATTATTAGACAGAATGACATCATAATCATTTAGATGGAGGAGATTTTGAGCAGAGGTAGATTATAAATTAGCCGAATAAACACATTTTACGCGATTATACGTGGCTGAAACTTGTTCTGTTTAATAAATAAAAGCTTTAAATTAGCCCAATAATCGGCGTATGTTGGCGTATATGGTCATTAGAGCCAACTATGGACTTCAACAACAACAACTTCCGGGTTCAAATCTCTTCCGGCGTTCAGCTCATTACGTATTCAAAATTGTGTTATTTGGCTATATTTAAAGTTTTAAACGGAGATAATTGCCAAAAATGCAAACTTTATCGGTTGATGCAATTTGGAAGTGATACAGCAAAATTCGCGTTCGTAGATTACCGAATAGCGGAGAAAATGGTTAATTGCTACAAACTTTTTCAGAATTCGATGGATGACCAATATATTAGCCGATCTATAAATAGATCGGCTAATAATAACTGTAATAATCAACAGAGAAGTTTTTTGCTAAACATTTCTCTAATATCACATGAAAATAATTAAAATAAAACATAAAAACATAAAAACATAAAAACATAAAAAACATAAAAACATAAAAACATAAAAACACAAAAACAGCAGACGGCATATACACAGCTAATTCACACAATTCCAGTTCAAACCTGGACATCGTGGTGACCACTTAGCAGCCGTGAAAATTACATCGCAAATCGAATAAGTACCTGATTGCATATCAAAGCAAACTTGCCTGATTATAATTGTTTGATCACTGCTCTCACCTGGGGATTACGAAGACAGTGAATTAGCCCAGCTAATCTCTGTCACCAGGCATACCCACTTAATGCATGTACATAAATGCTGTGAAAATCTATATCTAAATAACTACTGATTACTTGAAATAAAATTAATATCGGTGAAAATATCGACAGGCGTGCATACTGACTATGTTCTGTACGATATCGACACTTTAATTACAGTCTATAGCGCAGGAAAATCACTGAAACACATGTGACAAAAACAATATACAACAATTGACTATATCATTGTGAGCAAATTAGAGCTTACTGTTCTGTACCGACAATTTGCAGCATAGGCATAGTCGATTGAAAAGTGTTACAACAACTAAGACCGGTGGAAAAACAAAAAACGGGCGCGAGCCATAGAGTAAGCACCACTTGTGACAGGTGCCCGTCTGAACACTGACAATATATATATATGTTTTGATCACCACACCGAAACGGCAACAAAATATAAACATATAATAACAAAAAAACATGGCGACTGGCACTGGTATGCCGACACCTATGAATTACGCACAGGCAGCACAAAAACATGCCCCACAAGCTGCAAAAGAGCAAACAAACAGGGGTATCTGCACACCCCGAAAAGTCAGGGCCGGCGTTAACAAACTGTTCCCGGTACAAATGAGAGAGGAACTGCGCAACTCGCCAGTCAAAACACATGCACCAACACCAAAGCGCACAAGGGAAACCTCCCCCACAACCGCAAAGAATGGGTTAGAACCCAGCGCGCGGAAACGCTGCAATTTCAGCCAATCTCCGCAGCAGGAAAATGGGCCCACGGAAACTCTATATTTCCGAACCACAAGAGTAATGGAAGCAAGTCTCTTCGCCCGCCAGCTCCTACTACACATCAACTGTGTAATAGTAATGGCCAACCTATGCATTGGCAGCGCCGGGAGAAATATCATAAAGATAAGACTACCGGCTGCCTTCGCAAACAAGGCTAAAACCTTCACGTCGCCAGCACCCACCATTGACTGTACATACATACCGGCTTAAAGCGCTTAAAGTATAGGTACTGAAGGCTTAAAGCGCAAGCAACAAACGGCTAAAACATCAAACACGAGCCAAGCAAAAGGACTATATACCCACTACGGAATAGTATTTCACCATGACATACCGTACAACCTGCAGGAACAGGAACTCATGACCGCCCTAAATGCGAATCACAACAACATAACCATGGCACAATATGCGGGAGACAAAGGAAAAACACACAAAATCCTGATCCAAATTGAAACGACCAACGCCTACCTACCATTTCACATAACGCCGGCCCGCCACGTAAATGCGGGAGATCAATTACCAGTCAGCATTTCGCAACGGAGACCAATCCGCTGCAATAACTGCCAAAGACATGGCCATAAAACCACAATATGTAGAGAAAAGCAATCAACGTGTGCATACTTCAGCAGAAAAGGTCACTCGTTTCTACAATGCAAGGATAAAAAAAGCAAAAACGCTCATTTCTGCCTGAACTGTTACGCCGCTAAACTTCCTAATTACACAACGCACGCAGTATATGACCGTAACTGCCCAGTATATAAAGATTACGCGAACAAAATAATCATGCAAAATAGCATTGTCAACGCCCAACGTGAAGCGCAAGCTCATCACGCCGTCAACCTGATGGCGACGTCAATGACGTCGATCGACCCAACACCCGCGACAACACCGCCAAAAACCACCACTGAAAAAAACAGACAATCGCCACCGAAAATCTCACAAAAAAACAACGACAATGACCCCATCAGTAAAAAGCAATTCATGTTTGTCATGGCCAGACTTGATACATTCCTAACAAATCAGTATGGAGAACAACACAAGGGTGCCTTAATAAAAGCCACTAACGAAGCCATAGCACTGTCCGAAACACTATCGGACGATGATATGGAGACAGAGCAAACAGAACAAAATCACGACGTCATCACCGACGTCAACCAAACAAATGACGTCATCACCGACGTAACCCGAACAAATGACGTCACTGTTGACAATGACGTCATCACGGACGTCGCATGTACAAATGACACACAAAACAAAAACACCGCGGAAATCACACACGCAGCCACTACAAATGAAACAGACATTAGCGACGCCCATAGTGAAACGGACGTCAATGATCAAAGCACGTATTTTGACGTCGCTTCACCAACATCCCTCATCATTGCTGAGTCACCGGAAAACAGCCCAAAAACCTCCCCCATTGTTAAATCGCCTTCACCATACAGTAGAATTAAAACGAATAAAGTAAAGAAGTTAGTATCTAGGAGTATAGACCGTGCTGACAAAGCGCTCCACAAGCAAGTATCAAACCAATAATAAATTAAAAATCACGCAATGGGTAGAAATAAAACAAACGAACCTGAAACCTTGACGGTCCTACAATGGAACTGTCAGGGATTCACAGCCAATACTAAGGCAGAACTAATTCAAGAAATAGAGGAATGGGACCATGCACCGGACGTCATATGCCTGCAGGAAATTAATAAACGTATAGAATTAAAAGGGTACACACTAATAACACATAAAACACACAGCACAATAAGGAGCGGGATAGGAATTTATGTAAAGTTAGGCATCTCATGTACCGATATAAAATTTAAAAATGAAGTAGACGAGGAAAATAGTCCAAACTTAATAAATGGAGTAAAAATATATAGTAAAACAGGAAATATAGACATACTAAACGTTTACAAATCGCCAAATGCAACAACAAATCTAGAAAACATATATAATATACTCCCACAAATGAGCCGTAAAACGCTCATATTAGGGGATTTCAACGCCCACAATCATCTATGGGACCCTGACTGGGTACCTATGTGTACACGGGGTAACAAAGTAATAACATTCTTAGACGAGACCAACTACATAATGTTCAATGACGGACGATACACGTACGACTGTTCCACACACAATAATTCCACTAAAATTGGCACCACGCCTGATATAACAATGGGAAGCCCAAGTATAGCCATGCAAACTACATGGGACCCATTGGAAACCACATTAGGCAGTGACCACTACCCAATACAAATTGTTATTTCTACCCAGTACCACAAAGCAGATGCTGAAACTATGCCCAAATGGAAATTTGATAAAGCCAATTGGGAACTCTTTACTAATATGGCCGATATGAAATTTAACCCCAATAACCACATTGACATTTCACTCCCGAATGACTTAAACTCCATAAATGAACGAATAACCAGCACGCTACAGGCAATCAGCTCAGAATGCATACCACGCACAAGCGGCAAAATGCACAATAGACCCACCAATCCCTGGTGGACTTTGGAATGCACCGAGGCAATAAAATATAGAGCCATCTGCCTACGACGCTGGCGCCAGGTCAGCGACGAGCACCCCCATAAAAAAGCAAAACGCAAGGAAGAATATGCAAATGCCAAAATCAAAACAAGACATAACACTAGAAAATGCTAGACAAGAAGGTTGGAAAACATTTATCTCACAAATAACACATAACACCAGCAGCAAGGAAGTCTGGGACAAATTCAACAGGTTCAGAGGGAAAAAAAGAAATCCATCACCACCAATCAAAAACGGTGATGAGCTCTTACACGACAATGCACAAAAAGCAGAAATACTGACAAACCACTACAGACACGTATCCAGTGATAGCAACCTCGACCCGGACTTTAAGAACCATAAAATAAAAATGGAACGTGTAATATCGTCCGTCATTAATAATAATATAGACCTAGATGAACAACCCAATAGACAGAGTGAAATGAACAGACCATTCATCTTGTCCGAGTTCGGAGCAGCGTTATCCAAAAAGAAAAGCACTGCACCGGGAGCGGACCAGATACACTATAATATAATTAAGAAACTCCCGCAAAGTTCAAAAATAAAAATACTAGAATTATATAACAAATCGTGGGCTGAGGGCAACCTCCCTGACACCTGGAAGGAAGCAATAATACTACCTATACTAAAACCAAATAAAGACGCCACAAACGCGGCGGCATACCGGCCTATCTCTTCAACGTCAGCTCTGTGCAAAATAATGGAACAATGGTCGCAAATAGACTAAAGTACCATATTGAAACTAACAATGCAATCAGTAACACACAATCGGGCTTCCGAAATAACAGATCCACAATGGACCAACTGGCCCGTCTAGAAACAACTATAAAAACAGCATTCATGGCAAGACAATCGGTAGTCGTCGTATTTGTAGATCTGGAGAAAGCTTTTGACCTAATGTGGACTAAAGGTGTAATATCACAACTACAGTCAAAAGGAATTACTAACAGAATGCTTAAATGGATAGACAACTTTCTAACCGATAGAAAAATCAGAGTCCGACTAGGCCAATCACACTCCGCATACCAAACAGTAGAAAATGGAAGTCCGCAAGGGAGCGTCCTCAGCCCTATCCTATTTAATATAATAATAGATACACTATATGACGAACTAACATCCAATAACCCTGCCCTACTACTATCCCAATTCGCAGACGATGGCGCAATCTGGCATGTACATAAACAAATTATTAACTCAATAGAACACCTACAAGAAGGACTAAATACCATAACGGCCTGGCAAAAGAAATGGGGTTTTAAAATATCACCGCTGAAAACCGAGGCAGTCATTTTTAGCAAGTCGCAAGCTATATATCATAAAGATACAAACACATATAAATGTCAGCGAGAAAACAGAATAATACCACAATTAACTGTTAACAACACCCCCATACCATATACGCAAGCGGCTACATTTCTTGGAATGACACTCGACTACAGACTGAAATGGGTACCCCATATAACAAACCTGCTCAACAGATGCAGGAAAGATATAAACCTACTAAAACTAGTGTCCTGCACATCATATGGAGCAGACAAAAAAGCACTACTGCTACTATACAAGGCCCTCATACTGTCAAAACTCGACTATGGTTCACTCCTATACCAAAGCTGCAACCTTACACAGCTAGAAAAACTAGAAACTATACAAACCCAAGCCCTACGAATAGCCACAGGACCATATAGAAGTACCAGAATAGCGGCACTGCAAGTAGAAACCGTAGTACCCCCACTAGCACTCAGAAGAGAAAGCAACACACTAAAATACTGGGCGCGCTCCAAGCCTCATGGAGATAAATTACCCATAAACAAACTACTAAAACCAGGTTTATACCATAAGAGACAGATATCACGAAATAGTAAGAAACAAGCCAAGGCACAAGAAAGAAGAAGAACAAACTTGCAAGCCCCATACAAAGCTCCAGCCTATTCCCCAATAGGCCCTGGCACAAACACTTGCTATGCAATGACATCAGGTGCGCTATCTGAACAATATAATATATCCGATATTGAAATTCAACCGTTCCTTTATCATATCCCATATTACCCCCATGAAATTGAATGCAAATCAACCCTTAAAGAAGTAATAGCAGATAAAACATTAAATCCGGCTGAAAATTTGGAAATAGCAACAAATCTTATCAACAGCAGATATAACGACCACCTGCACTGCACACAAATGGTGGTAGATTGTAGAAACTGGGGCAAACTTCTCAACCGGACCCATGGACCACACAAGGACACACACACTGACGGACACACGCTCTAAACACAGTATGCCCCCAACCCCGCCGGCTGTAACGAGATCGGGGGCAAAACAATTATGTTTGAAATGTTTGCTTTACTCGTTCTATACGTCCGCAAATTAACAATACATCTCGTATAAACATTTAAAATGTCCACCAAAAGATATACGTTATATGCAGCGCGGACGACACTGTGTCTCAGAAATGCAATATGTGTTTTTCTTCACATCTTGCACAGTAAATGACATATATCAATCAATCGCACTATTTTATTTGATGAACATTTCAAAAACTTGCGCTATATTCAAGTACATACTGTCGGCAACGGTGTTAACAGTGGAGAGAACGTGGTTTGTCGTATTTTCGCTACGCATGTACCAGTAGGGATTGTTGTTTGTTTTCAGATGATCCTACTATGCCGCATTTAGAAAGAAATTTCCATTATATACTTTCGTGAAATTAATTTAATTAAGATGATATTATATAGTAACAATCGATCGTTAAACATGTTTGTAATACAATGGAACCTCCCCAAACCGGACACCCTGGAGGTTCCCAGGGTGTCCGGTTTGGAGATGTTCCACTGTAAATCAGACATGTGAGCACTTCACGACACATTCTAGTGTTTTGCTATCATGAACAGTCATTGTAATCAGAGATACATAACAACGGAACACATCTAAGGTAAACATCTATAATTTCCCGAGTCTCCGGTTAAGAGGGGCTTCACTGTACTGAAAAATAACTAGCGTTGCAAATGCTAGTTATTATTAGCCGATCTATTTATAGATGGTTATCCATCGGTTTGTGAAAAAGTTTTGTAACCACCCTTTTCTCCTATATTCGGTAATCTACAAACGCGAACTTTGTTGTATCACTTCCAAACTACATCAACCGGATAATTTTTCATTTCTGGCCATTATCTCTGTTTAAAACTTTAAATAAGCGAAATAACAAAGTTTTTGAATAAATTAACGTGAATAACTACAAGAGTTCGGCGGTTTGCAAAATGCAAATTTTGACGTCACAAACCGGAAGCTCCGCCTTGTTCCAATATCTCGATACACAAATCAAAACACACTCGAAGTTTGACCTAAATTCAGTTAGTTAGTGTGTGTGAAGTGTTCTATATACGGATATATATATAAAATATATTGTAAAAATATATTATATATACGGATATAGTCATCGTAAAGATCGCGAAAGGACACTGGAATAGTATAGATTGCCTGCAGTAATCACAAATCAAGGTGTGGAATGCGAGAAACTGAGTTCGGTAAGTCCTTGATATTATAATAATTATAAACTAGAGCAGCTTGAGCTGCATCAATGGTTTGAGCCTCAAACATTGATTTCATGTGTAACTAAGCTTTAGCCCAAGGTGTAAACTATCGGTTGCAAAAAGAATTTCTGAAGTTTTAGAATGAACAGTCCAACATTATTGTGTTCGCATCATCACACCGATGTGCGACCGGTTAGCTTAGAGGTAGAGCGATGGACTCGGAGCGAGGGATACCGGGTTCGATCCTCAGCCAAAGTTTTAGCTAAAGGACTGAAATATCGACTACAGCAAAAACAATTGAAATCGAATGATAAATAACGAAGCTGACGTCACATCCGTTTGCTCTATTTTGAAAACTTGAAAACATACGTTCATCTTTGACATCGAATAGAGCCGTAAGTAGTCACGATATAGCTCTGAAAATTATCATCTTTCATGCGGCTGACACTCCCCTATCACCCTGGCAAGAAATTATGTTGCTGACAGTACTGTACAAATTGGAAAACGTTTGTAAAGACCACCCGTTATCAGCCGAAATTCGGCAAAATCGTTGAAAAGTATGTACATTTTTCAACTTCAAATGCATATAGCTCTTTAATTTGAGCAGAAAGCCGAAAACTGTCAGTGAATCTGAGATAGAGAATTTTGTCAGCTTTCCAATGCAAAAAGAATTCTTGAAATCGGTTGGAAAATAAGGAAGTTATAGGAAGTATGACGTCACTTCCGTTTTCGTGGAAAGTAGCATTAAAAGATATCTCAAAATCTCTGAGTCTCTGCTCATACTTGATCCGAATCATACTAAACACCACCCGTTATCAGCCGAAATTCGGCAAAAATTCGGCAAAATCGTTGAAAAGTATGTACATTTTTCAAATTCAAATGCCTATAGCTCTCTTATTTGACCAGATAGCCGAAAACTGTCAGTGAATCTGACATGGCAAATTTCGTCAGCTTTCCAATACAAAAAGAATTTTTGAAATCGGTTGGAAAATAAGGATGTTATAGAAAGTATGACGTCACTTCCGGTTTCGTGGAAAGTGGCATTAAGAGATTTCTGAAAATCTCTAAGTCTCACACACACTTGATCCGAATCGGCATGAAGTCGATCCGAAAAGCGGTTTGGGCTGTAGACTGAACGGCTGAATAAAAAAAAAAAAAAATAAATAAAACCAACGAATACAATAGGTTTTCGGCGCAGCTGAAAGCCGCCTCAAACCTAATAATCCGATAGTTCTACTTGCCAGCTGGTGAGACAATGTAAGCTGGTGTAATCATTATATTGTGTGTGAACCCCACCCAGAGCTTCCGCTCCAGATAAGCTGCGTATTTGCGTAAATACCCAATTAAAATTGCCAAAAAAAAAAACAATTGAAATCAGAAGTAGTGACTGTGAGTATCAAAAAGCAATGAGAACACTTGTGGTACCTTTATCATGCTGCAGAAAACAATAAACAGGCCATCAATATAGCATATTTTTCTTATTTTTCCATGAAAACACATCTTTGTATTTCATTAGAATTGTCTCCAAGGAGACAATTCTCATGAAATGCCAAGATATGTTTTCATTTCGAAGGAAACTATTCAATAATTGCTGTCTGTTAATGTGTAAACAGTAGTGTTATTTAAGTTTACCCCATTAAAATTTTGAAATACCCAATTGCTTCAGAAATGATGGAGTAACAATCAGAGCTCCAGATAAGCTGCGTATTTGCGTAAATACCAATTAAAATTGCCAAAAACCCAATTGAAATCAGAAGTAGTGAGTATCAAAAAAACAATGAGAACAATTGTGGTACCTTTATTATGCTGCAGAAAACAATAAACAAACCACAATATAGCATATGTTTCTTATTTTTCCATGAAAACACATCCAAGGAGACAATTCTAATGAAATGCCAAGATATGTTTTCATTTTGAAACAAACTATTCAATAATTACTGTCTGTTGATGTGTAAACAGAAGTGTGATTTAATTTTACCCAATTAATATTTTGAAATACCCAATTGCTTCAGAACAGATGGAGTAACACTACTCAATTACTAATTCCTTATCTGGAGTTCTGACAATACTCAATTACTAATTCTATATCTGGAGCCCTGTTAGGATACAAATTGTGTTGGGAAACCCATATTATTGTCCCAATAGTTCGGGTTATTACAGTAATCCTGGCCAGTCTCAATGAGATGGTTCAAATGAGCAACATTTCCTGTTTCATCGGTTTCATCTCTGGAAACCCGCGATTTATCACATTTAATACCATAGTGTTTGTTTGTTTATTTATTTGCAGCCTATCAACAGCTAAGGTCATGTAAGGCGGCCAAACGGTTCGATCTAACCTGCTGCATGAAAAATACCAAAATCAGAACGTATTGCTGCGTATCCATTTTAACCTGCTGCATTGGGGGAATCCAAAATCGAAGTATTTGTGCGTATTTGTATATAAGCTGCGTATTTGCGAAAATACCTAATTAAAATTGCCAAAAACCCAATTGAAATCAGAAGTAGTGAGTATCAAAAATCAATGAGCACAATTGTGGTACCTTTATCATGCTGCAGAAAACAACAAACAGACCACAATATAGCATATTTTTCCATGAAAACACATCCAAGGAGACAATTCTAATGAAATGCCAAGATATGTTTTCATTTTGAAACAAACTATTCAATAATTACTGTCTGTTGATGTGTAAACAGAAGTGTGATTTAATTTTACCCAATTAATATTTTGAAATACCCAATTGCTTCAGAACTGATGGAGTAACACTACTCAATTACTTAATTCCTTATCTGGAGCGCTGACAATACTCAATTACTAATTCCTTATCTGAAGCCCTGTTAGGATACGGAAATTGTGTTGGGAAGCCCCTATTATTTGTCCCACTAGAATTCGGGTTTATACTACAGCCCTAATCCTGCCAGTTCTCATCGTGCCATGGTCTCAATTATGAAAGAGCATTTTTCTGTGTTTCATCGTTCATCTCTGAAACCCGCGATTTATCACATTTAATACCATAGTGTTTTGTTTGTTTATTTATTTGCAGCCTATCAACAGCTAAGGTCATGTAAGGCCGGCCAAACGGTTCGATCCCATTTTAACCTGCTGCATTGGGGGGAAAAAATACCCAAAATCAGAAACGTATTTGCTGCAATATTTGTATATATGCTGCGTATTTGCGAAAATACCTAATTAAAATTGCCAAAAAACCCAATTGTTGAAATCAGAAGTAGTGAGTATCAAAAAGCAATGAATACAATTGTGGTACCTTTATCATGCTGCAGAAAACAACAAACAGACCACAATATAGCATATTTTTCCATGAAAACACATCCAAGGAGACAATTCTAATGAAATGCCAAGATATGTTTTCATTTTGAAACAAACTATTCAATAATTACTGTCTGTTGATGTGTAAACAGAAGTGTGATTTAATTTTACCCAATTAATATTTTGAAATACCCAATTGCTTCAGAACTGATGGAGTAACACTACTCAATTACTAATTCCTTATCTGGAGCTCTGACAATACTCAATTACTAATTCCTTATCTGAAGCCCTGTTAGGATACAAATTGTGTTGGGAAACCCCTATTATTTTCCCAATAGTTCGGGTTATTACAGTAATCCTGGCCAGTCTCAATGTGATGGTTCAAATGAGCAGCATTTTCTGTTTCATCGGTTTCATCTCTGGAAACCCGCGATTTATCACATTTAATACCATAGTGTTTGTTTGTTTATTTATTTGCAGCCTATCAACAGCTAAGGTCATGTAAGGCCGGCCAAACGGGTTCGATCCCATTTTAACCTGCTGCATTGGGGGGAAAATACCAAAATCAGAACGTATTTGCTGCGTATTTGTATATATTCTGCGTATTTCCGAAAATACCTAATTAAAATTGCCAAAAACCCAATTGAAATCAGAAGTAGTGAGTATCAAAAAGCAATGAACACAATTGTGGTACCTTTATCATGCTGCAGAAAACAACAAACAGACCACAATATAGCATATTTTTCCATGAAAACACATCCAAGGAGACAATTCTAATGAAATGCCAAGACATGTTTTCATTTTGAAACAAACTATTCAATAATTACTGTCTGTTGATGTGTAAACAAAAGTGTGATTTAATTTTACCCAATTAATATTTTGAAATACCCAATTGCTTCAGAACTGATGGAGTAACACTACTCAATTACTAATTCCTTATCTGGAGCGCTGACAATACTCAATTACTAATTCCTTATCTGAAGCCCTGTTAGGATACAAATTGTGTTGGGAAGCCCCTATTATTGTCCCAATAGTTCGGGTTATTACAGTAATCCTGGCCAGTCTCAATGTGATGGTTCAAATGAGCAGCATTTTCTGTTTCATCGGTTTAATCTCTGGAAACCCGCGATTTATCACATTTAATACCATAGTGTTTGTTTGTTTGTTTATTTATTTGCAGCCTATCAACAGCTAAGGTCAATGTAAGGCCGGCCAAACGGGTTCGATCCCATTTTAACCTGCTGCATTGGGGGGAAAATACCAAAATCAGAACGTATTTGCTGCGTATTTGTATATAAGCTGCGTATTTGCGAAAATACCTAATTAAAATTGCCAAAAACCCAATTGAAATCAGAAGTAGTGAGTATCAAAAAGCAATGAGCACAATTGTGGTACCTTTATCATGCTGCAGAAAACAACAAACAGACCACAATATAGCATATTTTTCCACGAAAACACATCCAAGGAGACAATTCTAATGAAATGCCAAGATATGTTTTCATTTTGAAACAAACTATTCAATAATTGCTGTCTGTTGATGTGTAAACAGAAGTGTGATTTAATTTTACCCAATGAAAATGTTTAAATACCCAATTGCTTCAGAACTGATGGAGCAACAATACTCAATTACTAATTCCTTATCTGGAGCCCTGCGGTCACCCACTGAATTATAATGTTTGACACCCGTGCTTTCACTGTACTTAACATGCTTAAGACGTGCGAGATGGTGTATTTTGATGGACCTCAGACAATAAAAAATTGCAGTTTGTGTGGAATTTCATGAAAAATGTTTACAGATTTTGCGATATTTACTGTAAATCATGCCAAACGTTGATGAAATTCTCAGAGCAAATGCAGAATGTCACCATGTTGTCACCATTCAATGTTATTTATGAAAGATATTGTAAAATTTGTGAACATTTTTCATCAAAGTTCGCACATGTTTGTACATGCAAAATCACATGGCGCATGTCATATGTATAACATTTGTCATAAATTGTCAATATTTCAGTGATATTTCATATGAGTACACCTTTCCTTTTTTATTTCTCCTCAAAAGTGCATGTATATGTTGTGACCACTCATCTGAACCGTCTCCGCAAGAATGTTCAGATGGTGTATGCAACATATACTTGCGAGAAGAAATAATAAAAATAAGTTATTATATTGTAACTAAATGTGCAAAGTTACAATATCCGACAAGTACACATGTATTTATTTGTTTTTAATATATATCATGTACATGTTTCAGGAAAGAAGGCAGAGTTGTATGACCATCTTAACCCAAACTGGGCACCATCAGTTAATCTGGGCGGACAAAAGCGAGCGCCATCTACATCAAGATTATGATCGGCAGCAGGAAAAGAAGAAAAGGAAGCCAGCTGAATCCACAACTATTGTTGGACCTGATCACACTGAGACGGGTATGGATATGGTTGACAGCGTTGATGAAGACGGCGTTCAGTGACAGACTGATGTTGATGGTCCACTCATGGAGGCTATGTCGCTGGAGCTGCAGGAACTGCGTACAGAGAATGGGGAGCTTAAGGAAAATGTGACCCATTTGGAAACTAAATTCACTGCAAGTTAGTTTAATGGTAGTGACGAGAAGGTGAAACATTTAACAGGATTACCATCATTCACAGTTCTATCTATATTGTTTAATTTTCTGGAGCCTCACCTGCCATCCAGTCTGGTCATGCCCAAATTCAAGGTAATGATATTGACATTAGTGAAATTGCGACTAAATTTGTCAAATCTCTTTCTTACGTATGAATATTTACACTACTCAATCAACAATATCTATACTTTTTTACATGGACAATTGACTGTATGTACAAGCGGCTAAAGAAACTCATAAGATGGCCAGAGCGCGAGACATTGAGAAAAACCATGCCGGAATTTAGGAAGTACTTCGGCCACAGGTGTGCAGTGATAATTGATTGTTTTGAGTTATTTATTGAGAAACCAAGTGGTTTGAAAGCCAGAGCAGAAACCTGGTCTTCATACAAACACCACCACACTGTGAAATTTCTAATTAGAATTTAAACTCCTCAGGACAGTGTGTCCTTCATATCGAAAGCATGGGGTGGTCGTGTGAGTGACAAGTTTGTGACAGAGAACAGTGACTTCCTGTCCAAGTTATTACCTGGGGATTTAGTGTTGGCGGACAGAGGATTTGATGTCAAGGACAGTGTTGGCTCGGTAGCTGCAGAAGTGAAGATTCACTTATTTCGCCATCAAACATTTACTTTTCTATTGATTGCAAGAAAATAGCTATTCTGCGATTTCGGTCGGCTGCCAGCATGGTACCGGCAAACAGGGTTGTCTGTCGGTCGGTATAGTCGACTATACCGACCGACAGACCGACCTGTTTATCTGTACCATGCCAGCAGCTGACCGAAATCGCTGAATTGGTATTCCTGGACCAGGGGTGTGAAATTTCTTCATCAGATTTGCTGGCACCTTTTGAAATTAAAATCATATACATATCCCAATTCAAAACCCTTTTTAATAGAAGCTAAACATGCATACGTTATCATTTATTCCATTATCATGATTATCACATAAAGCATGTAATAATAAAGTATAAACACTCATAGTAAGCATGATATTACTTCCTTTCAATGGTAATATGACCAGTGTAGGCACAGATCAGCCTGCACATTCACATACAGGAGTGTGCTACCAGATTAATATACATATTGATCAAACCCCATAAGCCACGGTCACATTTACTTTTCTATATTTGTGATGCACCGTTAGAGAAACAGTCAACTTACTTCACTGGTGCTGCACTCCGTGCCGGTGGAAATATTTCAAGACAATCCACTTGAAAGATACAATAGGCGACATTAATTGTAAAAAAATGTTTCAAGACGAGTAGTAATTTTATAGATTTTTTAACGCTCGTCTAGAAACATTTTATAATGGTGCATATTGTATTTTTCAAGTGGATTGTCTTACATTTTCCACCGGCGCGGAATGCAGCACCAGTGTAATAATGATAATTAAGATGTGCCATGTGTTTTGTACCTACAAAAATGGGCGTAATTTCATAAAAAAAATTAGTGGGTGGAAGGTGGGTGCAAGCGATGGGTAATTTAACGATCGGAGTTCATCCTTACCGGAATTCCGACTGGAGACCTGGTTTGGCCCTCACATACGTCTTTGGCATTTTGTATGTGACAGTTGAATCTAGTTATACCCCTTATGTGAGTATTACGATATTCGTAATCCAATTTTAGGGGAAGGGGCCAAGTGACTTTGGTGTGGTATGGACCTGCCACCAGGTCAGGTTATTCTAATTTCAGGGCTGAATATATTGTTTCTCAATGTAAATATTCTGTTCTGATTTTGGAATTCCCCCCCCCCCCAATGCAACAGGTTAAAACGGGATCGAACCCATTTGCCCGGCCTTACATGACCTTGGCTGTTGATAGGCCGTTAAACACCAATAAACAAACATAACAAAATTACAAAATTTACGATATTTTCCTGGAATGACACCGAAGGTTGTCAAAATTTTCAGAGCAAATGCGGAATTCTATTCCGCATTTGCTTTGAGAATTTCATCAACTTTCAGCATATTTATGAAATTGCGCACCTGTTTGTAGGTACACAATCACATGGTGCGTCTCGATTATACAGATAGTATATCTGCATTGGCAATATATACATGTACATTGAAGTTCACATACAGTACTTGCACACCAAATTAATCACCTTTTTACACGCTTGTTTTTTCTTAAATTCTGGCATCTTTCTAGTCTGGACAATAGGTATATATATATAAGATTCCGGCACCTCGTGTTAATTTATGGCACCCGGTGTTTTTATAAACTTGAATGTATAAGGTTTCCAAAAATTCCGGATGTCATTTTTTTTAAACCAAGTTCAAGGTCATTTCAAGGTCATTGAACTTTATGCTTGATGGAAGTCGAAAATTGCCAATATATGAGCCAATAGGTAGGTCATGGTCCTTAACTTGGAAATTGGTGTAGGTTGTTCAAAAACATTTCAGATGGATATATTAAAGAATTTACGTAAACTACACTAATATTCAGTATATTATTATCATATTTTCAAGATGCCCGCCAAAAATCGGGTATTTATGATATTTCGGTTGACTTGCTACATATTTGTGTAATACTAAGCGCCTTCACCTATATTCAAAGGTTAATTCTTTCAACTGGAATAATATTTCGGTTAATATACTCCATTGTCAGAAAACTCAAAATGGCCTCCTAGTAAATGGCAAATCCATAGTAATTTACTAAATATAACTGGGAGAATTTGGTTGGGGAGGAAATCAACATTTCTCTCACTTTTCCCTGAGATTCTGTAACTACTAAAATGTGGACATATATTGAACCCTGATTTGATCGGCTAATAACATCATGCTCTGCATGACTTTTCATTTTTCAGTATTATTAAGTTATTTTTTTTACAGCCACATATATGTACAAATGAGCTCAGAAATTCGAAATAAACTATTTTGACTACAGTGAAACCTCTCTCAGAGGGATTCACTGTAAATCAGACATTTTATCTTTCTGACCCATAGCTGTGTGCTTTGTGATCATGAACATGCATTATCACCTGATATACATGACCAAGAAACTCGTGAAAAATAATATCACAGATGTTTTTATTGGTATCCGGTTTATAGAGGTTACACTGTACTTAGTTTCACCCATTGTCATGTATATCTGAGACCCAGGGCCTACAACAAATGAATCTTAAACGTACATGCCCACTCAGTAGGCACAAACTGTTCTGCATATTTACGAACGCGTCTATCAATCGCATTCAACGCACAATCAATTGTTCGCACTGGAAATAGTGCGGGAACGGAATCAACGAGTCTTGCAAGGTACAATATCACATGGCTTGGTTTAGTTCACAAGCTACACTTGATTGTGCAATGTATAGTCAATAGGCAGATCACGTATCATACCATTAGATGTATTGCATATGAAGTCGAAAACACAAGTTCAGTTGGTTGTGCAATATCAAGGTTTGATGTAGCAGATCACATACATGTTTGTCATACCGCAGATAAGTTTCTCGGCTTTTGATTGGCTAGCTTGCCTGGTCATATATATTATATGACCTGCCAAGGCCGTCGGACATACAGGAATTGCGATTCCCCTCCGGCGCCTCGCGTCCAATGAAAACACATTTTGCAAGCGTCTACCGATTGCGAATTGTATTCCTCACTAAACACAATAAAACCCCGAATTTATCAATACCAGTAACAAATTGTACACTCAAAACCAGTCTTTCATTGTTTATTTTTCCATAAATATTCTTCGCTGATCAAAATATGAGCGAAAAATTAGCCAAAATAACGAAAATTGCTTTTCAAATCTCCACACGCTTGCCTTCGTGACACGGCTATATTTAGGTCACAAACTATAGGTTCCACGCACGAAACCGCGGCGTAGCAATGACAGCGAATGTTTGGGAACCAGTCGCATTATTCTAGAGGCGCCAAAGGGAGAGCAGATAGATAAAGCAGTGGAATATAAATTAAATTACACGATATAAAAAAACTTTCATAAAGTCGTTTTCGATGGATTTCTTACTCCATATTTAGTTTGTTTTCGTTTAGTAAAAAAACAAAATGTACATTTACGCCTTTATATTAAGACTGACGGTAGAAAATCGAATCTCGGATTATTTTTCTTCCTGAAAAAACGCAAAGATCAAAAGAAGAGATATGTTTTTACGGCCAAATACAGGATCTGCGGTATGACAAATACGTCATTGTGATTCTACACAGGCTATATGGTGTAATATTGCCCGTCTGAAGGTATCGCCTCGGGTGAACATACCTTCAGACGGGCAATATTACACCATATAGCCTGTGTAGAATCACAATAACTTATAATGTGTCTGTGACTGGAGAAATGGGATTTATGGGTTCTGCGACCAGTGTAGATCCAGATCAGCCTGTGCATCCGCTCAGTCTGATCAGGATCTGCACTGCTCGCCATTCCATCAATGAACCACTTGGCATGCTTCCAACAAGCACTACAGATAGTTATCAGGTTACACGAGTGTGTTATTTGATCAGGATCTACACTGGTAAAAAGTTCCATAAGCTCAATTTCTCCAATCACAGCCATATATCACAACGTTAGTTAGTTAAATATAAAGTCCAAAAACACATCCACATATCACAAGTTACATTGAATTGTTCAGTTGTTAGTTTCTGGTATTCTGGTTATATTGCAAAATGTAAAAAAACATCCATACATCACAGATATACTTGATTGTGGAGTTTGTAATTTTCGGGTAGCGTGTCATATATTACAACAGTAGCTGTATTGCATGCATATAAAGCCCCGAAACACAAGCTCAGTTGGTTGTGCAATTTCTAGTTTTCATATTGCGGATCACATATACTAACATTACATTGATTTGTATTGTATAAACAGTCCAAAAACATATCCACACACCAACAGTTGCAATTTATTGTGTAATTTTTAGATTTTTGGTATCAGATCAAATATCGCAATATGTATTATATTGCGAAAAGAACAAAAATACACCCATACATCTGAATGCTACACTTAGAATGTGAAGTTTGTAATTTTCTGGTAGCAGGTTACATAACACAACAATATTCAAACACTCGTCCACACTGACAGATCACGCAGGTAAGTACACTTGAGTGTGAAGTTTTCTGGTAGCAGATTTCTTATCAACATATTCGATTATATTGCGTATACAATGAAAAAATAACACAAACAAAAACATGTTTTGACAGCATTTTAGAATCATTTCCACTGTCTACTTCGGTTTCGTTTTGCTGGAAACCTCCGGGCGAATAGCTCAGGTCCGTGGCAATGAAGAGCGCATTCTGCAATGAAGTCAACATTAACCATTTGAAACACGAAAACCCGATATAACGGTTTATGCAAACAGTGCAGATCCAAAGCCGGCTCGTAACGATCTGCACTTTTGAAAGTCAATGTAGTTTTCATATTTCTGAGAACAAAAATACCCCCTTTTCATAAATTGACTAGTCTGAAAACAATGCTTTGACGATTGGATTGGTTGCAATATTAACATATCAAAATCCATTCCAGTTACTTAGGAGTGAAAGGTTTAACATACTCACTGTTGCCCAGCCCGCAAGGTAGGTAGTTAGCTTGGCAAAAATGGGATTTATGGGTTCTGCGACCAGTGTAGATCCAGATCAGCCTGTGCATCCGCTCAGTCTGATCAGGATCTGCACTGCTCGCCATTCCATCAATGAACCACTTGGCATGCTTCCAACAAGCACTACAGATAGTTATCAGGTTACACGAGTGTGTTATTTGATCAGGATCTACACTGGTAAAAAGTGCCATAAGCTCAATTTCTCCAATCACAGCCATATATCACAACGTTAGTTAGTTAAATATAAAGTCCAAAAACACATCCACATATCACAAGTTACATTGAATTGTTCAGTTGTTAGTTTCTGGTATTCTGGTTATATTGCAAAATGTAAAAAAACATCCATACATCACAGATATACTTGATTGTGGAGTTTGTAATTTTCGGGTAGCGTGTCATATATTACAACAGTAGCTGTATTGCATGCATATAAAGCCCAGAACACACAAGCTCAGTTGGTTGTGCAATTTCTAGTTTTCATATTGCGGATCACATATACTAACATTACATTGATTTGTATTGTATAAACAGTCCAAAAACATATCCACACACCAACAGTTGCAATTTATTGTGTAATTTTTAGATTTTTGGTATCAGATCAAATATCGCAATATGTATTATATTGCGAAAAGAACAAAAATACACCCATACATCTGAATGCTACACTTAGAATGTGAAGTTTGTAATTTTCTGGTAGCAGGTTACATAACACAACAATAGTCAAACACTCGTCCACACTGACAGATCACGCAGGTAAGTACACTTGAGTGTGAAGTTTTCTGGTAGCAGATTTCTTATCAACATATTCGATTATATTGCGTATACAATGAAAAAATAACACAAACAAAAACATGTTTTGACAGCATTTTAGAATCATTTCCACTGTCTACTTCGGTTTCGTTCTGCTGGAAACCTCCGGGCGAATAGCTTAGGTCCGTGGCAATGAAGAGCGCATTCTGCAATGAAGTCAACATTAACCATTTGAAACACGAAAACCCGATATAACGGTTTATGCAAACAGTGCAGATCCAGATAAGCCGGCTCGTAACGATCTGCACTTTTGAAAGTCAATGTAGTTTTCATATTTCTGAGAACAAAAATACCCCCTTTTCATAAATTGACTAGACTGAAAACAATGTTTTGACGATTGGATTGGTTGCAATATTAACATATCAAAATCCATTCCAGTTACTTAGGAGTGAAAGGTTTAACATACTCACTGTTGCCCAGCCCGCAAGGTAGGTAGTTAGCTTGGCAGAAATGGGATTTATGGGTTCTGCGACCAGTGTAGATCCAGATCAGCCTGTGCATCCGCTCAGTCTGATCAGGATCTGCACTGCTCGCCATTCCATCAATGAACCACTTGGCATGCTTCCAACAAGCACTACAGATAGTTATCAGGTTACACGAGTGTGTTATTTGATCAGGATCTACACTGGTAAAAAGTTCCATAAGCTCAATTTCTCCAATCACAGCCATATATCACAACGTTAGTTAGTTAAATATAAAGTCCAAAAACACATCCACATATCACAAGTTACATTGAATTGTTCAGTTGTTAGTTTCTGGTATTCTGGTTATATTGCAAAATGTAAAAAAACATCCATACATCACAGATATACTTGATTGTGGAGTTTGTAATTTTCGGGTAGCGTGTCATATATTACAACAGTAGCTGTATTGCATGCATATAAAGCCCCGAAACACAAGCTCAGTTGGTTGTGCAATTTCTAGTTTTCATATTGCGGATCACATATACTAACATTACATTGATTTGTATTGTATAAACAGTCCAAAAACATATCCACACACCAACAGTTGCAATTTATTGTGTAATTTTTAGATTTTTGGTATCAGATCAAATATCGCAATATGTATTATATTGCGAAAAGAACAAAAATACACCCATACATCTGAATGCTACACTTAGAATGTGAAGTTTGTAATTTTCTGGTAGCAGGTTACATAACACAACAAGTCAAACAAACACTCGTCCACACTGACAGATCACGCAGGTAAGTACACTTGAGTGTGAAGTTTTCTGGTAGCAGATTTCTTATCAACATATCGATTATATTGCGTATACAATGAAAAAATAACACAAACAAAAACATGTTTTGACAGCATTTTAGAATCATTTCCACTGTCTACTTCGGTTTCGTTCTGCTGGAAACCTCCGGGCGAATAGCTCAGGTCCGTGGCAATGAAGAGCGCATTCTGCAATGAAGTCAACATTAACCATTTGAAACACGAAAACCCGATATAACGGTTTATGCAAACAGTGCCGATCCAGATAAGCCGGCTCGTAACGATCTGCACTTTTGAAAGTCAATGTAGTTTTCATATTTCTGAGAACAAACATACCCCCTTTTCATAAATTGACAAGTCTGAAAACCATGTTTTGACGATTGGATTGGTTGCAATATTAACATATCAAAATCCATTCCAGTTACTTAGGAGTGAAAGGTTTAACATACTCACTGTTGCACAGCCCGCGAGGTAGGTAGTTAGCTTGGAAAATGTGTTGTTGTTTTTTTTCTTTTCATTGTGATTTTCTTTTGTCATTTTGTCACTAGTTTTGTAATTGATTTTACACCAGTTTGTTGTCCAAAGATTAGATAATATAATTTTAAATCGTTGCAACATTTTAATTATATGTTATTTGTGCATATGATTTTCAGCATTCATTTCATCATATGAATTGTATCATTTAAAGAAAACTACCGGTATTGACCTTTATATTGGATCTATTTCACAATATATATAATTTATATCTAATGATAATATAAGTTTTTGATTGAAAAACACAAAAACATGTTGTACTGGTAGCATAGTTGATGTACAATGGTCTTTCCCTAAATACAACATCCAGTAGCCGATTTCACCAAAATTGCTAAGCATACTTATCTAGCAGAGAGTACTTTGAGGAAGTATTCATTTATTTTTCCCGAAAAGCATTATTTCATATAGAACTAACGACACCATATATTTGATGATTAAAAGTGTGCAAAATTATTATACTGAAATTATTACATTATCACAGCCACAACGGCTGTGATAATGTAATAAATTCAGTATAATAAAAAATAATAAATGTCACCTTAAATTGAAGATTTCTCACTCAATGTGTACTTAGCAAGATAAGTATACTTTGCAATTTTGTGAAATCAGTTACTGGTAACATTCCCGGTGTATGAATTTGAAAGAAGTCCCTCAAACGTAAACACTGTACAGTCGAACCTCTCTAAACCGGACACACAGACAAGTTATTTGTGCTTCATTTTGATATGTTTCATTGCCAGTTACCTTCAATGATAATATCTCTTCATGATCACAAACCACCCACGCTGGTCTAGAACTAGTAATATGTCTGTTTTACCGTGGAACCTCTACAAACCGGACACCCTGGGGCCATCCCATGGTGTCCGCTTTAGAGAGGTTCTACTGTATAGTGACAAATGGCTATAAACTGTAACAGGGGATTTCCAGAATATTTACCTGCATGAGCTTGAGCGTAGTGTTCACAAAGCGGACATCACCAGTCACAGGTAGCGGAAACCCTTTATTGCCCAGGTCTAAAAAATACCCACATGCCAGTATTTATCCCGTCAACACAGTGCTTATGTGCCGTGAAACACGGTGCCGTGAAACAGTTTTGATATCCTGTCAATACGACCTAATCACTACGTAGGAATATGTGCGGTGGCTGGGGTTATTTTTTTTTTTGCATTTTAAAGCCATTTGTAGGTGTTAACGGGATAAGTAGAATAGTATTATTCTATAGTACTATTCTCTATTTACACCTTTCATAAACTTATAATGGAAACATCCATTCAATATATTGCGTTTATATCCAAAATCGTTAGATTAGCTCCACGTGACGTAGCTCAATGTTGTTGACTGGTTAAAGTGTGTTTTGTGTCATTAATTTACACGACGTTATCAATAACGTTGCCCCATGAAGTGCGACAAAATGACGGAAAACAAGCCGATTCTTAAAACTAGATGGCCGCGGCTCGCATGTCGCGCCCGCCAAGGCTTTGAATACTTTAACCACAAACCTTATCCCGGATGCACGTACGTACTCCAATGGGCCGACTATATGTCCGCAAGCGGGCATGACAAAAATCATGGTCTGATGAGTTTAAGAACCGTTGTGCAATCAGTACCAAACTATAATACAAGGTCAGTTGGTTGTGCACTGTCAAGGTTTCGTGTAGCACATCACGTTCAGTGCTGAAAGACAGTATCCTGATTCTGTGACACATTAAAGGTTTGCATAGGGAACATATAGTGGAACTCCTTAATCAAACCACCGGCGTGTTCTACCCATATTGAAACACAAATGCCACATGTCCGATTGTGTCGACACGATGCCAGTAGCCTAGTTGTAGGATTTGCGACCAGTTTAGTTGCTGATGCATTGCTTGTTAGAAGCATGACGAGTGATTCATTGATGGAATGGCGAACAGTGCAGATCCTGATCAGACTGTGCGGATGCACAGGCTGATCTGGATCTACACTGGCCGCAAATTTCTCCAGTCACAGTCACTTTCACGAACGTCAGTTAGTCGACAAATTTGAACGTGAAATAGACTTCAGATGTTTCTTATAGTCGTCTTACCATTGAGCTTTTTCACCAGAACATCATGTAAGGCCGCATTAATAACAAAGTCTAGGACGGCAGCCTGAAAACAAATATGGACAATATGTGCTTGACACAATATGACAGTATGCGTACACGTATACTGGGTTTAGCGGAGTGTTCGTAACCACATACAGTTTAAACTCTGACCAGCAGACGGTCTGACATATCATATATCGGGTGGATCAAAAATTGACCCCACCATTTAAATTGTCACATCTCAAAAACTGTGCAAAATAATTAAGTATAATTTCTCACCATATCACTTAAAAGCAATTACCTCTGATATCACAACATTTAAAGTGACCTTGTTAGTAACCATGTGGTGATAAAAAACAAATATCATAATCCAAAAGCTAAAATTCCGAAGTTAATTGAATGAGGGCCGTTCAGAAAGTGTCTGGGTATTTCGATAGATAATAGTGCCAATTACTGTTTGGATTACTTTCTGGAATATTCAAATGAGGGTCGTAGCTAGTTATTTCCCTTTGCAAATTTATGTATAGACATTCGGTCCTATGCTGTATTTCAGTGTTTATGTCTTACTGAGTAGAACAAAAATTGAGTTTTGCAAATTTATTTATAGACATCCGGTCCTATGCTGTATTTCAGTGTTTATGTCTTACTGAGTAGAACAAAAATTGAGTTTTGCAAACAGAGTAGACCCAGATGAGACTGCACATCTGTGCAGTCTGATCTGAGTCTACACTGATTGCAATAACATTAATAAGTGTGAAAATAAGAATCTGGCAAATAATGTAGTCCCAGATCAGATTGTGTAGATATGTAGGATGATTTGGATCAACACTAGTCAAAACCGTTATATTGACTCCTTTTCACAACATATCATGCTACATTTGCTCTTTGTACAAGTAATAAGGCCATACTTTACACAATTTGGACCGGATTTCTATAAATAAATTCAACGGGAGATAACTAGCTACGATCCTTCATTGCAGAAAATATCATATTTTATCGAACATAATAACGACGAAAAGAGATGAAATAAATATGTAATGGTATAAAGGGTTGCTCCAGAGAATGTAATACGACTGTATATAAATTTGCACAACTTACTTTAATCTGTTCTATTTGTCCGGCAGAGGCAAAGTCGAACCTGGAAATGTTGTATATAGTTTTTTTATTGATTGTTTTGTGTAGACAATGGTGTCCACTTTCATAATCTGCCGGATGGACTTCGGTCACCCTTGAGCATTTTGAGAAATCCAAGATGGCGTCCAAGATGACCGTCATTTCATGCTTTCGGCTATAACTCCGTTCATATTCAACACAGGATGATAATTTTGGTGTCTAGACATAGGTTTTAGGAGTCAAGGAATCCATTTGAACTATTTTTTTGATTTTTTGGGGGTGGTGGAGTAGTATAGAGGGTGGAGAAATGATGCCACCGTTAGGTGGTATCATTTTGACTCCCTCTATACTACTAAAGATAATGCGACATGCCGTCAACTTGCCCCTTCATGCATGTATTTACAAATTTAATGCTTCGACTATGAAATGATATATTTTAGCAACTTTATCTGTGTAAAAATCAGCCTATATGTGATCAGATATAACATATTTTTCTTATTCAATATGAACCATGCTCTGACAAAACCAACCTTATTTCATTTGATACCTGTTTCGATCATGATCAGCTTATGTACTCTGATGAGCATTTAAACTGGAGGCAATGAGAGACAGACTAGCAAACATTTTAGACGCTGATAAGAATGTGCGGAGTGTACACCGGTTGCAAATGCAATAATACTGCTTTTGTCAAAGCACTGCTAGTATGGTTTCTTCCTGATTTACAAGATGGCCGCCAACATATTATTACTAGGTTGCTGTTGAATTACCCAACAAGCAATATTTGTACTACAACCGATGTGAGATCACCTAACAAGTTTGATGCGTCATGTGTCTACCTACCTATTCAATATATCATAATGATGGGCTAAGTAATATGGTTGCTAAATCCCTTGCAATATAGTTATATACAATGTACAACACTTACAAAACAATGACTGAGTGGCTAGCTATAACAATTCAATTAAACCTGGCAACAAGGTTATACAACATAAGACAATCATAAGCTTGAGTCTGAAATCGAGATTTGAAAAATAGTTTTATAAACTTGAAGCCAGTCTTCCTACACACAATAGTTCCATGATTTCCGGAAAAGAAACTAAGCTGTTACTTTCTGGCAGCAGCCTGTATTGTTATAGGTACAAAACACCGTGCACTTCAAGTTATCTCCAGTACATCTACAAGCACGAGTACTACATGGGTGCCACTCTTGCACCCACACCTGATAAGATGCATGATAAGACTCCGGAGCGAGTTCTGTGTTAAATGAAAGAGATGTTGGTTGGAGTGTTTCATTGTTGTGTCCTTTGTCCAGCCATACCTTTCCGGATCCAGTTCAGGAGGATTGTTGTCATCTAGTGAACGCCAGACAATGACTTTATGATGGGCCCGTTTAACATTCTCTGCAAATGCCTCATTGGTTGGAGGGAGACTGAACTGTTTTTGCGGTGATGAGGAGGCATGTCCGGTTTTGGATGCCCATACCTTCCAACGTGCTTCAGACATGGACTCGCTAGACAGTTGTCCATAACAAGCTGACACATATGCTGTTGCCTGCACCCACACTTTACATAGAAGTGTCCATCACACCAAGGAGCGACAGGGAGTGTGATCCAGCACGCAATACCTTAAGAGCAGTTCCATTGCCTATCCCATAGCAGCATGCTACAGTGTCACACCCAGTCCCAGTAAGTGCGTGGGCTGGCAAGATTCACTAACTATACACACGTGTTTCTCTACTGTTTTCCCAATGTCAATATCTGTTCTTTCTTTGATTGGCGATTCCATAGTAATATGAGTTTTAATATTTGCAGAGAGGTAGTAATGCAGAGGAAGTACAAAGACATCTGTGTCATCCGAGACAACTCTTATTTCACTTCGCTCATTGGTTCGGGCACATGTCATTGCCTGTTGAACAATGATATTGTCTGCTTCTTCATGTGTTGTCGCTAGATCTGTTCTTGTTATTATTACACCCCCATTGCTGATCTCAATTGGGGCAGCCAATCAAAACAAACTTATGGCTACTAGTATGTTCATGGAATGACTTATCCTCGGTTAGAAGGTTCACAACATGACCTATCAACTGTTTCTTATTGTCAGACACTGTCAGTACTATTTTCTGTGGTGGTAACATGCTATTCATTTGTAGCTGGTGGACTCGGCTTGCTGAAGTAGCCCTGGCGCTTTGCGTTACACTCATTGTACTATAATCACGGTACCGATCGAATACTAGGTATGTATGTGTTAGCAGATGCATATTAGGTCTCCCGTTTCCAATCTCTTTACAATGGCATGCTCCATGTCCGTTGCATAGTCATTCACTGTGCCATCTGCTGGCCAAGGGATAACCCAAAAATAGGACCGACCCATCAATGATGCAGATGGAAATGTTACTGGATGTTCTCCCAGATACCTCAATCTGAAGCTGCCTTTTCAACAAAGATTTCTATGTAGCTGCTCTCATTTCTCCCGTCGACTCGAACATTAATGTTGGCACTGGGGCTAATTCATGTGAAAGGACACTCTTGATATTAACTTCGCGACCACTAACCTGAAGCCCTATGACTCTAGTGTAAATGACATTCGTGTGATACACTTTAGTGTCTCCAAAATTGACATGTTTCTTTGTTATTACCATGGTGGTCACTTTTTTGTGAATGGTTTCGTGTAAGCCGTCTGGTAATTTCTGAGCAAAGTCGTTCATTTGATCCATTTCTATTCCAACCGCATCCTGGACATTGACTGCCGTGGTTCCTTGTTCTCCCGTCACAATGTTTATCATATCATCTGGGTGTTTCTCTGGATCGAGTGGATCGATGCATTTCTCGAGTTTTGCCCTGATGGCTTCTCTGTCTCTTTTGTCATCGGCTATTCGAGACTTCCCTTCTTCCTTGTGTTTGTCAACAAATGCACTGCTGCTTTCAATGCTGTCATCCATATCAGCCTGCAAACGACTGCAAGCATGGACACTCAATGCCCACGTTTTCAGGGTCTCCGGTTTCAGTGCTATACCAATTATGCCACCCGGAGCATGACCATAGCGCATGAAGGTTGTCTCTATAAACATGTCGCTCCAGATGACATTCCACAGTCCACGCTGGTGTCTCGTGACGTGTTCTCCCTTCATGAACCGAGCCAGATTCTCTCCTGGAAGCACCTCCATGGACCGTAGGTAAAACATACCGTATATAACATAGTGCACATGTCCAGACGCAAAGAAGTACGGAATCATTTCTCGAAATGCTTATAGATACAGCGGCCAGTCACCCTCTCATTCCGTCCTTACAAACATCATGATTATGAACATTGATTTAACCAACATGTCGACCCACCGCTTGGCAGTCTTGCTATTTTCGGCTATGTCTTCCAGAACCTTCATCAAATCTTCTTTTGACGCGAGTATGGGATCATCAACAACTCCTCTGAGTATTTCCTCTGTAATCATACGTAATGCTCGAATGTTCTGAGGAAACTTTTTCCAAGTTAACATTTTTGCTACACCTCCAAAGACATCACTCAGAATATCCGATAACCCACTGTTCTCCATTAGTGTTCCAATGCAGCCTATGAAACTCATCAACGAATGCATTCCTCCAAGGTGAGGAATGACATCTGCGAACCGATCCGGATAGGCCCATTTCACATATAAAGCTACTTTGTACAGTTGTAAGTCACATGTGAATAACACAAACCTTCATATTAAACATAGAATGATACATTTGGTGCCTAGTCATAGGTATTTGGGGTCAATGAATCCATTGAAACCATTTATAAGGTTGTTTCTGTTTAGCTCACATCGTAGGAAATTCAATATGACCGCCAGTAACGGCCTCTATATCATATTTTTGGCTAACTTGTTTCATATGAATTAAATATTGCACAATAATTGTGGTATCTATTGGAGTTTGGCGATCAACCAATTAATTCAACATATTTAGATCTGGGATTACATTATAAATACAGCCAAGATGGTTACCATTTGTATACAATAAGCTATGCTGACTTTCTCAGCATATGATCATTTTGTTGAAATGGAGTGCTTGAGTTAATGCACCCAATGATGCAATGGCAAATTAATAAAAACTCAGTCATTATTGGCGGCCATATTGAATTTACTATAAGTTGATCCCGTAAACAACCCTATAACTGGCTTCAGTGGATTCATTGACCCAGAAAACATATGTCTAGACACCTTAATTATCATGCTCTGTTTCATATGAAGGAAATATTGCCAAAAACATGAAATGGCGGCCATTATTGACGGTCATATTGGATTTTCCATGATGTAATCTCTGATCAACCTTATACAAGGTTTCAATGGATTCCTTGACCCCTAAAACATAAGCCTAGACACCAGAATTATCATCCTATGTTTAATATGAGGGAAGTTATTGCCGATCTAATAAAATGGCGGCCATCTTGGACGCCATCTTGAATTTCCCAAAATGCTCAAGGGTAACCGAGGTCCACCCTGCTGATTCTGAAAGAGGACACCCTCGCATACACAAAACAGTCAACAAAAAACTGTATGTTTGATTTCACCAGGTTGAATCTGTGAATGAAAATGTTCAGTAGAGAGGCAGACTCACAAACCAGTAATACCTTGACTAAACACGAGCTTATCGAATACTGAACAACTTGTCGTACAACTCGTTACTGGACCCTGTAGTGTCGATGACTGTAAACAACGATCACAGCGGTTGGTGTTTCATCGTGAAATGTACATCCTCTTACACATATAATTTACTTGCAGTGTGTACACGATATTTACGGACCGGAGAAAAGAAACGCACACTGTCACAATTTGTGCATGATTAATATAAAGATTAAGCGAACTATTAGTCTTACAGACGGACGACCCATGCTCTATATATTACAATGGAACCTCTCTAAACCGGACACCAAGGAAACCTCTGTAATCTTATGTTTGATGGGTGTCTTGATCATTTATCTCAGATGTTAATGTATGTTTATGATTGCAAAGCACGCCAATACATTTTAGAATGGGCATATGCCTGATTTACAGTGGAACCTCGCTAAATTGGACACCCTGGACACCACTGTATATGTTATAGGTATGTATGTGTTAGCAGATGCATATTAGGTCACCCATTTCACTAATCACATTATCCAGTCACAGCCACATATAGAGCCCGACTGGCCACACATGGCATAAGCCCCATTTCTCCTGTCAGAACCACACAGTGTACTTACGCGAGGTCAATAACATTGACGTACAGTTTCTCATTGGCCATACTGATGTTGACATTGGTCAGCATTGTCTGGAATATAGAGCATATTGTCAAAACTCTATGGAACGTAAAAATGTACCTAAACTAAAATAATTATTGCTAGCTCTAAATATTTAGAGCTAACTCCAAATGATTTAGAGAGCTCTTCAAATGATTTGGAGCTGGCTCTAAATATGTAATGCTAACTCTAATTATTATTCAGAGCTAGCTTTAATTATTTGAGTTTATGTAGATTTGGCGTTCCATAAACCATCTCTAGGATAGACCTCCTCTACAACAATCCCCTCTCCGTAACAGGAATTATGCTATATGCCAGTCTCAGATAGATAAATAACTAAACTTCGGCCACTCGGCGCATTTAATACAGTATGTCGTAAGTCAGTGGTCATTTTTCGTGGTAACTCACGGATTATACTCGGGTTACTCGAGTATGACCCGTGAGTTACCACGAAAAACGACCAATGACCAGAGTCGTTGCTCGGATTCAAGTCGAGTTGGAATCCTAGTTGCTACAATAATTCGCCTCCGATATGTATAGTGGCATATTTCTGCCATGCACTTAACGTGATAACGTGATTGTTAAGTCGTCGAAATACACCTTATAAGACGACTTAGACGCGATGATTATCTCGTCAAGACGACTTATTATCACGCAAGACGTGATAAGTTGAACGTGATAATTAACGCGTTATCTCGTCTAAGACGTGATACTGTCCACTACTGACATATACATTTATTTATTTATTTCTCGTCTTGACCAGTTAGTAAGTCGTCTTGACGTGATAATCATCTAAGTAAGTCGTCTTGACGCGATAATTAACTAGTTAAGACGACTTACGCAACAAATATATCGTCGGCACGATAACATGCCAACGTATGACATGACGTGTTTTTCTTTTTATTCTTATTATTTTTGGAAAGTATAGCCACGCATACGCATTGGTCCGCCTTAAGTACGGAATGGACATACTGTGTCGAGTGAGTGGAATAGAGATGTGATCCTGCTGAAAGGTTTGCTATAAATTATGCTCTTCGGAAAACATCTTTTGAAGGATGAGTCTGAGATTGTGTAGAACAAAACATAATATTGGCAACATTTTTTCAAAAATTCAAAATTGCCTCCATATTGACATATTTTCCTAGTTTTCCATCGATAATACATATTGTTCTTGGAAATATAGTTCTCAATAACCATATACTGCACAAAAAGATACCAACTGGCTGGAGGTGCCCATTTTGTTACGGTGTAACAGTGTAACAAGTGTAACGAAGGTATTTTCCCCCATGTTACAGTAACAACTGCAACGAAAAGACACAGTGTGAACAGCAGAAGTTATTTGCTCATGTTACAGTGTAACGGTGTAACAAGTGTAACAAAGACAGACGCTGGATGATAATCAGGTTTTTGTACTGGAACAAAATATCAAACAGTGTATATTCTCATCAGGATCACGGTGATTCTTTTTTTTCTGTCCTAAAAACTAGCCAACAGTGTATACATTAATCAGACCACAGTCTGTTTGAGCCTGGGTATTAGCCTTGCATTATGATAGTGGCAATGTCTATATGATAGACTATAATGTGTTTACATGTGTTTACAAGTTCATCATACAGATTAAATGTCCATTCTCAAGTCAAATCATTCTGCTCAAGTCAAATCATTCTGTGGCAGACCCTTCTGTTCTAATTAAGAAGTGTGTATTTTCCTGACTGTGATTTATGGCCCCACAGAAACCCTGCCGTATGTATGAGAACACCGGTATTGTTACATTTGTGAGCGTGAGGCATGACAGGTGTTTCATTGATGGTATGACGAACAGTGCGGAACCTGATCAGATTGTGAGGATGCACACCATTTATGCAGTCACTGTCAAATGTACCAAAAACATAAATTTCTGTAAGTTGTCTATTTTCCCCATATTTTCTAAATTTATATATGTGTAGCACCTGATCTATTTACCATTTGTGGCTGAGACTGGAAACACGGGGTTTATAGGATTTGTCACCAGTGTATATCCTGATCCAATAGCACATGCTGTAGCATATGATAATGATATATATTGCGCAAAACTGATAATCCCGATGTCTCCAGCTACAGCCACATTTACGAAAAACTTTGGTAGTTTATGAGACAAGAAATTTAGAGCTGAATGTCCATTTCTGTAAGTTGTCTATTTTCCCATTGTTCTAACTGAGAATTGTATACAGGTATTTGTTTCTGACTGTGTGTGATTTATGGCCCCACAGTCTCCCTGTGCTGTGTATGTTTTCCTTTTTTTTTATTTTTAAAAATTATTATTTCACTTTTAAATACAACATGTACATTTATACATACAATATTGACTAACAATGTATGGCTTACGTGATCGCATACAGTTACACATGTACTTAATGTATTCGAAAGTAATATTTTTAGCAGAAAAATAGTAAGGGAGAAAAGATAGAAATAGGAAAATTGTTGGAGTAATATAGAAGGATAGCAACAAAGTGAAAAGTGGACTATGTCCCTATGTGTTCATATGTGCTAGACTAGATGGATATTGGTTACTTTTGTGTAGTTTGTGTGATTGACACCTGTCTACAGTGCTTACAATTATAACTATGTCTGAAACCTGCCCCATTTAATAATATGTTGTTCCCGTTTGTCTTTTGTTGTTGCTATAATTTCTTCAATGTATATCCTATGTCTTAAATAATTTAGAAATGGACCGAAAGCTATATCATTATTTTCATATTTACATTTAACAATGAAATATTTGGCTAATATTGTTATAAAATTAAATTGGTGTGCCTGTCATTTATTCCTATAGAAATACTTTTGGAAATTTACGACATCTGTTATATCTTTTTCAATTAAATATGTCCGCAGCTGTGACCACAAATGTTGCACATGGGGACATTCCCAAAACAAATGTGTTATACTTTCAACATACATAGAACAAAAATCGCACAAACTGCTATTAATTAAGTTACAGCGATAACGTAATTTGTTTGTTCCAATAATTCTCATTAAGTATTTGTATTGGAAATTGCGCAATACGGAATCTATAGTACAGTTGAAATGTAACGTGTAAATTTGTTTCCAATTTAGGTTAGTATCCGGAAATTCATGTATCCATTTTTGCTCAGCTTTTATATCTTTCATTATTGTTTTGTTTGTTTGCATCGTGTATAGTATTTTATTAACGTATTTGCTTTTCTGTAATTTTGACTTAAGTGTTTCTGAAGGCTGAAGATTGTATCGCGTTGATGTGTTCTATTTTGACTGCATTGTATATCCTTCCACAGTGGACTTATACTATTTAATATACTTTGATATTTCATAAAATCATCATTTCTTATATTGAACATTTCTGCAAGATCAGCGAATCTTAAAAAAGTATTTATTCTATAATCGTGTAAATGTTCAATGTACTTAATACCCTTATCATACCAGTTCCTATGAAATATAGGTTTGTTTTGATGTTTTATATTAGATTTATTCCAAATAATTTCTTTAGATACTGTAACTGTTTGAGGGGAATAGTTTATACTTGCCCAAGATTTCAAAACATTATTTAAAAACGTGTTGTGTTCACCTATGTATTTTGTGTCTTCTGGTTTCAAGTTGCATTCAAAGATAAAAATCACACCATATATTTCAAGTATTTTTTCATACATTGCTTTCCATTTCCCTATGTTGGTTGAATCGCATATTCTTTTCACCCATGAAGCTCTTACAGAAGTTATAAAGCTATCTATGTCTAGCATTTTTAGTCCACCTTTTTCATAAGATTGAATAATTGTATTTCGTTTAACTTTATTAGGCTTGTTGTCCCATACAAATTGAAATAACTTAGTTCTAATTCGTTTTATCATATTTTCTGGTGGATCATGTAAAACTGTCAATGGATATATCAATTTTGGGACGGCAAACGTCTTTATAACCGTAATTTTTCCACGTAAGCTTAACTTTCTGCGTTTCCATCGGTCAAGACATTGTTCAAATTCTAATATTTTTGGTAAAACGTTATGTTCATGAGTAGCACTACTATCATTCAGGAATGTGATGCCTAAGGTTTTTGTACTGCGTGAGGCCCATGTAAAATTTTTGTTGGGGCAGAATATGATATCTGTATGTTTTAAAGCACCTACTCTCATTACTGTAGATTTGTTTATGTTAAGTTTGAGGCCGGAAATCTTACTGAACTATTATGTATATTAACTTTTCAAAGGATTTTTGCGTACCGTTTGTCATAAAAGTTGCATCATCAGCATCATCAGCAAACATTGTATGTTTTAGCTCTATATCACCGATGTTGACTCCAGTTATATCTGCATCGTTGATGAAAGATTTTGATAATATTTCAATGGACATACTAAAGAGATACGGGGATAACGGACAACCCTGGCGTACACCTCTATTTATTGAACATAAATATGATAAGTACCCATTATTTGTTACACAACATTTTGCAACACTATCAAATGCTTTTTCGAAGTCTGCGAAGAAGAATAGACCTGGTGCATCAGTTTCGTTAAGTTGTTCTATTGTTTCATAACTATTTCTGATGTTTTCTCCAATATATCTTCCCTTAAGAAACCCAGTTTGTGAATAATCTATTATTGTCGGTAGGGCTTTTTTTAATTCGATTTGCAATGGCCTTTGATCTATTTTGTAATCCACGTTAAGTAATGATATGGGTCTCCAATTTGTTAATATTCATAAGTCACTGTCTTTCTTAGGTATTAATGTTATTATTCCTTGTTTTTGAAATTCGCTTAGTGACCCGTTTGCTAATGAATAGTTAAAAGAATCTGTATCGTTTTATTTCATTCCAAAATATTTTGAAAAATTCTACAGTCAGACCCGTCTGAGCCCGGGCTTTTATTATTTTTCATTTCTTTTAAGGCAATACTACATTCATATTCAGAAAGGTTACCTTCGCATAGCTGTTTATTTTCTTCAGATAATATATTCTGATCGTTATTATTTGTGAAGAAATTGTAATTACTATTTTCAACATCTTTTGCTCATGTAATATTTCTTCATTTTTTGGAACAGTTTTTCCATTTACATTTAAACGAAGTATAGTTTTATTTTCTGATCGTTTCTTTTCTAAATTAGCAAAATATTTAGTATTCTTTTCGTTACCCTCTATATATTCCGCTTTTGATCGTAGCATACACCCTTTCACTTTCTTTTCATGAATGTCTTCTAGCTTTTCTTTTTTAGAATTTAATTCTGTTAACGTAGCATCAGATATATTTCTAGCGTATTCCGTTTCTAATTGATCTATTTCTTCTATTAACTTTCTTTCCAACTTTAAATCATTTTTCTTTTCATTTGACGCATATTTTATTGTTTCATTTCGTATCGTTCCTTTTATTATTTCCCATAATGTATTTGGATTTGCATCTTGATTAATATCGGCAATGGTAGTTATACTACTTCTAATCTAATTATTTGTTGGTAATCCGGTTTGAAAAGTAGACTGTTATTTAATTTAAAGTAGCCAGGCCCCCTTGCATTGCAATGTGTTTGTAGACATACATATACTATCGAATGGTCTGATTTGATACCTGTAGAGGTTTTGTATTTGAAAGCCATGTGAATTTTTTTATATTAGGATTCAGGATTCTCCAGATATCATGTAAATTATATTTTTTCATGATTGACACTATTTTTTCTCTTGTTTTTGTATTATGCTCAGTTCTACCATTTTTCATATCTAGGTCAGGATCTAAAATGATATTGATGTATCCGCCTATTATTAGAGTATCAAGTTCCACAGATTCTATATATGTCTCGAGATTTTGATAAAATTGAAGACTGTTTTCATTAGGCCCATACATATTAATTAATGTGTATTCCTTACCAGATAGAGTTATTTTAAGAGATTGAATTCTACCGGTTATAATGTTTTCATAATGTATAGTTTCATAATCTAAACCTGGTCAATTAGAATGCATATTCCTTCCTTATGACTGAATTCACCGCTAAAATAAGCGTCTCCACCCCATTCACTTTCCCATTGTGCTTTGTCATTTATAGTAAAGTGTGCCTCTTGTATAAAACATATACCATACTTGTTTTCTTTTATCCATTGGAAAAGTTGCAGTCGCTTGATTTTTGACCCCATACCCTTCACATTAAAACTTCCTATTTTGATGTCTATAGTATTATATTAGGTTTACAGTTTTCGTTTGATCAATCACATTACTACACATACATATACTTCAAAGATCCAGCACAGACGAACACAAAGAGGCAGATAAGAAGAGAATATGAGAGTTGCATCAGTAATCAATTGTGAACAACAAGGGTCACCAAATCACCCAGTATGTACTGCATGTATACGTGGCCTCCCGCCAAGAAAGAAAACCATATATTTTCGTCTAACATAAAATGATTATATTATTTTTTGCACGTGCACACATTATGGTAAGATTCTATTTTTGCAGGTGTTTATACGGTGTTTTCTTTGTCGATTAGCATAGAACCTGATCAGTCTGCGAGAATGCGCCGACTGATCTGGTGCTACACTCCTCGTACACAACGTTTAATCTCCTTTCCGAGACGGTGTGCCACATATACATCCATGCAGAAAACGTACAAGATGTATTGTGTCTGACTAGCAACACACATGTGAAACATTAAACCGTCAACAATATAAAGATTTGTAATATTGTATGAATGACAGATAAATACATAGTTTGACTATTTTCAGTTAGAGATCATATGTCTGTTCTGGGTAGAAAACAAAATGTTTAGATTTTGTGTTTGGGGCGTCTTAATCCTCAGTAAAATGTTTTTGTTTTTTTAAAAATTGCCAATTCCATGATGTACAGTCTAGATATTTAAGATAAAAAAAATTGATCAATGATCTGCAATGAACAATCGACATATTTCAGATTTAACATGTTTACGCTAAGAAAATAAATGAAAATATTTAGCTTCTACATTTGTGTCTGATTTGGAATCCATATACTTGCTATTTATGGGTAGAAGTTCTTTCAAACGTGGAGGTAAATCTCTCTGTGTTGTTGTATATTAATGTATCCTTAGTTTACAAGAATTAAAAATTACAAATTGCATAGTAAATTACATAGTAAAAATTACAAATTACATGCAGCGTCTGGTCCAGAATATTTCCATCTCAGCGAGATTTAGACTGAGAAAGGAACATTGGAATGTGCTGTCAAGAGTAGTATGATAATGCCAATATACAACGTTCATTCATCCTCACACTCGAAAAATTAAAGAGTAACGAAATCATGTGAGGATATATTTCCAAGTATATATAGGCCGCCGGCTGAGAAAATAGACCCTACACATTTGCGCTAATTGGCACCGACAGGGATTATTTTTAGCTCACCTGAGCGAAGCTCATCTCATGTGAGCTATTGTTACCGCAATGTGTCCGTCGTCCGCGTCGTCCGTCGTCCGTCGTCCGTCGTCGTCGTCCGTCGTCAGTCGTCGTCCGTCGTCGTCCGTCGTCGTCCGTCGTCCGTGAACATTTTCAAACGTCTTCTCCTCGGTAACCATTGGGTCTATAGTCACAAAACTTCATGGTCATGGTCCTTAGTTAGGGGGATTACAAAATTGTTAAAATGACGTCATTACGTAATCCAAGATGGCCGCCGTCTAAAAACAGCACAAATTCTTAAAAAATCTTCTTCTCAAGAACCGCCAACTGGATTTCGACAAACTTGATAGGAATGATCGATGTACATTGCTCTTTCAATGTTGTTAAAATGGTGACCCTGGGGTCAAAAATGGGCGTGGCCCGTGGGGTCAAATTGGGTGTCAAATTTTATTTTTGACTGAATATGGTCATTTCATATATCAAATAGAAGGTATCAATGAGGCGATCACTCTGGTGCATTTTTTGTCGAAATCGGATTGTTATGTCATCCAAGATGGCCGCCGAAAGGTCAAAAGGTCGTTCTTTTATTAGAGATTTAAAAATTCTTCTTCACATGAACAGCTTGGCCCATGGTAGCCAAACTTAAAAGTTATGGTCCATGTGTGAAGCCTTTTCTGATTTATTAAAATGGTGGTCATCGGTAATCCAAGATGGCAGCAGTCTAAAAATAGCATAAATTCTTAAAAAATCTTCTTCTCATGAACCGCTAGCCGGATTTCGACGAAACTTCGTAGAAATGATCGATGTACAATGCTCTTTCATAATTGTTAAAATGGTGACCCCGGGGTCAAAAATGGGCGTGGCCCGTGGGGTCAAATTTTATTTTTGACCGAATATGGTCATGTTATATATCAAATCGAAGGTATCAATGAGGCGATCACTTTGGTACATATTTTGTCCAAATCGGATTGTTATGTCATCCAAGATGGCCGCCGAAATGTCAAAAGGTCGTTCTTTTATTAGAGATTTCAAAATTCTTCTTCACATGAACCGCTTGGCCCATGGTAGCCAAACTTAAAAGTTATGGTCCATGGGTGAAGCCTTTTCAGATTTGTTAAAATGGAGGTCATCGCTAATCCAAGATGGCCGCCGTCTAAAAATAGCATAAATTCTTAAAAAATCTTCTTCTCATGAAGCGCTAGCCGGATTTCGACGAAACTTGGTAGGAATGATCGATGTACATTGCTCTTTGAAAGTTATTTTGAAATGGTGACCACGGGTTCAAAAATGGGCGTGGCCCGTGGGGTCAAATTGGGGTCAAATTTTATTTTTGACTGAATATGGTCATGTCATATATCAAATTGAATGTATCAATGAAGCGATCACTCTGGTGCAATATTTCGGCGGAATCGGATGATTATGTCATCCATGATGGCCACCAAAAGGTCCATTTATTCAAGATGTTTAACGTCTTTTTCTCAGGAACCACATGGCCGATGCTGGGTGAAGCATTTTCAGATTTTGTAAAATGAGAGTCATCGCTTAATCCAAGATGACCGCCATCTAAAAATAGCACAATTTTTTTAAAACACATGAACTCAATGTCACATTCTCCTCTGGTGTTCATAGAGTCAGGTGAGTGAATTAGGGCCATCATGGCCCTCTTGTTCATTTTGTACACTCACACAGTATAATCTGGTTGTAATAGTTTTGCTGGTGTCAATACTATTAGTCTATTGATGAAATTAAGAACAGCGTAAGCCCTGATTTGAGACTGCGCGTATGCGCAGGCTGATCTGGGGCTACGCTGGTCACACATGTCGGAAGGTCCCTTTTCTCAGCGGGGGTCCATATGCAACCAATGATATCATTGATTGACATGTCTACTATAAACGTAAATACCCGATATGTGTGCGTACGTCTGTTGTGTTCGCCACCAGAAGCCGGCTCCCTCGTAGAGACGATGATTTATTGATATATTTAGTGGGGATACTGACGTATACTTTTTGTACTTACTAACTTTCTTGATACACGTTTGTTTAAGGGATGCAACTCATGGTGGTCGCCACAGACAGTCCATAACAATTTTCTATTTAAAAAGAAATATACTAGTAAGCTAGTTTCAAGATAATTTGCGTATATATATATATATATATATATATATATATATATATATATATACATACACACATATGCATACACACATATACACACACGTACACCCACATACACGCATATATATACTCGGTAGCATCAAGGGTATAAGCTGCAGTCGAGACTGTTCGATTGGGAGAAACAGTATGTTGTGTATGGACACTAATGTTTACTGCGACTGTGACCAGTACATAAAAATAAACGGGATAATGAATAAACCTGACCTGTGGTGTTTGTGACCAGTCTGTCACCTGATGTATTCACAAAATATGGTTCTATCAACCGACCGCCAAAACCCAAATATATGACTATACTGCAATCAGACATATCGTGCCCTTAGTGCAGAAAGGGACCAAGTGACATTTTCTTACTTTTGAGAAAAACGGGTTTTAATATTAGATCTTCGACCATTACTACACTTTTGCACTTATTTATTCCAAGTTGCACAGGTGTATATATAAAGCATATTTCATGTGATTTTATATGCTACCTACACAATATAATGTCATATGTTTGATTTATTCATGAATAGGTACTTGGTTCCTTTTGTAATTGAACACATATGCAAGAGACATGTGTGCAAGAAGGTACCAAGTGGCACATGGTTCCTTCTTGCACAAATAAAATGTCTCATCTCTGTGAAAGTCTTCACGGCAAGAAGGAACCAACTGACACATGGCCCCTTCTTGCACAGAGGTAAACTGTTACAAGTGTATAAATGTTTAGGGCAGGAAAGTACCAAATGGCATTTGGTACCTTTATGCATGGGCCAAAACTTGAACTATTATGACAATTCTATGACAAGATGGGACCATATGTCACATAGTCCACTTCTGTTAGATGCATAATTTTATCGAAGAGTCGTTTTTTAACACTAAACTGTACCATGAGATATAAATGCATATTGCTGTGTTATGGCAGAATATTTATTTTAATATATTGTCTACTTCATTAATATATGCAGCCACATTGCAAGATCGTACTAATCCGTGAAATTGAAATAATATTTAGAGTAATATGAAACTCATTGAAACACATACTAATGAACATAAAAATATGTGTTTCTACATGTATGTTTGTTTAGCTCCATCTCTTTCACACTTGAAATGAACGCGAAACACAGAACATGTGAATACTCAATCCGTGACATTGAATCTTAATGTTTGACATAATATGTATTATCCATGAATTTTATTCACAATCTGTATCATCAGATTCTTCATCTGAATCTGGTAGTGGAATTCTATCCTTGACTAACTTATTGGTTGGCAATGAATTGAAATACCCATGCAATTCTTCAGGTATTATTCCCTTCCTACACAAGTTTATTAAGTCATTTTTCTTATGTACAGATAGCGGTTGTTTGGTTTCATAGCACCGTTCTAACTGGTCAGGCCAACCTCTGGGTGTTTTTCGCGTAGCCACTGGTTGCACATTAATCTGCTTGAAATTGGATTCAGAAAATGTATAATTTACGAGTAAACATCTCGGCCTGCTTTTGTGCACTTGTATCCATTTGATTTGTTGCCAGTTGATTCGCTCTCCAGTTGACGAGACTTTCATGTTCGGGCAGTTTTCTTTTAAAAAGTGTTTCCAGTTAAGAACATGGTCATATTTCAGCGGCACAGCCAGATACGGCTTCTTTTTTCTGGCAAGGCTTACAACAGTACACCATTGTGATGGTACATAGACTGATGTCTTCCTCTTGGCCATTTCAATCGAACTGTGGACAGAATCACACTCCATCTGTGAATGCCCGGATTGTAGAAACTTATGATTTATAACTTGCAACTGTGGTATCTTTTCCATTATATGCATATAAGATGCAGCAACAAACTGGTTTCTATTTTGCCCAGCACATGTGTATGAGTAGTACGTTATCTCCTGAATTCTGTTTGAAGAGGAACATACAGACATTGTGTTTTTCATTAAACATGTGGCGATTTCACAAGATCCGCGCTTACCCTGGGTTTCATCCCATAAGTGGCACACAGTTTCGTTGTCACTCAAAGAAAATATTGTCAAATTGTAACAGCATAATTTTCTTGAATAGTACATTTCACTGACTAGCGAACAAGGAGTAGTCAACACGGCTTGCAAGTCAAATGTTGCAACATACTGGCTAGAATCCACTTTTGCAGTATCTTTGTCTCTTTGTTTTTCTACTCTTGCTCTATTTTTATTTTCCTGGTGGTCGTTATATTCAGTTTCTGTTTCTTGGTCCAAATGTCCTTCACTTTTCTTTCTGTTATATTTTGCACATACTGCACATTGGTCTTTCTTCGGTTTGAAGAATGACATGTTGTAATTTTCACAAAATATTTGCCGATACTTCGCTTCCTTAACAGGTGTTATGTTGTTTCGTTTGCACTCATTAGAATACAAGCGCCACATATGTTTTATATTTAGATCATGCGAAAGATATTGCTTGGTCGATTTCTTTCTGGCATAATGCGATTCCATTTTAGGGAATGACTGAATGTGTTTATGCACACAATCAATTCTTTCTTTACTAATAGTATTGCCTGATTGTTGCCTTCCTCTTCTGTCTATCCCACCAAATGTTCCATGGGCTTTTCTTTTGATAGTGTAATCTATTGTTTTTCTTGAAATGTCTAAGGTGTTCATGAAGAAATCACGGCACACCCTCTCCTTCCTATTGTCCACAGATAAATGGTATTTGAGTGCTGTTGTTTTCTTTCTTTTGCCAGTACGAATGGGAACTTCTACATCTATCATCTCACAAATATAAGATCTTTGTCGGTCATACGATTCCAATCCATAATAGAATTATAATATGTCTCGTCTAGTTTCTTCTGGCACTTTGTCTTTACACTTAAATCGACATTTATCACATTTATGGGGCTTTACGCATTTTTCGTTAACACGTTTTCCTGATGAAGAAATATATAACTTCCCAGCACATCGTTTAGATTTATGTCTGTTACGCTTCCACTCCTGTGGATTTCTTGTCTTTTTACGACTGGACACCTTTTTAACTGGACTTTGATAATTAGCACGTTTGTGTGGCGTGACATTTACCGACTGTTTCATGTTACAACTGCAAACTAATTGTGTATTGTCATTGGTACGGTTGGCAATATCTGATTCTGCTTCCTGTAGGTTATCATGATTCGCTGTTTCACTTGACTGTCGCATATGTTTGTCCCGTCCGTCATTATGTTCTTTTATAAAATCACACTCAGTTTCTATGACATCTGTTTCATTTGAGGGTCGTGTATTTGAACCGTGTTCAGTATTGGGGTCCATAGTTACAGGTTCACTTGTATCGCGTTTGACAACTGCATCGTAGTGCTCTTCATTGCGAATTGTTATATATGCAAGGGTAATTATTTTAATCGAATCTGTAACAGTACTTGGTTTTATGTCATATACTGGTGTTGCAATCGAGCTTGAATATATTCGAACTGTACATTTGTATAAATCAGCCACAGCTAGTGGCAAACAATCCGCAATGTCAACTTTCCAGTTTCCATTTGTTTTCAGATATTCAATTTGTTGTTTAAACTCATCTGACTGATTGTTACTGTTAGAGCAGAATGGTGCATATATGTCAACATTCTCAGATAGCTGATGGCACAGGTTGAGTCTCACTTGGTCTATATTATCTTTAATGTTAGCACTTTCACGAAGTGAATCAAAGAAACAGTTACCATCTGATGGGACTTCGACACGTGTTAATTCATTACTTTGAAGAAGGTGGTCTAATCTACTTTTTTGGTACCGTTCTATTATCAATTTAACGGAGTGCAACTTCAAACTTTTCTTTTTTGTTTGTTCAAGGGCACACACCGCTGTTTTCTTTCTTGACCTTTCCATTGTTCTAATTTTTGTTTTCAATTTGCTGCCGACACTGCCGTCCCTATGCGTGCATGTTTTCGCTTTCCTGCTTTTGATGTGAGTGGGTGTCTTTTTCCATGCCTTGTCTCTGCCACTTTTGTATCGTTTGAATTTTTGGTCAAGAGCATCATATTTTTTCTTATAATGTTCATTGTCCGTATCAGAATCAGATGAGTTAATGTCTTTCTGACTTGGTTTGTATGTTCTATCTTCCAAACTGTCATCTGACTGGATGTCTTCCTGCATTAGCTTCCTTTTCACTGGTAGTCTGTCAGTGTGTGTAGTACTTTTAGATTTTATCGATCGTTTCAAGTCTGCTAAAGGGACATTTTCTTCTGACTCCGAACTACAATTCATTGTAACAGCCTGTAGAACTGTTCCGTTTTTATCTGGAACATTCGGAATGTCACCTGAGATGTCCACGGCCACGTATATATTAGTAGAATCCAACTAATCATCATGTCCACTAGGTTATTCTGTGTCATTATTTCCTGCAAAAGTAAAATGTACTATAATGTAGATGATTAACACTGATTCTATGTTTGTACTACATACATATCAACGGCATATGCGTATGATACAAATACGATATATCTCAGTATACGATATAGAAAAAAAACATGTACGATATCAGTCAGCCACTTCGTTAATATATACGTATTGTATAAAAATATACTTAATCTCTCATATTTTAAAAACGTCTTTCACATCCTTGTGCTGTAGTAATACATATCAGAAGTACACAATGGTATATTGGTATAATTTACCTACTATATTATGACCCTATATCGTATATACATGACATAAAACACTATAGTAGTATACGATAGTATGTACACACTAAATAAGTGTATCTTTATTAAAAATAATAGTACTATATTGTATGTAAATTATATTGACACAATATGTATATATGAGCATAGATAAGGAGCATCTGCATTTACTGTATATCATAATACAATCTAGTGTTATTATATATAATTATATTATCTTTACATTCATCATCAGGACTTGTGCAGGCAATTGTTATATTTTATTTTGTGTAATCATACATAATTTGTATGTTACGCAATATTAATGAATCTCCATTAGATAATTAACGCCTGCAATATTTTAGCCTCAGCACACAGAATATGGGACAAACACTAAACAGTTTTTTAAAATGTATGACCAGTTCGTTAGTACACTGACAAGAAATTACGCCGTCCGCTGATTTTCAATATTTTCATTGTATTGATTCATAAACAATTTTTGCAACAAAGTATAAATTCCGAGACAATTATACTTAGTTTTCAAAACATGCTCTTGAATAACCAAAAAAAACAGCAGACGACACATAAGGGATTTAAAGGTTAATATAGCAGTCATCATTTTTTGTTTGCTAACATAAATAATATAATATACTTGTACATACCATCCAACTGTGCATCTCCTGCTAAACGTTCATAGAGCTCGTTGTCTGACCAATCTGAATCACCCTGCAATACATAATATACCCTTGTAAATACAATATGTGTACAATTTACTGCTCATATGATCATAATTATTTTATGTATAACTAGAACGACCGTCGGCCACGACTGCATTGTACCCCCCTGCAGCAATGTCAGAAAAAACAAAGGGCAATAACTTCAAAAGTAGCGATACAAGGGTTGTCCTCCTTGGGCGCGACACTGCGTAATGTTTATATATATGCATGTGTGAAGTTTCGTTAAAATATTTCGAAAGGTTTCTATTATGCTCCGGACAAGCAAGTGCCTGCGGACGCGGCGTGACGACGTTAAATCCATAATATCCCCCGACTTTCGTCCGGGGATACAATACTTATATTGCTTTCATTGTCTTTGACACTCGAGCACTGTTAAATTCCACCTCTATGCCTTTTAATCAATGTGTAAACTGTTCACCACATTCATAGACACACTATGTCTGGAAAAATACAGCAAACCCTTAGTTGACGGTCAATTTTGGAACGTTATGTGAAATTAACATAATTGAAACAAAACTAAAAATTAGTCCATACCTTTCCTGCATCCATATTCCCGTGGTAGATTGTATTATTGTCGGTACATTTGTAACTGTTTCGTCCTGTTCACAAAGCTCTGAATCCCACTATGTTCACAATCCTCGGAATCCCACTATAAACTTCTAACAAGTGATTACAGCATTTATAATTGTGTAAGGAAACAAAAAGTGTGATAATTGTATCTATGTGAATGTGAAATTCAATATCCTACTTGTCAGAAGGAGTTACTATAAATCAGCTCATAGCAATTACAACACAGAACTTAAACCTATCATTGTGCAGAAAGGGGCCATTTGGCAAATGGTACCCTTTGGCCATAGTTTTGGCAGAAATATTCTGTATTTCCTGCATGCAGAAAGGTACCATTTGCCAGATGGATCCTTTTTGTCATAATTAATGAACAGCAATCTGAATATGTAATGCATGCAATAAGGTACCAAGTGCCACATGGTACCTTCTTGCACAAAACATTTTTACATTAGTTTGATAAATGATTTGTGCAGAAAGGATCCATATGACAAATGGTCCCTTCTTGCACGATTAAAGCAGCACTTGGTTCCTTTCTGCACACATATTATGAGCAATTTTCACTTGGTCCCAAATGACATAACGCCATAACTTTTGTTCTAATTTGAATACAGCTCTGAGACTTTCAGACATTGTGGGGGACATCTAATACAACCTAGTAATGCTGAAAAGTCAAAATATGCCAATATGTCGCTTGGTCCCTTTCTGCACTAATGGGACGATATAATGCAATATTTAAATATATCAATATATACATGTGTGTGGTTTTCGTGTACAGTGTGATAGTACATGCGATGATGCGCCGCTACTAGCAATCGCGCATGAGGGCTCATTTTCGCATGTCCGGTCCCACTGTAATTACCGTTCACTGGATAATAATGAATATGTCCATGCGTGTCGTGACTGCCTTTGTATTATGCAGTGACAAATATTTGAGGATATGCGACTTACTGTTTATGAAATAGCATTGGCCATTTTCATCATATCACTCTACACAGTCATCGATGACAACATCTGTACATTAGTATACATGTATACTATTTTGGTTTTAATATATACGTGTTAGTCAGATCTTGAAAATCATGGAAACAAAACATGTCATTAGCTTCAATGGTACTGGAAATTTAAGTTACAATTTCATGTGTTGTGTATGCAAAATTCAAAAGTTTGCAGTCATAAATCGATGATGTATTATTGTTTATCGCGGCAGCCAGTCTTCATAATCAGCCGGTTTTATCTGCTCTATTCTACCATTCGCCCGAAGTTTAATGTATATATGCCGATCCCTCCTCCAAGCAGATTCTGTCTCTCTACTATCACGTGCTTCTTTCAACACTTTTGCTGTGTATGTTTTCCTGTGATTTATGACTGGGCCCCAATTGCCTTGGATCACAAGAAAACAGGGATTGTTAAATTAGTCAGAGCTGTATACTTAGATTAGAATACAGGTGTGATAAGTCTGCACACACAGGTCTACACAGGTAATTCATCATTTTGGTAGTTCAAGGTGCATCTTAACAAAACATTGTATGTTTATCATGCTATCATGGGTGTATGTATGCTGATCAAAAGACCAACAGGAGTTGTCAGAAGACAACGAAGCTCGCCTGTTGGCAGCCTTCATTCAAACGTGTCACAGTTGTATAAAAAACATGAATATTATATAACTTGACCTTGGGATAAGGGGTGTGCGGTGCACCTTGACATTGAGGTCAGTGGTGGAAGGTGGGTCGTGGATTTGATATAGCATGATATAGCATATTAAGATGAATGCACGTATGAAATATCAAGGCGCTCCCTGAAAAAAGAAGGAAAGCAAAATTTAACCCAGCGTTAAGTTTATGAACACACTAAGTTGGTGATTTTCTACAGCATGATAACTATTCACATGAGAAATGCATGTATAAATGTGCTAAGTTTGTGACCTTGGCCTTGGCGAAAGTGGTGGGGGGGGATGGGTCATGGATTTGCTGGCACAATAGAGTATCATCAAATGAATGCATATATGAAATATGAAGGTGTTCCCTGTAAAGAAACAGAAGTTATAAAAAGATATTTACCCCAACGTTAAGTTTATGATGTTGATCTTGGGGAAAGGGGTGGGGTGGGTCATGGATTGTTTATGAACATGCTAAGTTTGTGACCTTGACCTTGGGGTAAGGGTTGGATGGTGGGTTGTGGATTTGCTACAGCATGATAGAGGGTCATCTGATGAATGTCTGTATGAAATATCAAGGCGTTCCATCAAATGAAACAGTTGTTATCAGACATTTACCCCAACGTTAAGTTTATGAATGTGTCAAGTTTGTGACCATGACCTTGGGGAAAGGGGTAGGCAGTGGGTCATGGATTTGCAATAGCACGATAGAGTATCATCAGATGAACGAGTGTATGAAATATCAGGGCGTTCCATGAAAGGAAACAGATGTTATAAGACATTTACCCCAACGTTAAGTTTATGAATGTGCTAAGTTTGTGACCGTTACCTTGGGGAAAGGGGTAGGGGTTGGTCATGGATTTGCTATAGCACGATAGAGTATCGTCAGATGAATGCAGGTATGAAATATCAAGGTGTTCAAAGTGTAAAGAAACAGAAGTTACACAACATTTACCCCAACGGTAATTTTATGAACATGCTAAGTTTGTGACCTTGACTTTTGGGCAAGGGTTGGGTGGTGGGTTGTGGATTTGCTACAGCATGAAGAGGGTCATCTGAGGAATGTATGAAATAGCGAGGCGTTCCATGAAAGGAAACAGACATTTACCCCAATGTTAAGTTTATGAATGTACTAAGTTTGTGACCTTCACCTTGGGGTAAGGGATGAGCGGTGGGTCATGGATTTGCTATAGCATGATAGATTATCATCAGATGAATACATATTTGAAATATCAAGGCGTTCCATGAAAGGAAACAGATGTTATAATACATTTACCCCAACATTAAGTTTATGAATGTGCTAAGATTGTGATCTTGACCTTGGGGAAATTGGGGGCTGTGGGTCATGAATTTGCTATAGCACGATAGAGTATCATCAGATGAATGCATGTATGAAATATGAAGACGTTCCCTGTAAATAAACAGAAGTTGCACAACATTTACCCCAACGTTAAGTTTATGAACATGCTAAGTTTGTGACCTTGACCTTGGAGTAACGATTGGGTGGGCGGTGGGTCATGTATTTGCTATAGCACGATAGAGTATCATCAGATTAATGCATGTATGAAATATCAAGGCGTACCATGAAAGAAAACAGATGTTATAAGACATTTACCCCAACATTAAGTTTATGAATGTGCTAAGTTTGTGACCTTGACCTCGGAGTAAGGGCTGGGTGGTGGGTCATGGATTTGCTACAGCCTGATAGAGGGTCATCTCTGAGGAATGCATGTATGAAATAACAAGGCGTTCCATGAAAGGAAACAGAAGTTATAAGACATTTACCACAACGTTAAGCTTATGAATGTGCCAAGTTTGTGACCTTGACCTTGGGGTAAGGGATGGCCTCTGGGTCATGGAGTTGCTATAGCACGACAGAGTATCATCAGATGAATGCATGTGTGAAATAACAAGGTGTTCCATGAAAGGAAACATAAGTTATAAGACATTTACCCAACGTTAAGTTTATGAATGTGCCAAGTTTGTGACCTTGACCTTGGGGTAAGGGCTGGGTGGCGGGTCATGGATTTGCTACAGCATGATAGAGTGTCATCTGAGGAATGCATGTATGAAACTAGAAATGTGGCCTGTCGGCACACGAATGCCCCCGCTGGCAGCCAAAGAAAAGAAGGCATATTTGAATGTGGATTTGTCACAGGGTGGCAGAGGAACATTGGAGCAATGCGTGTGTTAAATGTGAAGCAGATCCGAGCAATGAAACATAAATTATAAGCCATTTACCCGAGCGTTAAGGTTTCGAACGCACCAAGTCTGTGACCTTGACCCTGGGCTTAGCGGGGACGGGACGAATGTAGATTTGTCACAGGGAGGGAGAGTGTCGCGTGACACGTGCACTCTTGTATATTCCGGATTTCCGTATAATTGTATATTTGTGATGTGTGGTACTGTATTGTATGGTTGTGCGTATTATTGATTTCACATACCTGTGATTCCACATACCTGTGATTCCACATACCTGTGATTTTTACATACCTGTGATTTAGCATGTACATTTGGCATGTACAATGTGCGTGTAATAACGGGGCTTATGGTGTATTGGTGGAAATACGTTTATGCGTGTCCTTTTTGCGGATTTAAATACACGTCCATTTTATGAGCAATGTTTTGCTGACATCACATATTCTGCATGTATGTGGTAGAGGACTCTTTGACTGCGTGTGCTGGATTCGCTAGTGAATCGACCCCTTTTGGTATTACGGACGTCCACTATCCGTGCGCGGCCGAGTTTGTCCGCGTGTCTGTTGTTCACCAGATAAGGGACCTTCTGTAGGTGAAGTCAGTATATAGCGCAGACCATACCATGGTCTGCCCTGTTATGTATGCTGCGGGTTAGTGTTTCAGCATAGCCTGATACTGGCCAATACGGATATATCAGATCCCATACTGGTGATGCTTTGTGTCCTGATATTTCCGTAAATGACCACGATATTTGAGCTTAGTATGTGCTACACTCTCATTTGAGTGTACAGCCCGTAGTACCGATATGGACGGGTTTGGCGGGGCCAAATAGCGACCCTTTTATGTCGAGACCAGTTGAGTCCATTTCGCATTATGAGATCTGGGTCTATAGTATGCAGATTTATGGTAGTGTGGGATATACCATGTTGGATGGTATTTATTCCGCGAGGGCTGTGCACTAGTTTGGTTGGATTTATGGCGTGGGAACATATATTTATGCCAAATATAACCCACGGGTGAAATGGCAAAAGCCATGGTTTTGTAATTTTTATGCTGAGATGTCGAGCGAGGTTAGGCATATGCATTATTCCGTGCGTGGATTCACTGGTGCGTATATAAGCGATAATTCGCAATGTGTTGTTGGGACTCATAGTTTCTGGTAGCAGAAGGATAGTGCTGTATTTACCAGTGACAAAGAGGATTTAGGTATGTACCTACAACATTTTATTTCAGCTGTGATTTGCCGTTGTTCGATTCCCGTTTTAGTCCGTTGTGCATCATGTCTGTCCGTCTGTGCGTATTCGTCTAGTAATTGGAGGCTCATTTCATTTTGTAGCCTCTCGAGATCGCTCCAGCGAGCCACATTGGATGTTTTGGTCAACTCGTTGAGGGCAGACCCCAGTCTGTGCAGAGTACCAGGTCGTCCGAGTGTCCGTACGTCTGTCTGGCGCAGTGTGTGTAGCAACTCCGGGTACAGGCCTGTATAGAGCAGTGTGTGATTGCTACATCGCGTTCAGCAGACAGTCACAGCCATAGATTAGTGAAGTGAAACACCATACACATATAACATCTATTATACTACCACCAAGTGAAACTTTTCCCGGCGTCTTAGCCAAACGTGATAATCGCCATTTATATTTTATCGGAACTTTACATCCGGTCTACCACTTCCGGTATTACAACCAATTGATTTACCATGGATACTTTACATTATGTCCACCACATCCGGGTTGCTACAGTCGAGTGATACCATAGGAACTTTACATCTGGTCCACCACTTCCGGAAATAATACTTCGCGACAGTCTACCTTTGGAACTTTACTTCCGGTACCAGCTTCCGGAACATTATCGTTGTCGATTACCATGTGATGTAACCACATCCGGCTTTGAATTTGACATTCAGACTTTGGAAACACATTGCATAGGCAATACATATGTATACTTTGATAGTGTATGGTAATACTCCTATCATGGCATATCATGGCTTAGGGATTGTAGTAAGACTACATATATTGTTTATGGATTAATCCACTTGAAGTTGGATAATAGCCATATTGGTGACTAGACCCATACTGCGGGTGAGGCAGACCTTGGGACCTTGATACTCAGAGGTTACCACTATCTATTGAGGTACGCCAGCACTGGGGTAGCTCAGATGATTGTCATTTGTCCTCCAATGTTCGTTCTGCCATGTTGTACTTGTATGTTATTTCACTTTGATTAGCGATCATCAAAGTACTGGTGCATTCATACTATTGTCCACTACGGGACCATTGAGATACCACATACTGATTTTATTCGTCTGTAGCTCTTAAGTTGCTTTAGAGTATAACAGTCGATTGGCTTACAACATTGTAATTGAATAGTATCATGCACCGTACAGTGATGTTCGCATATCAATGTATCATGTGTTCCTGCGTGTTCCCCATGTAATATAGTGTACATTATAAGTGATTAAGTGATTACGTGTCCTTATCTACTCTAGCCTATCCCTTACACTTCAACTGCTTGTTACCACTTTTCGTTCGTCAGATCAAGCTATACTGACCATAAAGTCATTGATGTATACTTGGTTCATATAATAATAGGGGAGACAATTTGTCTCGATCATTCCTGACCTTGGTAATGACCTTGACAATGGTGTCAGAAGTGGGATTTGTTTCTTCTTTTATAATCAGTTTCTTCAAAGCAGTTGAAGTAAGGAGGCTAGAATAGCTGTACCCCTGGTGTCGTCAAAATTCAATCTTGTATTTGTTTGCCTTGGGAGTTAAGGTAAGATGCCCTCCAACACTTAGGCACTAATACATCACCACATACATGATTTGACTACCTAGGTACAGAAGTGTAGAGTTGAGATGACTTTGAGAGATAGTCAATGTAAGGGGCATTGTAACTTTCGATTTGTTGGACAGTACCTCCCTGTGATGATGGCACAGCGGGTGTTCTAGGTTATCACTAGACACTTCTACATCTACATATGAGGCGAGATTACTACCACTAATATATTGTGCATGAACAATACCATACCCTGCCAGGTGTCTATAACCAGTCCCCAATGTTTGTGTCCAGTACCATAGAGGGGGAATTGTAAATATACCATTACATTAGACCATACATATACCGGATTGACCCGAATTGAGAAACCTATACCGTCGTTAGGAGTAGAGACCGGATTGATTTACCTTAACCTTATAGACGTGAAGCAAGAGACTCGCACATAGCACCAAATGATTTGAGTGCTAGAGACCTTGTGTACCATCGGGTAAAGCGTGTAAATCGATAATCCGGAGTTGAGTGGAGAGTGAGAATGTCGTCCATTAAGGAGCTAATGGAGATAGGCAAAAGCTTAGGACTAGCAGATTCAGAGTTAAGGGCCTTTGTAAAAGAAGAGCAGGAGAGAGAAAAACAGGAAAGACTAGAGGCTAGGCAGGCTGAGAAGGAGAGGTTAGTTGCTGAGCAGTTAGCTAAGGAAGGTGGGCGACAAATTGAGAAAGATAGGTTAGATGCTGAGCAGTTAGCTAAGGAAGTGAGCGACAGATGGAGAAAGATAGGTTAGATGCTGAGCGATTGGCTAAAGAGGTTGAGCGACAGGCGGAGAAAGATAGGTTAGATGCTAAGCAGTTAGCTAAGGAAGTTGAGCGACAGATGGAGAAAGATAGATTAGATGCTGCGCGGTTAGATAAAGAAGCACATCGGTTAGCCAATGAAGCAAAGTTAGCTCTAGAATGTAAATTGCGAGAACTAGACACTAAGCACCAGGTAGAAATGTCAAAAGTAGAAAGGGGTGGAGTAGTAGATGAAGATAGACATGATAGGGACTATGGCAGAGCAGTCCGTCCGAAGCTGCCATATTTCGATCAGAATAGTGACAACATGGATAGCTACTTAGCTAGATTTGAGAGGTACGCAGCAATTCAACGGTGGGGGAGAGATCAGGGTCACTACATTTGAGTGCTTTATTGAAGGGCAATGCATTAGATGTATATTCTAGACTACCTATTGATGATGCTCTTGACTATAATAAGTTTAAATCCGCTTTGTTGAAATGTTTTGATCTAACGGAAGATGGGTTCAGACGCATGTTCAAAAACACCAAACCTGATCACAGTGAATCATTTGTGCAATATGTCAGTCGGTCAAAGAACTATTTATATGGATGGTTTGAGTTAGGTAAGGTGAATAGAACATATAAAGGAGTACTAGACTACATGATCAGAGATCAGATGTTAAGTATATGCAGTCGTGAGCTCTACTTATTTCTCAAAGAGAAAACATTTGACTCAATAGATGAGATGGCGGTTCAGGCAGATTACTTTGCAGAAGCTAGAGGAGGTAGCAAGTATGTAGTTCAGTCAGAGGAACAGTACTAGCAACAGAAATGAGTACAGGTCAGTAGATAACCAGAGGCGCAATGTAAGTAGTGCAGATAATCGATCCAGAGATAGGAGTCGAGACAGGGACAGATATCAGAATAGAGACCACAATAGAAGCCCAAGTAGGGGTAGTTATGATAGAAGCCTAAGTAGGGGTAGTTATGGCCGAAATACCAGTAGGAACGGCTACGATAGGCATCGCAGGACATGTTACCATTGTGGCAAAGAAGGTCACATGTCCTACGATTGTCCTAAACGTGACCGGTCCTTAGCTTACAAAGCAGCTGCAGTCGAGGAAGAGAAACATGTAAGTTTTGCAGATGAATGACGGATCGGTCGGTACAGAGGTAGAAGGAGAGGTAGAAGCGGAAGGCACACTAGAGGCAGAGGTAGAGGTAGATGGCAAAACACGCAACAACCAGCGGAAAACCAAGGACATTTCTGTGTGGTTGATACCGACACTACTATTGTATGTTCTGGTAGCGAGATACAGCCAGAGTTGATTAACGGATGTACTTTTGGTATGGATAGGCTACCCGTAGCAGAGGGCACATTAAATGGGAAAAATTTCACAGTAATGCGAGATACTGGGTGTACCGGGGTGGTCGTCAGGGAAAGTTTTGTACAACCAGATCAGTTTGTAAGCAAAGTTTCAACATGCATGCTGGTAAATAGGAACAAAATGATTGGAATTCCTACCGCCCGGGTAGATCTAGATACACCTTTTTTAAAAGGTCAGGTAGAAGCCCTTTGCATGGCAGATACAATGTATGATGTTACCATAGGTAATGTAGACGGGTCTGAATTACCGGTGATATCCGATTTTAGAGGCGCAGTTGAAACTAGGTCACAAACGACAGCCCGAGACGAATCATATAAGACCCTAAAAGTCCCTACCGCAATCGCGAACGTATCACGCGATGAATTAAAAGAGGCGCAGGCACATGACGTCACATTGACGTTGGTTCGAAATAACGCAAAAGACGGAACGGTACGGTCAAGTAAGAACGGAAACAAATCGAAATTCGCGTACAGAAAATACTTGTTGTATCGTAATTTTGAATCGATAGGGTCAGGTAGGATGTATCATCAGCTGGTAGTCCCAAAAACACTTAGGATTACCGTGATGAAAGTGGCACATGAATCAGTCATGGAGGGCAATTTAGGGGTTAAGAAGACAACTGATCGAGTGTTATCAGAATGTTATTGGCCAGGCGTGGGCAGTGAAATTACACGGTTTTGTAGGTCTTGTGACATATGTCAAAAGACTGTGTCAAAGGGACACATCACCAAGGTTCCGTTAGGAACTATGCCGTTGATAGACACTCCGTTCAAACGAATCGCAGTTGACATTGTAGGGCCAATTTTCCCAGCTACCGATCGGAAGAATCGTTTCATACTAACGTTAGTTGATTATGCAACTAGGTACCCAGAAGCGGTAATACTACCAGGCATCGAGGCCGAACGAGTCGCCGAAGCTCTCGTGGATATGTTCAGTAGACTGGGTATCCCCGAGGAGATGCTCACCGATCGGGGTAGTCAATTTACGTCGGCAGTCATGGAGGAAGTTAGTAGATTGTTATCGCTGAGACAATTAACCACGACACCGTACCACCCACAGTGTAACGGTCTCGTGGAACGGTTCAATGGTACATTAAAGCAAATGCTTCGTAGAATGGCAAGCGAACGTCCCAAAGATTGGGACAAATACATTAACGCGCTCCTATTCGCGTATTGCGAAGTCCCTCAAGACAGTTTGGCTTTCTCACCGTTTGAACTATTGTACGGAAGGACCGTTCGTGTCCCATGAGCATACTAAGAGATCTGTGGTCCGAGAAGGACATAGAGGACAACGTCAAAACGACGTATCAGTACGTCCTCGAATTGCGCGAACGGCTCGAGAAAACGTGCGAAATCGCGCATGAGAACTTGAAGAGTGCGTCCAAAAAGTACGCAAAGTACTACAACCGTAAGACCCGTAGTAGGCAGTATGCAGTGGCAGATCAGGTACTTGTACTAATACCGACAGAAAACAACAAATTGCTTCTTAGGTGGAAGGGACCATACCCCATAACAGATGTAGTTAATGAGTGGGACTATAGGGTTGACATGGGAGGAAAGTTGAAAACCTTCAATGCAAACATGTTAAAGAGGTGGGTTTATAGTGTGCAGATTTATGGTAGAGTGGGATATACCATGTTGGATGGTATTTATTCTGCGAGGGCTGTACACTAGTTTGGTTGGATTTATGGCGTGGGAACATATACGCCAAATGGGGACATATATGCCAAATATAACCCACGGGTGAAATAGCAAAAGCCATGGTTTTGTAATATTTATGCTGAGATGTCGAGCGAAGTTAGGCATATGCATTATTCCGTGCGTGGATTCGCTGGTGCGTATATAAGCGATAATTCGCAATGTGTTGTTGGGACTCATATTTTCTGGTAGCAGAAGGATAGTGCTGTATTTACCAGTGACCGTTGTGCATTATGTCTGTCCGTCTGTGCGTATTGGTCTAGTAATTGGAGGCTCATTTCATTTTGTAGCCTCTCGAGATCGCTCCAGCGAGCCACATTGGATGTTTTGGTCCACTCGTTGAGGGCAGACCCCAGTCAGTGCAGAGTACCAGGTCGTCCGAGTATCCGTACGTCTGTCTGGCGCAGTGTGTGTAGCAGCTCCGGGTACAGGCCTGTATAGAGCAGTGTGTGATTGCTACATCGCGTTCAGCAGACAATCACAGCCATAGATTAGTGAAGTGAAACACTATACACATATATCATCTATTATACTACCACCAAGTTGAATGTCACTCATGTGAAACTTTTCCCGGCGTCTTAGCCAAACGTGATAATCGCCATTTGTATTTTATCGGAACTTTACATCCGGTCTACCTCTTCCGGTATTACAACCAATTGATTTACCATGGATACTTTACATTCGGTCCACCACATCCGGGTTGCTACAGTCGAGTGATACCATAGGAACTTTACATCTGGTCCACCACTTCCAGAAATAATACTTCGCGACAGTCTACCTGTTGAACTTTACTTCCGGTACCAGCTTCCGGAATATTATCGTTGTCGATTACCATGTGATGTAACCACATCTGGCTTTGACTTTGACATTCAGACTTTGGAAACACATTGCATAGGCAATACATATGTATACTTTGAGAGTGTATGGTAATAATCCTATCATGGCATATCATGGCTAAAGGATTGTAGTAAGACTACATATACATGTATTGTTTATAGATTAATCCACTTGAAGTTGGATAATAGCCATATTGGTGAATAGACCTCATAATGCGGGTGAGGCAGACCTTGGGACCTTGATACTCAGAGGTTGCCACTATCTATTGAGATACACCAGCACTGGGGTAGCTCAGATGATTGTCATTTGTCCTCCAATGTTCGTTCTGCCATGTTGTACTTGTATGGTATTTCACTTTGATTAGCGATCATCAAAGTGCTGGTGCATTCATACTATTGTCCACTACGGGACCATTGAGATACCACATACTGAGTTTATTCGTCTGTAGCTCTTAAGTTGCTTTAGAGTATAACAGTCGATTGGCATACAACCTTGTAATTGAATAGTATCATGCACCGTACAGTGATGTTCGCATATCAATGTATCATGTGTTCCTGCGTGTTCCCCATGTAATATAGTGTACATTATAAGTGATTAAGTGATTACGTGTCCTTATCTACTCTAGCCTATCCCTTACACTTCAACTGCTTGTTACCACATTTCGTTCGTCAGATCAAGCTATACTGACCATACAGTCATAACATTGATGTATACTTGGTTCATATGATAATAGGGGAAACAATTTGTCTCGATCATTCCTGACCTTGGTAATGACCTTGACAGAGAGGACCATTGGAGCAATGCGTGTGTGAAATGTGAAGCAGATCCGAGCAAGGGAACAGAAATTATAAGGTATTTACCCGAGCGTTAAGGTTTCGAACGCACCAAGTATGTGACCTTGACCATGGGCTTAGCGGGGTCGGGACGAATGTGGATTTGTCACAGGGTGGCAGAGGACCATTGAAGCAATACGTTTTTGAAATGTGAAGCTGATACGAGCAAGGAAACATAAATTATAAGCCATTTACTCGAGCGTTAAGGTTTCGAACCACCAAGTCTGTGACCTTGACCCTGGGCTTAGCGGGAGCGGGACGAATGTGGATTTGTTAAACGGTGGCAGAGGACCATTGGAGCAATGCGTGTGTGAAATGTGAAACAGATCCGAGCAAGGGAACAGAAATTATAAGGCATTTCCCAGAGCGTTAAGGTTTCGAACACACCAAGTCTGTGACATTGACCCTGGGCTTACCGGGGGCGGGACGAATGTGGATTTGTCACAGGCTGGCAGAGGACCATTGGAGCAATGCGTGTGTGAAATGTGAAGCAGATCCGAGCGAGGAAACATAAATTATAAGCCATTTACTCGAGCGTTAAGGTTTCGAACCACCAAGTCTGTGACCTTGACCCTGGGCTTAGCAGGGGCGGGAAGAATTTGGATTTGTTATCGGGTGGTAGTGGACCATTGGAGCAATGCGTGTGTGAAATGTTAAGCAGATCCGAGCAAGGAAACAGAAATTATAAGGCATTTACCCGAGCGTTAAGGTTTCGAACGCACCAAGTCTGTGACCTCGACCCTGGGCTTAGTGGGGGCGGGACGAATGTGGATTTGTAATTGAATAGTATCAATCACCGTACAGTGATGTTCGCATATCAATGTATCATGTGTTTCTGCCTGTTCCCCATGTAATATAGTGTACATTGTTAAGTGATTAAGTGATTACGTGTCCTTATCTACTCTAGCCTATCCCTTACACTTCAACTGCTTGTTACCACTTTTCGTTCGTCAGATCAAGCTATGCTGACCATACAGTCATAACATTGATGTATACTTGGTTCATATGATAATAGGGGAGACAATTTTTTCTCGATCATTCTTGACCTTGGTAATGACCTTAACAGAGAGGACCATTGGAGCAATGCGTGTGTGAAATTGTGCAGCAGATCCGAGCAAGTAAACCGAAATTATAAGCCATTTACCTGAGCGTTAAGGTTTCGAACGCACCAAGTCTGTGACCTTGACCCTGGGCTTAGCGGGGGCGGGACTAATGTGGATCTGTCACAGGGTGGCAGAGGACCATTGGAGCAATGCGTGTGTGAAATGTGAAGCAGATACGAGCAAGGAAACAGAAATTATAAGGCATTTACCCGAGCGTTAAGGTTTCTAACGCACCAAGTCTGTGACCTTGACCATGGGCTTAGCATGGTCGGGATGAATGTGGATTTGTTACAGCGTGGCAGATGACCATTGGAGCAATGCGTGTGTGAAATTTTAAGCAGATCCGAGCGAGGAAACAGAAATTATAAGGCATTTACCCAGCGTTAAGGTTTCGAACGCACCAAGTATGTGACCTTGACCATGGGCTTAGTGGGGGCGGGATGAATGTGGATTTGGTACAGGGTGGCAGAGGACCATTGGAGCAATACGATCCTGAAATGTGAAGCAGATCCGAGCAAGGGAACAGAAATTATAAGGCATTTACCCAGCGTTAAGGTTTCGAACGCACCAAGTATGTGACCTTGACCCTGGGCTTAGCAGGGGCGGCACGAATGTGGATTTGTCACAGGGTGGCAGAGGAACATTGCAGCAATGCGTGTGTGAAATGTGAAGCCGATCCGAGCAAGGAAACATAAAGTATAAGCCATTTACCCGTGCGTTAAGGTTTCGGGACGTACGTACGTACGTACGTACGTACGGACGCTGGTAGCACTATATGCCCCCCTCACCATTCGGTGGCGGGGCCATAATACAAAGGTGTTCCATGAAAGGAAACAGAAGTTATAAGACATTTACCAAACGTTAAGTTTGTGAATGTGCCAAGTTTGTGACCTTGACCTTCTGGTAAGGGCTGGGTGGTGGGTCATGGATTTGCTACAGCAAGATAGTGGGTCATCTGAGGAATGCATGTATGAAATAACAAGGCGTTCCATGAAAGTAAACAGAAGTTATAAGACATTTACCCCAACGTTAAGTTTATGAATGTGCTAAGTTTGTGACCTTGACCTTGAGGTAAGGGATTTCCGCTGGGTCATGGATTTTCTATAGCACGATAGAGTATCATCAGATGAATGCATGTATGAAATATCAATGCGTTCCATGAAAGGAAACAGATGTTATAAAATATTTACCCCAACGTTAAGTTTATGAATATGCCAAGTTTGTGACCTTGGCCTTGGGTAAGGGCTGGGTGGTGCGTCATGGATTTCCTACAGCATGATAGAGGGTCAGGTCATCTGAGGAATGCATGTATGAAATAACAAGGTGTTCCATGAAAGGAAACAGAAGATATAAGACATTTACCCAACGTTAAGTTTATGAATGTGCCAAACTTGTCACCTTGACCGTGGGGTAAGGGTTGGGTATTGGGTCATGGATTTGCTACAGCTTGATAGAGGTTCATCTGAGGAATGCATGTACGAAATAACAAGGTGTTCCAGGAAAGGAAACAGAAGTTAGAAGACATTTACCCAACGTTAAGTTTATGAATGTGCCAAGTTTGTGACCTTGACCTTTGGGTAAGGGCTGTGTGGTAGGTCATGTATTTGCTACAGCATGATAGAGGGTCATCTGAGGAATGCATGTATGAAATAACAAGTGGTTCCATGAAAGGAAACAGAAGTCATAAGACATTTACCCAACTTAAGTTTATGAATGTGCCAAGTTTGTGACCTTGACCTTGGGGTAAGGGCTAGGTGGTGGGTCATGGATTTGCTACAGCATGATAAAGAGTTATCTGAGGAATGCATGTATGAAATAACAATGTGTTCGATGAAAGGAAACAGCAGTTATAAGACATTTACCCAACGTTACGTTTATGAATGTGCCAAGATTTTGACCTTGACCTTGTGGTAAGGGCTGGGTGGTGTGTCATGGATTTGCTACAGCATGATAGAGGGTCATCTGAGGAATGCATGTATGAAATAACAAGGAGTTCCATGATAGGAAACAGCAGTTATAAGACATTTACCCCAACGTTAAGTTTATGAATGTGCCAAGTTTGTGACCTTGACCTTGTGGTAAGGGCTAGGTGCTGGGTCATAGATTTGCTGCAGCATGATAGAGGGTCATCTGAGGAATGAATGTATGAAATAACAAGGTGTTCCATGAAAGGAAACAGAAGTTATAAGACATTTACCCAACGTTAAGTTTGTGGACGACGCTGACGCCGACGACGCCGGGGTTATGCCATAAGCTCTTATGCACTTCGTGCAGGCGAGCTAAAAATGGTGTTGCTAAATATACAACAAAGTATGTTTTCTCTTGATTCAATTATGGTCAACTGACTGGTATATTCTTGTCCTCTATCAGAAGTTACAATAGAAGTTTCAGTATCAGACAGGAAAACACGCCGTATCAGCCTGGACTGTGTATGTTATTGCTGTAGGCAAATACAGGTAATTTCTAGGCAAAACTTGATATCTAAACTGTAATAACCACGGATAACCACAGTGCATGGTTTCTTTATTTTATTTTAAAATCACCAGAAATGGCGAGTCTTAAATACTCGAAAGCCAGTCTATTTATAAACCGCTATCATCTATACAGCTATCGAGACATTCACCTGTAACAATTATACTATTTATAGATTAAATATAAATGTTTTGAAATATCGCTAGTATAAGTATATATTAATAATAATATACATGTAGTGGATAGATATGTGCATTGTGCAACTTTCTATGTGAGAACAGCTTTAGCACGAAAACGTCACGACTCGAGCGGTCCGCCGTCCGCAAATATTGATAACGACGACGTAACGTACGTCATGTCAAAACAACGTCGCTGCGACAAAGTGACGTCAAATGGGTATTTTTGTTGGTCTAGAAAGATGGTTTATCAGCTGAATACAACATTGGTTTATATATCACATTGTTCGAGAGGAATCATATTTTCTAAATATGTTGAAAACTCAATTTAGAATGTTTGACCCATAAAGGAGGTTTTCGCTTGACGCGTCACATATATGTTCAGTTTTGATGAGTCACGGTGGTTATCACATTATGCGTAATACAATTCCTTCGTTACTGATACATGCAAGAATTTACAAAATACGAAATTGTATTCACTAAATGCAATCTGACACACATAAATGAAATTAAATCAGAAACAGATACGCGTATAAAGCCAGGGAAACGCTATGTAACATGTACTGTATCGTTTACGACTACATGTACGTTTTTGAACTTTCACACTAGCATTAAATAGCATTTTATCCATATATTATCACATATCTACTGGACATACATGTATGTAAGATCTTGGTAAACGATATACTAAAACAAAAAGAAAAAATATTTATCGGGTCCATACTGGGCTGCCGACACCACCAGCTCACATACTTCTCAACATTACTAGTTTCTGATCATTTATTTTCATAACAACCCCGAGAACGTACATTTATATTTTGACATATAATGCTAATTAAAATAGTCAATGGTCTACATACAATTGTTTTGTTTCGCTATTGGTACACCGACTAACACACGATACTACACTTAATATCGTCTGTCATTACCAGCCGTCAACAACGATATCAGCTATGTCAAAAGCATAAATGGAAGCGACGTTTCCGACCTCATTTACTCCATAACGTCATTTTCGCACGACGCGGCTCATATAATGTTTGAAGAGATAAGTCGATGTTCACACTGGTAGTCTACGTTTGAGGGTGTATTTGTGGCATATTTGTTGGGCATTTTAGTAAAATATACACGTATCTCAAAAAGGGCGGACAATAATAAAGATCAGGGTCTACACTGATACATATAAAAGGTTATACAAATTTTGATAACGTAAGAAGAGCATACACTGATATGTTTGAGGGTGTATTTGTGGCATATCTCTATATATTAAACTATATTTGCATGTATTTCCCATATGATTGGTGATTCAATGTGCATTATTCGAACATATGGCCAATTTAACAGATTTATATGACTACATATGTTAATTAAATAATGTGTCTTGTGTCAATATCTGCTTTACACTACTATCTGACACTATCTAGGGGGTATTTATGGTATATTTATATGTATTTAGACTATATTTGGGTGGATTTGGGTGCTTCGTGTAACCGTGCCCTGGACCCCACTAGCATTCCCACGAACTTTGCTCGTTCGACGGTATGGCCGCACCACTTTTCAATACCCTCCTATGCCGTTGACGCATATCACGTGTACTATACGCGATTGGTTTTGGGTCAATCTTCTAAATCAATAAAAAAAAAAAAAGATGGATGGATGGATGTGCATTCACCTCTCTCCGATAATTACGCCGATTTTCCCCATTACGCCGCTGTTTCACCTTTAACCAAATAAACGACCATTACGCCATTTAGTGACGCCGTGCATTTCCATGCCTCCAATAACAGTACGCTAAATCGATCAGCCAATGGTAACTAGGCTTTGAGATCGATTAACCAATTGTAACTAGGGTTGTGACGGATGCCCAAAACATATTTTAAGCGATCAGCTGATGATAACTAAGTTTTTGCGGTCACTTAACCAATCGTAACTCGGGTTGTGATTGGTAGCAGAATCCACCGTTTAGGCCGATTTCGTAAATTAACTACCGATTACGACCTCAAACGGCAGTTTCTGGCCAAATGCACAATAATTGCTCAAACTGGGGTTTGGGAGCCTAAACCATGGTTTAGACTCTCAAACTGGGGTTTAGTGAATTATTGTGTATTTGGCGAGCATAAACTAGGGTTTGTGCAGTCTAAACTGGGGTCTGAGCTCAAACCATGGTTTAAGCTATCAGAAATCCTAGTTTGGGAGTCTAAACGGTGGTTTCTGCCGCCAAATGCACAATAATTGCTCAAACCAGGGTTTAAGAAAACAACCGTTTGGGATCACGATTGGCAGTTTTTTTCTTAAACTGTGATTTGGGTCCAAACTAGGGTTTACGCTTTTTATTGGATTACGACTTCAAACGGCAGTTTCTGGCCAAATGCACAATAATTGCTCAAACTGGGGTTTGATAGCCTAAACCCTGGTTTAGACTCTCAAACTGGGGTTTAGTGAATTATTTTGCATTTGGCGAGCCTAATCTAAGGTTTTGGGCAGACTAAACTTGGGTTTGAGCTCAAACCGTGGTTTAAGCTATCAGAAACCCTAGTTTGAGAGTCTAAACGGTGGTTTGAGCCGCCAAGTGCACAATAATTGCCCAAACCAGGGTTTAAGAAAACTACCATTTCCGATCTCAAATGGCAGTTTAAGCCCAAACTAGGGTGTGGGGAGCCTAAACTAGGGTTTAAGCTCCAAACCATGGTTTAAGGAATTATTGTGCATTACAGAATGCCAACAGGTAGAACCAAGGTAAGACGAGATACATCTACATATACTTTTCGCATGCTCCTACCAACCACCCAAGTTGTTACATTGCTATTGAGAACTATATGTCCAAGAACAATATATGTTATCGATGGAAAACTAGGAAAATATGTCAATATGGCGGCCATTTTGAATTTTTGAAAAATGTTGCAAATATTATTTTTCGATCTACACAAGCTCAGACTCATCTTTAAAAGAATTGTTTCCGAAGAGTATAATTTATAGCAAACCTTTCAGCATGATCACATCTCTATTACACTCACTCGACACTGTATGTCCATTCCGTACTTAAGGTGGACCAATGCGCATGCGTGGCTATACTTTCCAAAACTAATAAGAATAAAAAAAGACACGTCATGTCATGCGTTGACATGTTATCGTGCCGACAATACATTGTTTGCGTAAGTTGTCTTAACTAGTTAATTATCGCGGCAAGACGACTTACTAACTGGTCAAGACGAGAAACAAATAAATAAATGTACATGTCAGTAGTGGGCAGTATCACGTCGTAGATGAGATAACTCGTTAATTATCACGTCCAACTTATCACGTCTTGACGTGATAATAAGTCGTCTTGACGAGATCATTATCGCGTCAAGTCGTCTTATAAGGTGTATTTTGACGACTTAACTATCACGTTATCACGTTAAGTGGATGGCAGAAATATGCCACCATAGATATGTTACCTCGCGAGATGGTATTGAGCGGGGTAGCAAATTTGTTTCTAGAACCCTAGTAACCCACGTTCATGTGGTCGTGTTATTCGTGTGGCTACCCGGGATTTACAACGAAAAACGCCCATTAATAATACCGCATTTCCTACTTAGGCAGAGATGACTTGTCGTGACAAAAAGGATTTCTTAAAAATCTACTAGGTGGAACTTTGAAAAAATGTAGGCACGAACTTGTGGCGGCCATTTTTCAAAATGGCCACCAAATGTTTGTGCAAAAGTTCAAATATCCACCTAGTAGACTTTTGAAAATATCAAAGTCTCTCAACTAGTAAATGCATACGTGTATTTAAGCCAGGGTCGGGACTAATCTGCAGCGCAACTACTGAACGCTGACGAATATGCATGCGCCGTGCCGCCACCCACCCCACCACCCAAACTATCTGCACCCCACACCGAATGGTAAACTAATCTCCCCTCCTTAATTGCGTGATACATGTATACATGTATTTAATTTCCTGATATACATGTTCAACCCCCTACAGTTCACCCTCCTCTTGTGTGTGTGACCCCGGTTACATTAGGGGAGTGTGAACAGTAGGGGTTTCTACATAGTCCGCATCTGGCACTCATTTCGAACTACTGTCTGTTTCACGAAAGCTGCCCAAATTTTGCGGCTATATAAACAATTCCGAAACGATATCTTTTTCGATAATATTAAATTAAAGGAACATTTAAAGGTACATGCCCACGCAGTAGGCACAAAATGTTCTTTATAGGAATTAAATAAGTGTATAATTATGTCACTATTCCACCAATTCTAACAATTACGAGTGCCCGCTATACAAATATAATCATTTATTAATTATCAATTTACTGTTAGCGACGCGCGGCGGTAACAGTCTATTTTAATAATGTGCCGGGACGACGACTTTCCCATCATGGCTTGCGGTGCGCATGCGCAGTATACTACGCGCGCCAGTAGGCTTCCCAATATGTAAACAAGAATATCAACATGTCGAAACGTCCAGGACGGAAATTGTATGAAACAGCGTGGGCCAAAAGAAAGGCGAAATGTCTGAGGGACAAGCAGTACAGAGAGAGAGAGAGGTTAATATTGGCGACCAGATCACCAAATGGAAAGAGTTACGTGGAGATTTATATTTGGACTCGAATAGAGATTTTTCTTCTCAACTTTCGATACTTCACTGCGCATGTCAAAGATGTGATATGATTGACCGTGTCACGTGACGCGTATTGGTAAAAATAGCACGAGGTCGGAAAATACCCTTTCTGGTCGCGGCATATAAAATGCGATTTAACACGATTTAACATGCGCCGTAATTAAAAATAACTCGTTAGTGGGTAGACATATGGCTCATATAAGGCATGACAGAAAATGAAAAGTTGTAGTACAGTGTAACCTGCTGCGTGGGCATGTACCTTTAAGAATGAACCTTCTTTTTATTTCGTGAAATTTGGTCAAATATTGATTTTATTGCGCTAAAGCAATTTCTCCATGTTAAATCTCTATAGACATCTTCACAGAGTGAAGATTATTAGTTAGATCATTTCCAAGCTATCTAGCCTGCAGCCTATTTCACCAACATTGCAAAGTATACTTTTCTAGCAAAGTATACTTTGAGGGAGAAATTTTCAATTTTAGGATAAATTAATAATGTTTTATTATACTGAATTGATTACATTATCACAGCCAATGTAATATATTCAGTATAATAATTCTGCATACTTTTAATCATCAAATATATGCAGTCGTTAGTTTTATATGAAATAATGCATTTCAGGAAAAATAAATGATTACTCCCTCAAAGTATACTTTGCTAGAAAAGTATACTTTGCAATGTTGGTGAAATCGACTACAGGTTTCGGAGTCAATTTCCAACATTTTTCGTTTTCTGACTCCTCCTACCTCATTTTCCCTCCATGTTAAATTCCCATAGACAAATTTTTCGTAATAACGGCATATCAACAACTCAGATCATTACATTTTAAAGCCGGGTCAATGAGTTCCATCACGCGTATAACCTGCTGCATTGAGGAGAAAATCCCAAAATCAGAACGTAATATTTACATAGAAATACAAAATAAATCAGCCCTGAAATTAGAATAATCTAACCTGGTGCCAAGTCCATACCATACCAAAGTCAACTGGCCCCTTCCCCTAAAAGTAATAGGATTAGGATAATCGTATTACTGATGCAATGGGTATAACCAGATTAAACACTCACATACAAGAATGCCAAAGATGTACCTGAGGGCCAAACCAGGTCTTGGTTCGGGATACCGGTAAGGGTGAATCCCGATTATTAAATTACCCATCGCATGTAGGGGCACCCACACCCACGAACATATTAGGCGAATATTATCGCCTCCCCATAAAATATTTTGAAATGAAATGTTCATGGGGTAGCATATTGAATATACATAGCATAGCTCGCTTCATTAATGGACACTTGTACATGGAGCCATCGTTCCCCCACTTACAGCATTCAACGTAGCGTGGAACACCACGTCACCCGTCTTGGTCGTCACGTACATGTCCATATTTCCGCCACACTTCACGGAGATTCCCGAGGGCGCGATCTTCATCACCGGTGCCACGGTGCTGCGCATGTGCAGGTCCACGTGAGTAATCTAAACCATGGGATGGTGTAGGGGGAGAAAGAGTTGTCAGTGAACAATATATACCAACGTTCAGTTTGCATAAACCTACCGACTACGAAGTGCTAATAATGCTACAGACCAATATGTTCAAGAAAAGTTCAAGGCCATTTAATAATACGAGCATGATATCGACGACAAGGACGACTGTCACTAGCATGCCATATACTGAGCTCATGAGAATCGCTTTTCAGCATTTCGTACTTTCTTGAGACATGAATGGGTTAAATTTACAGCCTCGCTTTATGTACCTATAGTGGAACCTCTCTAAACCGGACACCCTGAGAGGTCCCCATGGTGTCCGGTTTAGAGAGGCTCCATTGTAAGTCTGGCATATAGGCACCGCCCCTCACAATAGCTATATGTGGGTTGCGATCATGAACTGACGTTATCAACGGTGAGAGACGACGACAATAAACACATACAATTAAGCAGACATTGAGTTTATGTGTGTCCGGTTTAAGAGGTTCTAGTGTACTATTGTTTAGTTTATCTACAAAGCATTATCGCGATTCAATGCCACTACAGCAGTTATTACCTCTGGTATAAGTTTGCCGATACACTTGCGGATAATATTGGGGATACTACCGCTACAAAACGTGTCCAACGGCGACCGGATGCTGGGAGGAAGCTGTGGAAATATAAAGTACAGTGTACATGTACAGTAGCGTAAACAAATAGTACACACATATGAGACACTGAGACACGCCATGGGATTTTTTGTACCTTTGGACATCTACGTAATTTCATTAAATACGTCTACAAAACTTAAAATTCTTTTTCATAATTAAAGTCAAAAGTTGACATCATTTTCAGAGTATAATTCCGCATGACCGCATATACTCTGAACATTTTCTCACCTTTTGACGCCATTTGCGTTTACACAAGAATCGTTGATTAAAAAAACTCGAACATGCACATACGGTGTACATACATAGTGCACATACACGAACTGAACTATAGTGCTCTACGTTTTGCCGTGTAACAGAAATATATAGCATTTGAGAAGTCTTTGAGAATGTCAGGGTCTACACTAGTCGCCTCTTGAATATCGGAACGTCAGATCTAGTAATATATCCATTCATACCTCGGCTGTATGGTTGTACACCAAGTATCCGTTAGTCTGTGCGACATAGCCGATTGTATTGAAGACGTTGTCGGAGAGCCATAAATACAGCATCTGCTTCGCATCCGTGGTCTCCGGCATAGCGGGCGCCTCCATAGGGGTTTCTGTCTGGTTCGCATACCAGTATATCTCGCCCTGTGGGAAATTTATAAATGAGACACGCCATGGGAGTTTGTTCATTCGGACATCTGCGTAATTCCTTTAAATACGTTTACAAAATTTACAATATATTTCATAAATATTGTTAAAAGTTGACAAAATTATATAATTCCGCATGTACTCCGAAAATGTTGTCAACTTGTAACGCCATTTACAGAAAATATTGTAAATTTTGTAAACGTATTTTATGAAATTACGCAGATGTAATGGTGAACAATGCGGATCTACACTGGTTGCTGAACCCATAAGCCCCATTTCTCCAGTCACAGCCACACATTTGTAACTTTGTTAATCCCGGTATGTGGTTGTGACTGGATGAATGGGGCTTATGAGATTTATGACCAGTGTATATCCCGATTCAATCGCAAACTCTCGCAGCCCGATAACGATTTGTGTTGCGTGTTAGAAGCATGGCTGTCAGTGAAGATCCTGATCAGACTGTGCAATTATTATATACGTACTTTCGTTTTACATGTAGCTGGTCTAGTATACCTTGTGGGAGGTCTCCATATAGGAGGAAGTGAAGGTGGGGTTCTGTGTCAGTCGATAGTCCAGCAGGAACTTCTTCCCCAGCTGTATGGTCACTGAAACAGTATGGAACGCCAAACCTACATAAACTCAAATAGTTAATGCTAGCTCTTAAAGGTACATGCCAACTCAGTAAGCACAATATGTTCTTTATATCAGATACATCATCTGTGACATTTTCTGCCAAAATAAACATTCATTCACCATTACCACACGTATTGATTGTCATTATTATACAGTTTAAATCAGGCGTAACTTTCCACACTGTAATCAGGAGAGATAACCGTGTTTCCTTCAAATGTTAACGAACATTACTATTTATACTCTGTATTTATTTTTTGATGTGCAATGATCATACTTAATAATCTGTTGAAAGTATTATTTTTTCAGGTGACGCATTTAATTATTATAAATAATTAAAACATACCATGCCTCATTTGCACATGAAAATAGCATGATACCAACTCGCGTCACTACATTTGTATCAGTAAAATAAATGTTAATAAATAATTATACCTGTAATTAATTATTTGAGTTTATGTAGATTTTGCGCTACATAAAACAGAATCTCAGTTGGCTATGGCAAGTGAAATGCACAATAATTTAACGTAAACACGTTAAACCATGGTTTAGGGAATCATTGTGCATTTGGTTTGCCATGGTTGGCGTATAGAGAGGGTCGTGATGCTGTCTGTATGTATCTTTTCTAGAATATTTACCATATGATGATAGATATTAGCATTTATTATATAGATGCTTTCGTTTTCCATTGAAACACAATGAAACGCAAGTTTCAATATTTTTCCATATTGACGTCTCGTGAGTTCATATTGGTCAGTGCCGGAACTACGGTTCACCTCGCAAAATAGTTCCGTCAAAATCACCACTAATCGGTTTATTTTATTTATATGTTGTATATTTGTTATGCACATACACATTACGAGTGATGTACGTATATAATAAAAAAGGTTATTTGATTCGTATGTGAGTATATGCCACTCGTTTCGCCGCGTAACGAAAGTCGCGCAATATCGCAGGCTGCGGAACTCGTGCATATATCCACATACAAAGCATATATGTTTATACATATGTGAACTAAAAAGAAAGTACAATGGAGGAAACGAAGTTCGGTCATGGCGTGTAAGAAGCAGATTATACCTGGAAGGGAGGCCAACTTCTTCTCAGCATCCACGTTAATCGCATTGTTGATCAACGGACACAGCTGAAACACATGAACAAATCATAATTACATACATACAGTGGAACCTCTCTAAACCGGACACCCTGGGAGGTCGCCAGGGTGTCCGGTTTAAAGATGTTTCACTGTAATTCCGGGGTAAGAACACTGAAATGCATGCCTGTGTGCATCGAAATCAAGAACACTGATAAAAATCAGCGATATTTGACAGTGAAATCGGTCATAATTTAACACATCGATGTCTCAAGGGTGTCCGATTTAGAGAGGTTCCACTGTATATACTTAAGTTTAACATATTTTACTTTCACTTGAACACTATTATTATTATAATTCACGAAAAGTTTGATGGTTGGTTGTGCCAAAATCACAAGCATAATGCCGGAATTACATAGTTGTGTACATACTAGAAAAGTGTATGTATATAGTACAATGTAGTGGACTTTGCTCGCAAATGTTTTTCTACGTTGTATCATTACACGGACGCCATAATATAACGTCATGTGACGTTGTTCAACCAATGAAACGATGAGCCGTTGAGACCCACACATTATATGTATCTAATATATGCAGGATACGACACTTTGTGAACAGTCAGTATGTACTTTATCCATGCAAGGCTCGTCACCTGACAAAATATGGTAAAGTGGACAGCAACGAAACAGTAACTTATGGATAAAGTGGACAGCTAAAATAATCCTCAAAACACCCGTCTGTACATCTGTGTACCTTTTTGTTGATTTTTTTACGGATCAAGTTAGCCACTTTATTTCTAAGGATGTTGTGGAGCCAGCTCATTCCGCCGTGAAACTTGTAGTTCGCCTTCCCCAGCCCGCTGTCACATGACTGTGCCGCCATACTGGGGCGGCCATTCTTGTCCGTGGCTACAACAAACAGTGTATGGTGTTCAAATTAAGTGATGAAACAAATTAGTGAAACTACTTTAACCCTTTCTTCCCTAAGTAACTGGACTAGATTTTGATATGTTAATTTCGAAACCAATCCAATCGTCAAATATGATTTTCAGAATAGTCCATTTATGAAAAGGGGGTGTTTTTGGATCTACACTGTTTGCCAATACCACTATACAGGTATGTAGTGTTGAAATGGTTAATTGTAGATTTGTATCGTATTTCTGAACCAAAAGGGGGGTTGCTGGAAAACACGGGTATAGTACTGAAGTAAAATTCTGCAATCACTGGTATGGTTATTCATTTAGTTCACAATCAAAAAGCGTTGTGTTTCACAAATTAGGTTTCATGTTAGAGCAATAGCGAAAACTACATTACCAAATATATCTCTATTTATAACTATATGTGATATCACATATCCGGGAAAAGCAGAAACTCATTGGTATTTTATCAAATACAAGAATTCCGCCACGGAAGCGGTGTCGCGCCTGCCGAGGCATTTGACAGTAACATAATCATGGACATCTGCTAAAGTAAGCATCACAAAAACAGTCAGAGAAGTGCATGCTTAAAACACGAAAACGGTCAAGGTTGGAGTAACTTTTTGACATAAAAAATAGCTAAGTGTTTCCACCACCATGCGAAGGTCAAAAAGTCATGGTCATGTTAATGGTAGCATGAGTGTGATCCAAATGCTTACATGTAGCAAGTGGCCAAATACTGAAACAGTCCATCAAGTAAAATTATTGTTATACGATGATGAAGAAACTTCTACAAACTTTTTGACACAAAACAGTGTTTCCGCAAAAATGTGCAGGTACAAAAGGTCAAGGTCATTTTAATGGCGGCATTAGTGTGCTCCAAATGCTCACATGTATCAAGTTTCCAAATATTGAAGCAATCTGTCAAGTAATATTAAAGTTATATCATGATGAATAAACTTGTACAGACCTTTTGACGCAAAAAATGGCTAATTGTTTCCGCAAAAATGTGAAGGTAAAAATGGTCAAGGTCATGTTGATGGCGGCGTGAGTGTGTTCCAAATGCTCACATGTATCAAATGAGTCTGTGCGATAGCCAGGTAACTCCTCAGGAAACGGGTGCATTTTTCGACGTGAAACATTTTACGCCGGCGCGGATTGCCGCACCAGTGGGTCTGGTAAATATACTTACCCATACCGATGGTGAGGGAGAAGTAGACGTTGGACGCCGACGCCGTAAACGTCCCATGATTGCGCACTGTACCACTGCGAAATTTAAAAGGTATTTATTGGGATGTTCTAGAACTTTCCAGAACTATTATAAAAGGTATTTTAAGGTATTTCCTTAAAATACCTTATAATACCGCTAATATGAATTAACGGAAATAATAGGGATTATAAGGAATGGTAAATGGAACGAACTAATAGGGATTATAAGGAACTCCGAAACCACAAAAGTTCGTTATAATATCTTAAAATACCAGTACCACAAAATACCGTTTCAAAAAAAAGAACATTCAAGAACTATAATTGTAAAAGTTCCAATTAATACCTTAAAATACCAGTACCATAAAATATCATTAAACAAAAGAAATAGGAGTTCTGGAACGTTCTAAAACTAGAATTGTAAAAGTTCCTATTAATACCTTAAAATACCAGTACCATAAAATATCATTAAATAAAAGAGATAGGAGTTCTAAAACGTTCTAGAACGTTCAAGAACTAGAATTTGTGAAAGTTCCTTATAATACCTTAAAATACCAGTACCATAAAAAGAGGAGTTCTGGAACGTTCTAGAACGTTCAAGAACTAGAATTTGTGAAAGTTCCTTATAATACCTTAAAATACCAGTACCATAAAATACCGTTAAATACTAGAAAGAGGAGTTCTGCTAGAACTAGAATTTGTAAAAGTTCCTTATAATACCTTAAAATACCAGTACCATAAAATAGCAGAAAGAATGATTGGATTGAATTGGAATGGGGTTGTAACGTCCGTTTAGCTGAGTGATGTATTGTACAGACGGGACAACTTGGTCGAATTTTGTATTTCAATGTATTTCACTGTCGAGTTTCTGACGAGTTTCTGGCCACGAGGGTAGAATATCCTTGTTCCACACCACTGCATATCGATGGATACTTTTTCTCGCCCATTTAATGGCCAGGAATCGTCACTTTATGAACGTCAATTTAGTTATCTGATTTGATTTGTCAGTTAGCGTTTTATCCGTTCTATATACGGTCATTTTGAACCTTTCATCGTGTGCGCCAGGTCGAGAAATGGGTGTTTTCACCTTCAAATTAGCTGCAAATGCCAGTTTAATGACTAGTTTATTGACTAGACTCAAATTAATATCCAACGTCATCACCAAGCAAGCCTGGCAACACGGTGGCATTGCTGACGTCATCAATTATAAACGCCATGACGTTTTGACGTAAACGCCGTGACGTTTACGCCATGACGTAACAAAACAATGATGTTAAATTCAAAACGTTACTAAACAACAATTGTCTCCAATATTTAGACGAAAAAACAAGATAAATGTCCGTCTAATACCGTTTTATTAACATGTCACGTGATGAGTAAAGACAAGCACGTGGCGGTAAAGACAAGGAAATTCCGCGGGAGTTTGAGTATAGGAATAAATGTGTCCTGGCCAGTACATGTAGGTGGGCGAGAATAGGTAGTCCAGCATAAAAATCGTGTACATACTGGGATTTTTCAGTCATGAATATTGGACATAGTATTTCTGCAGAGCTGCAGATAAGCTGCATATTTGCGTAAATACGCAATTAAAAATGCCCAAAACCCAATTAAAATCAGAAGCCAATATGTCAGAATTAGTACGAGTACTGCCAATAGTAGTGGAGCAACTTTGTCGAGAAAACCGTAATATTGTAGAAGCAAATGTTGACCAGCTGCAGCTTAAAAATATGTGTACGTGGAACCGAGGGTAATAACAGACTTGTTGCCGCCAAAATGGCACCAAATGTGCATCATGTCCAGTTCTTTGACTTAGATTAATTGCTAATTATCTACACTGTCACAATCAATTACTATGTGGCTCGGCAATTTGTGAAAGGTAACAAATGTTATTCAGAGCATGCAATGATTATGTTGAAAAAGTATCTGGTAATTAATTAAGACATTCTAGCCATATTTGCATGTAGTAGCTCATAATACATACTGTTTGTGATATAATATTGTATAAAAATATTGAAATATGCAAGTAATATGGAAATGATGGAGTAACAATATCCAATGCACAATTCCTTATCTGGAGCCCAGTTTCTGAATACTGTTATATAGGTAGATGATCGTCGCACTAATTACAAAACCTCGTAACTCCACTTTTCTTAATTTTATAGGTGCGCCAAAAAATAGAATTTTATTTATGAGGTTTTGGAATTTTGGAACAGTTTCCAAAACCTTGTAACTGTAATAAAACCCAGAATCCTGTCTAGATTGTCATTTTCTATATTTCAATTAAAATTGTTATGTTAAAGTTGGTAAATGAAGCAGGACAAGTATAAACAGCTTTCTATCATGAACATTTATTCTCACTAAAAAATTCAACTTATACGAGGTTTTGGAATTACAAAAAAATGGTTTCTCACCAAACGTGGAGTTACGATGTTTTTTAATTAGTACGACGATATCTACATGTATGTATGCATTACTATGGTATTGATATATATAATAACATAATTATGCATGCACTTTATAATGCAGTCGCACCTGGTATTTCGTCCACCTTTTGTCTCTCATTGTGGAGCTTGGTAGAATGGCCCACATTATCCTCTGCTTCTAGTAAGAAGCTGGTAAAATGGGATGGGGAACCATATGATATGGTATGGTAATGGCCTCCCCTGCACAAGTGTATTCCAGGCTCTAAATGGACAAGTCCCTGAGCCGTAAAACACCATTTCATCATCATCATCAATTCTCATTACCCAAACAAAAATCGCAATCTTATTCTGCAATCTTGCGACTAGCTTGCGGTAAGCTAAGAATGCAAGCTTGCGGTTAGGTTACCGCAAGCTTGCTGCAAGTACGCAGTTGAAACGCGCTAGTTGCAAGCTTGCCACAAGCTAGTTGCAAGCTTACCGCAAGCTAGTCGCAAGCTTGTCACAAGCTAGTCACAAGCTTGCCGCAAGCTTGTTGCAAGATTGTTACAAGCTAGCCTTATATGGCATGAATCGGGTTATATGGAATGAATAGGGATTGATTGATTTTATTGGACGGGTTGGTCTATCCCGTATTTAACCTGTTCACTGTTCATAATGAGGGAAATTCGCAAAATCAGAACTGAATATTTACACAAAAATATATATTCAGCCCTGAAATTGGAATATCCCGACCTGGTGGCAGGTCCATTCCACATCAGAGTCATTTAATAATAGGGGTAGAACATCCATTAGATAATGAGGTAATGTGCAAAGCTGTTTATACTGGGAAGATGGAATTATTAATAACTAAAACAATACAATATTGCATGTGATGTATTAAAGGCACAGTACGGCTCAAGTCGCCGCCGAATTTGACCTCCTATTGGGTTTTCCCATGAATAAATCAAACAGTTTTCCATTTAGACACTCTTCCAAACTGTGTGCAGTCATTTTGGTACAAAAAAGACTTTGTAGCCGATAAAAAGATCAATATTTGTTGATCAACAAACAGCAGGTGCGTGTTTCAGCAGGTGCGTGTACCCCGAGATATTTCCCGAAAGCCGCGGGATAACTCCGTGACCAATCCCGATTCGCTCCGGTAATTTCTCTGGAGTACTGTTTGTAACCCCCGTATATATGCACAACTTGATGACGTATTACACATAGCGCATTCCGGAAGCATTTTGACATTTTTGTAAATAAAATAAATATTGGAAAATATCTCCTCGGATCACCTAACGACGACCGGCATTACTGTGTAATCCGGTAATTTTATGTTCCGCTTCACATCCTCGGACACATGCGAAAGTTTATTCGTTTATTTCCCATAAAACTACTGTTTTATGGTGTCAGGGTCATTTCGTACCCATACCATTTCGTTCCGTGTTTGGTCAATTCGTACCCATAGGCGCATGTTTTCCGGTAATTTCGTAAATATACATGTTGGTACGAATCGACCATACTGTTTGGTCATTTCGTACGCATTCTTGTTTAATTTTTTATATATTCACATATATATTTGGGCATATATTTGCATATTTTAAATTTGTTTTGATGAAAAGCCTGAGGTAAAATAAAATGAATGTTATAATTTAATCCTTTCACCCATAACTGGAAATTGAAATGGATTTTTGGACCAATCCAATTGCAATCAAATTATTTTCAGACTACCGTAGTCCATTTATGAAAAGGGGATATTTTTGTTGTAAAAATTAAGAAAATTATTTGCAAAAAGTGCAGATCCTGATGAGCCGGCTCGTGATGGATTTGTATATGTTGATTTCCGGACCAATCTAATCGCCACAAAATGGTTTTCAGACTAGTCCATTTATGAAAAGGGGATATTTTTGTTGTAAAAAATAAGAAAATTATTTGCAAAAAGTGCAGATCCTGATGAGCCGGCTCGTGATGGATTTTTATATGTTGATTTCCGGACCAATCCAATCGCCATGCACAAAATGGTTTTCAGACTAGTCCATTTATGAAAATGGGATATTTTTGTTGCAAAAAATAAGAAAATTATTTGCAAAAAGTGCAGATCCTGATGAGCCGGCTCGTGATGGGTTTGTATATGTTGATTTCCGGACCAATCCAATCGCCATGCACAAAATTGTTTTCAGACTAGTCTATTTATGAAAATGGGATATTTTTGTTGCAAAAAATAAGAAAATTATTTGCAAAAAGTGCAGATCCCGATGAGCCGGCTCGTGATGGATTTTTATATGTTGATTTCCGGACCAATTCAATCGCCACAAAATGGTTTTCAGACTAGTCCATTTATAAAAAGGGGATATTTTTGTTGTAAAAAATAAGAAAATTATTTACAAAAAGTGCAGATCCTGATGAGCCGGCTCGTGATGGATTTTTATATGTTGATTTCCGGACCAATCTAATCGCCACAAAATGGTTTTCAGACTAGTCCATTTATGAAAAGGGGATATTTTTGTTGTAAAAAATAAGAAAATTATTTGCAAAAAGTGCAGATTCTGATGAGCCGGCTCGTGATGGATTTGTATATGTTGATTTCCGGACCAATCCAATCGCCATGCACAAAATGGTTTTCAGACTAGTCTATTTATGAAAATGGGATATTTTTGTTGCAAAAAATAAGAAAATTATTTGCAAAAAGTGCAGATCCTGATGAGCCGGCTCGTGATGGATTTTTATATGTTGATTTCCGGACCAATTCAATCGCCACAAAATGGTTTTCAGACTAGTCCATTTATAAAAAGGGGATATTTTTGTTGTAAAAAATAAGAAAATTATTTGCAAAAAGTGCAGATCCTGATGAGCCGGCTCGTGATTGATTTTTATATGTTGATTTCCGGAATATCCAATCGCCGCAAAATGGTTTTCAGACTAGTCAATTTATTAAAAGGGGATATTTTTGTTGTAAAAAAAAAAAAAAAAAAAAAAAAATAATAAAAAAAAAAATTATTTTTTTTTTTTTGCAAAAAAAGTGCAGATCCTGATGAGACGGCTCATCACGAGCCGGCTCATTTGGATCTACACCATTTGGCAATGCCACTATACAGGTAGTGTTGAAACGGTTAAATAGATGTTAGTTGGCCAGCTAACAGAGAATTAGCATTAGCAATCTACTCATATTGTGATGTACATAATATTATGTAGCTGTGACTGGAGAAATGGGGCTTAGTCGATTTGTGGCCAGTGTAGCTCCTGATCAAATAGAACACTCGTATAGGCGCGGATACAGGGGGTCCGGACCCCACCCCCCCCCCCACCCCGCAAAAAAAAAGAAGAGAAAATCTACAATACTCGAATAGTTGGATGACTTTTTTCGTGGCCTAGGTGTCAGGAAATCAATCGCATCTGCGGCGATATGGCATCTAAACATTTCATGGGGGAGGACCCCCTACTTTTCGATTTCGCGCTTGCGGCCGACTTGTAATAACAGACCCCCCCCCCCCCCCCCCCTGCAATTATTTCTGTATCCGCGACTGCTCGTGTAGCCTGATAGCGATCTATATTACATGCTACCCAGTGATTTACCATATTTCTGGTAGCATTTATTTCATTGAAGGAAATATTTCCTTCTAGACATTATATATAGCGAAACGTCATTTCCGGCGAAGAAACAATTCATACGCGAACGTCAAAATTGTAAATTTTGATGTTATAAGCTGGTCTAAGAGCAAATTTCACATTTTTCGAAAATAATGTAATAGACACTACCATTTTGAAATACCAGCTTTATTTCCCTTGATATCTGTAAATCCGACTTCCAGATGTCTCATGATATAAATCCGGTATTTCAAAATGGTAGTTGAATAAACTCTACATATTGCTTGTTAGACGCACGACGGGCGTTTCATTAATGGAATGACAAACAGCCCAGTTCCTGATCAGACTGCGGATGCACATGCTGATCTGGATATACACTGGTCGCAAAACCCATAAGCCCCATTTCTCCAGTCACATATATATGTTTGACACTAAAAAGTATTTGGGGTTAATTACTTGTATTTTGTAATATGGTGACGTAATCAGATATTTCGATGCATATCTGTTGATGTAATTTTATTATATTTTGTGTTGTTAATTAATTGGCAATTAACCCGAGGTACGAAATAGCGATTCCCGGGCGATGGAACAGGACCCACCACTTTCATAGGATTTATATACAATGTACATGTACATGTATGGGCCACCAAATCGCCAACTGTCATCAATAGCTTCCTTACATTGATCAGGGCTCCAGATAAGGAATTAGTAATCGAGTATTTTCATTCCATCATTTCTGAAGCAATTGGGTATTTCAAAATTTTAATTGGGTAAAATAAAATCACACTGTTTACACCAACAGGCAGCAAGAATAAGAAAAATATGTTATATTTGTGGTCTGTTTATTGTTTTCTGCAGCATGCTACATGTACCACAGAATTGTAATTGCTTTTTGATCTCGCTACTTCTGATTTCAATTGGGTTTTGGGCAATTTTAATTGGGTATTTCAGCAAATACGCAGCTTATCTGCAGCCCTGATTGATATATAACCGCTCCGTGTAATTTAGGTGACATTGACCTACTTTCGCAAAATACAAGTCACATCCGTCAAGTTGTATACATCTCCTGATGTGTTAGTCGGATGTTCGCCAACCTTTATCAGTTGCTTCCTTACATTGATACCTAGCCACCCTGGGTCATTCAAGTGAACATATAAATCGCATATCAGTCGTCGTCCAAAATTTTGGACATATGTCCATTGTAGGTCCAAATAGTTTGGATGTTCGCCAAACTTCATCAGTAGCTTCCTTACATTGGTAGAAACCATCCTGGGTCGTTTGGGTGACACTGACCTACTTTTAACTGTCACAGTAAAATGCTAAAATAAACAATACTATTTTATATTACATGTAGCTCCACTATTTGTAAGAGTATAATTTCTGACATATCAGTAGCAAAAATGGCCATCTGAATGATTTCTGAAATATTGGCAGCCAAATGGCCATTTGAGTAGCCAAATTGCGACCATCCTAGCTCATGATACTGGAAAGTGAGACAGCGGTCACAATTCTGGTGTCGTCTTCATCAACAATTTTTGACAAAGTCAAAATTTCACATATCTCTTGATCTGTTAGGTGGATAATTACCAAACTTCATCAATAGCTATCCATCCGGTGTCAGAACCTTAATCATGACCATAATTTCATCAATAGCAGTGTATTTCGACTGACCTTGACCATGGTCACCGTATCAACAACTTTCGACATAAACAATATGTTGTTTTTTCTTCTTCAGGAAAACAGCAATGCATCAAGCTTGGACTCAAACTGGGCCATGTGAACACCGGATTGTCCACTGTGCATCTGGATCGATCGATATCAACAATCAGCAGGGAGGGTGGAGAAGAGAAGATACCATGTACACAAGACCCTTGGCCAGATAGAGAACAGCCGACAGACAATTATTTTATGACCAGTGTTTACAGACTTTATGCAGTTAATTTGACTACCAGTATAGATGTGAATATGTTTGTTCATACACAATGGGTATAGTTTGTCACAGGCACCTGCTATTGGGATGGAGTGCACTGAATCAGGAAGGGAAAACCCTCCAATTCAGACCATACTTTTTTATTTTTTACTTTCGCGATTTTGACGCGATTAAGCACAGTTATCCCGGAAAATTGATAAGAAAACCTGCCATTGCCCCCTTTTTGCTGGAAATAAGAACTGATGGGGTTTACTCCGATATGCCCTAAAATCGTTCGAAAATGCAGTTTATAGCCACGAAAAGAGATGCACGAACACGCATGCAATAATATTGCACATTCACCAATCAGTCAGGAAAACATGAATTTTATACCCTAGTGCACCCCATCTTTCCTTAATTCCAGCAAAATGTATATGTAGATTTTCTCGAAATAACTCCTAAATGGCTGAATCTACGGGGACTAGAACATCGACAGGTGTTGCTGATCAACTTTCCGGGGTATCTGCGCATAATTGCGTTAAAATGTTCTTACCCGATTCAGTGCATCCCATCCAAATAGCAGGTACATGTGACGTACTATATCCACCGTGTAAACGTATGCTAGACATTCCATTGTTAAATAACATAGGTTGGTGCTACTGGTAGCTGCAGAAACCATTTTGTTACTGTAACAGTGATTTGGCTACTAATATTTCAGAATTTGGCTACTGAAAGGTTATGATTGGAAAAAATAGTTTTGCAAATATTGGAGCTATTGGTATTGTAAATTTTTGTTCAAGGTAACCTTTAATTTTGACTTTAAATTTCATAATCCTTGTGCTAACCTAGAGTTATAACAAATTGTGTAGACCCGGATCAGCCTGCTCGACTGTGACTGGTGATCTGAGTCTACTACACCTATCACACGGTCAGAAGATTCATTTTGTCAGTACATGTCATCTCAAAAACTATTCATTTTTCAGCATGATACTGATGACAACCAGTATACTTAAATACATGTAGATACATGTACATGAATATAATGAGACGCAAACTATAACAGTTGCTGCTGCTTTTATTTTCCTCATTTAAATGATTGTACATGTAATGTTGAGCCTACACACTGTAGCACATATGATAACTCTTACATTAAAGGTACTGTGTCTCGGATAGATTCAGTGGAGGGCACATTTAGTGTTGCCCTTGTCCGTCCGTCCCCAACCTTGTAACTCGTAAAACTTTTAAACAGTAATAGCTACAGACCTGGAACTTGGTATGTAGCTTTCTTATGAGTAGATGCACAAAGTTTATTTTGATTCTTTCGACCCCTGGGTCATGGATTATCTCCCCCATTTTCGACTTAGAATTTTGCCTCGTTTTACAGACGACTTGGACATATAATTTGGTTCCAGAAATACGATCTAAATTAACCTATTTTGTCCTAATCTGTTTCATCACATTCTAGGCATATCAGAGACCCAGTGCCTTTATATTTTGTGAACAATTATCTGTAAAAACACGAAAATCAGACTGATTTCATGATTCATCTGAAATCTACATGTGCTGTTTTTTTTTTAATTATGCAGATAACCATTACGATATCAGATAACACTACTTGTATCTGACCAGGCTACTCATTGTTCACAACTTCACAATTTGATCAATAAATGCCATCGATGATACAGATATTGAAAAGTGTGGGTTATTGAGAATATGAGCTACCGGCTGAGAAAATGAACCCTAGAACATGTGCAATCAGCATGGTGAGTGCATAGATCTGATCATGACCTACGTTGTTTGAATTACTGTCATCAGCAAAACAAGTATATTTTATACTGCGAAGTGGACCTCTATCTACAATTGTTGGACATGTTGTCAGGTTCATTTTCTCGGCTGGTGGCTATATGTGGCTGTGACTGGATAAATGGGGCTTATGGGATTTGTGACCAGTGTAGCTCCTGATCCAATAGCACACTCTGATAGCCTGGTGGTCTATATAGCTTGGTAGAAGCATGACATGTGTATCATTCACGGAATGGCGAACAGTGCAGATCCTGATCAGACTGTGCAGACTGATCTGGAGCTATATTGGTCGCAAAACCCATAAGCCCTATTTCTCCAGTCACAGCCACATATGGGATCTGTGTGAATGTTACATTATTTCTTCGTAACGATAGCTTTTACCCTTTTGTTCTGTATAAGCTTACAAAAGCCATGACACAACCATTTGCCCTTTCAGGGTATGGGGTCACGTGATTTCAGAACGACCCTAGATAATGTGTGATGTCGTTTTTACAGTAGATTTTCTTTACAATGTAATAAACCAATAATTTTCACGAAAAATAGAGTACATTTTATTTTGACTTTTCTCGATACTGTGGAGTCAGGTGATAACCATAATAAAAGTAAGAAGATTAGTACTAATCCTTTTACTTTTAGGAAGTGGAGTTAAATTATTCTGGTGAGCTGAGGATATATATTTGTACATATTCAATTTGAGAACACAACTATGAGAACTGCCCTGATCAAACGGCCTTGTGACATTTGTGGCAAGTGTAGATCCTAATCATTATGCACAGCAGTAATAAGCATATGCTCAACTGTCAGAATAGCGACAAGTGCGACAATAGCCGGGGGGGATGCTGGTCACTAATGTTGTTAGGTGAATTTTAACCGCTTGGGTGAGGGGACATGCATTGTATATGATGTACATACAAAACTTACTTCTATAAGTAAGTTGAGGAACCATTCTATACCTGATCATGTTTGATTCAAAGATAATTGCTTCGTAAATACATTTACATTTGCTCTTTGTTATTAGAGACTATGACATTAGTGCAATGGAGCTTCATATCGTGAGAGTATATCTGGCCCATGTGTATTTACATATATCACAGTACAGTGTCTAGGAAAAGTGTACACGTTAGTTTATGTACATTTTGAGAATGTTGGCAAAAGTACACCAATATCTCACTTGAAGTACATCTTGCTTGGTGTAGTATAATTTATAGGAGTCCGTTGTCCTGGCTTTTCTATGTATGATTGGCCACATTATATCATATGTTCTACTTCTCATTGTCAGTTCTTTGTCAAATGCCGGAAGACGTGAAACTAGCTGATGGCTGGCACACACACAAAGATGGCCGACTTGGCCACTCCATTATATGGGATTTGACCGTTAACCTGGCCTAACGCTCCGTTAATTAAACTGGCAAGTATTCCTGTCCCATTTCCCACTTCCCAATAAACTCCATTAATTAAACAGGCAATTAGTCCTGTCATATTTCACACGTCCCAAGGAAGAAACTCAACACCAGTTAAAACTTCACTTTGCACATCATTAGGTCGATGACACTATGTTGACACCTCAGCGGCACGAAATACTCCTGCAAATACACAAGAACAAAATTTTATATTTCTTTGCCAGGAGTAACCATTATGATTACAACATGCACATTTTAAAGATCCCCTGACTGGCAGCCTTGACAATAATAACATGAGCCCTCAGTGACCTTGACATTTCGAAAGGCATGTAGCGGTAATACATGTTAGTAACACTTTTCATTTTCTTAAATAACTTCTGAACCACTTTATCGATTTTAATAATATTTGGCCATAACGTGTGTCTAGGTATAGTAATTGGTTTTGCAAGCACCGCACGTATGAAGACACAAAGTCACGGTCACCGAGAACTCGGGGGTGGGGGAGGGGGCAAACTGGCTACAAATTCCATAAGCCCCAATCATCCAGCCACACATATATTTCAAGAGTCAGACTGGTCACATATGCCATAAGCCCCAATCCTCCAGCCACATATAGAGACCAGGAGCCAGATAGGCCACAATTCATATAAGCCACATTCACAAAGGCCACATACATGTAGAGATCAGGAGTCAGACTGGCCACAATTTCCATAAGCGCCAATTATCCAGCCACAGTGACATATAGAGATCAGCACTGGCCACACTTGCCATAAGCATGATAAGCACCAATTCTGCAGTGACATATAGAGATCATGAGTCAGACTGGCCACAATTGCCATAAGCCGTAATTTTCCAGCCACACACATGTATAGAGATCAGGAGTCAGACTGGCCACAATTGCCATAAGCCGTAATTTTCCAGCCATATATAGAGATCAGGAGTCAGACTATTGCCAAAAACCCCAATCCTCCAACCACATGTAGAGATCAGAGTCAATCTTCCAGCCATATATAAAGATCAGGAGTCAGACTGTCAATCTTCCAGTCACACAAATGACATAAGCTTCAATCCTCCAGCCACATATCAAGATTGGTAGCCGATTTCACCAACATTGCTAAGTAAACATATCTACACTTAGCACTTTGTGGGAGTAATTATTATTTGTACTGAAATGCATTATTTCATATATAACAACTAATGTTGTACTTGATTATTAAAATTATGCAGAAGTACATGTATTATACTGTATTTATTCCATTATCATTAAATAAAAAAATTAATTTATGCATAGTTTGAAAATTGCTCCCTCAAAGTACACTTAGCAAGATAAATGTAGTTAGTGATTTTGATGAAATCAGCTACAAGCGTCGGACTGCCCACATATGCCATAAGTGCATTGCTATCACTAAGCTAATCCCCTGGCTGGCAGTTTTGATAATACAAGGTGATCGCTGGCGAGAAACAAAACACCTGATGACGTTTCAAAAACAAGGCGAAAGCAAAATTATTGATATGAAGGTCAAGGTCACACAATGACACTGGGTGAATAGCCATCAATGTGAGGAAGCTATTGATAAAATTTAGTAATGATCCATCAACGTTAAGAATCTACTGATGAGGGGGTATTCAATATTTGGACATACGTCCAAAATTATTGACACAAAGGTGAAGGTCACCTGTGAGGAAGTTAGTGATGAAGTTTGCTAATTAATGATCCGACTAACGGATCGAGAGATATGCACATTTTTTTTTACTTACGTCCAAAATGTTGTTTGTTTGGACGACGGAATTGCGACTGCTATGTCTTATTTTCAACTTTCGTGGGCGAGACTAAAAGTGGTTTTATGGTAAGAAATTGCATTGACATAAAACGATATTATTCTGCTGTCTACATTGGTAAATTGAATCAAACAGGATGGGGGTGGAGGCATTTGTTAGTATAATCAACTTACCCTTCCAAGAACTTCCAATGACTGCTACATCCCGGACCAAGTTACAAACAAACTGATTGTTGATGGCGCCGACCGTCGATTGTATCATGGAGTGGGACTGTCACTGCACACAACTTCACAAAGACTGAAAGAGTTCACAATACCTGGTTATACCCTTTGCTATAGCTGCACATTTTTCGCTTTATAGGCAATAGGTTGCACTATATCGCAAAACCAGTCAACGGTATAGTTTATGCGGAATAACGTTTCACTAAAATATAGCAATAATCTGCAGGGCATTGACATTCATAGCTATATAGTTATTGAGAGACAAATGTACAAATGAGAAAAAAATATTATCATGAACTTGTCGAAAATCTAAATAAATGTTGCGCATCGATTAATCATAAGGAAGCTACATACCAAGTTAGGACTTGCAAACCAAAATTGGAAAATTCTAAGTCGAAAAGGGTGAGATAATCCATGACACCGGGGTCAAATAAAAAATCAAAATAAACTTTGTGCATCTACTCATCAGAAGGAAGATACATACCAAAAGGGGGAGATAATCCATGACCCCGGGGTCAAATAAAAAATTGAAATAAATGTTGCGCGTCGACTCATCAGAAGCAAGCTACATACCAAGTTGCAGGTGTGTAGCTAGTACAATTTAAAAAAATTACGACTTACAAGCCAAAATTGGAAAATTCTAAGTTGAAAAGGGGGAGATAATCCATGACCCCGGGGTCAAATAAAATATCAAAATAAATGTTGCGTATCGACTCGTCATAAGGAAGCTACATACCAAATTTCAGGTATGTATATAGTACGGTTTAAAAGTTTTACGACTTGCAAGCCAAATTTGGAAAATTCTAATGGAAAAGGGGGTGATAATCCATGACGACTGGGTCGAATCAAAAATCTAAATAAACTTTGCGCATCTACACATCATAAGGAAGCTACATGCCAAGTTCCAGGTGTGTAGCTAGTACTATTTAAAAGTTTTACGACTTACAAGCCAACATTGGAAAATTCTAAGTCGAAAGAGGCAGATAATCCATGACCCGAGGGTCAAATAAAAAATGGAAATACACTTTGCGCATCTACTCATTATAAGGAAGCTACATACCAAGTTTCAGGTGTGTAGCTAGTACGGTTTAAAAGTTTTAAGACTTACAAGCCAAAATTAAAAAATTCTAAGTAAAAAAGGGGGAGATAATTCATGACCCGGGGGTCGAATCAAAAATCGAAATAAACTTTGTGCATCGACTCATAAGAAGGAAGCTCAATACCAAGTTTCAGGTGTGTAGCTAGTACGGTTTAAAAGTTTTAAGACTTACAAGCCAAAATTAAAAAATTCTAAGTAAAAAAGGGGGAGATAATTCATGACCCGGGGGTCGAATCAAAAATCGAAATAAACTTTGTGCATCGACTCATAAGAAGGAAGCTCAATACCAAGTACAATTTAAAAAATTTACGACTTACAAGTCAAAATAAGAAAATTCAAAGTCTATAAGGGGGAGATAATCCATGACCCCGGGGTCAAATAAAAAATCGAAATAAATTTATGCGCATCACATCATCATAAGCAAGCTACATACCAAGTTTCAGGTGTGTAGTTAGTACGGTTTAAAGGTCTTACGACTCGCAAGCCAAAATTGGAAAAGTCGAAATGGGGGAGATAATCCAGGACCCCGGTATTTAGCTATTACGGTTTAAAAATTTACAAGTTACAAGGCAAAATTCTAAGTGGAAAAGGGGGAGTTAATCCATGACCCGAAACAGTTCGGTCCAAAAATGGCTTATCGGATGGGGAAAGGAAAACGGTCTATAGATCGTGCTGTCAAGTTGAGTTAAAAGTGTGCAGCGAGTTGAAATGCTATTATGACCATCTCATCTACACGTCCTTAAATATAGCTTAGAAAATCTCAGCTCTACGGATGTGTTTTACTATTTCATCTGTCTTTTATATTTTCTGTATCCGTGAGAGCCGAGACCCTTATAAATACTTAGTGTAAAATTTAGTCACAATAACAGCCCAATTTGTCCTGGTGTTTTGCTACAAAAATGGGAATAAAAGGATTTATACCAATGTCCGGTCTCCAGATAAGGAATTAGTAATTGAGCATTCTAATGCACCGAAAATAGAAAGCATGCATCTGATTGGTCAATTGAAATCAGAGCCTATAAAATATGAAAAATCACAGCATATAAAATCTCCGATTTATGTAACCCTACGCGCTTTTGTAAACAATGGCCAGCGGCGGGGCTTGCAATTATTTCCAAATTAATTTCGGTACATTTTATCTGCCATATTGACCTGTATAGGCCTACAACCCAAAGCGGAAAATAAAATCTAACAACGACTGACAAACGTGACTTCAGTGTGATGGCCCTTCAACAAATTACTAAAAATATTACCCCACCCGCCCAAAATACAGAAGAATTTAATAAAGTGCTCAAATCCAAACTCAATATGACTGTACCAGCCTATAACTTTACGAATTCCAATGTACACATACATGACTATACATAATGGGTAGTTGCAGATGGGTAATCACCTGAATTAGGCGTAAATCCAGGGAAATCCTAGTTGACATTGTTGACATTTCCTTTGTAAAAATCAAACGAACCAAATGCAGAAATGTTGGCATTTCTTTAAATGAATAAAAGCAAATAACTGTTGCAACTACACATATAAAAACAATACAATTGTTAAAATCAACATTACAGTTGAATAAATGTACAGATGTCTTAGGAAAAGTCCCGTTAATCTCTACTTCAAATGGGAATATTCTTCGGCGGAGCTACATTTATTTGGTGCGAGGCGGTTATCGATGACGACAACAACCTGCTGACGTAATGAAAAATATCACTGTTCGTGATATGCTACGACGTTGAAAAAAGCGGGGGGCACACTATGTGCATTAGAATGGGGATAACAATGCTTTGTTTTTCGATTTGGAGCGGTATGTGTGAGGTTTTATGGTCTGTGAATCAGTTACTGATTCACAGACCATAAAACCTCCCACATACCGCTCCAAATCGAAAAACAAAGCATGGTTATCCCCTAATTTTCACTCCATCATTTCTGAAGCAATTGGGTATTTCGAAATTTTAATTGGGTAAAATAAAATCACACAACTGTTTACACATCAACAGACAGCAATTATTGAATAGTTTGCTTCGAAATGAAAACACGTCTTGGCATCCAAGGAGAAAATTATAATGAAAATTGTCTCCTTGGAGACAATTCTAATGAAATACCAAGATGTGTTTTCATGGAAAACAAGAAAACTATGCTATAGTTGTGGTCTGTTTATTGTTTTCTGCAGCATGATAAATGAACCACAACATTGTAATTTCTATTTGATACTTGCTACTTCTGATTTCAATTGGGTTTTTTGGCAATTTTAATTGGGTATTTACGCAAATACGCAGCTTATCTGCAGCTCTGAATGTCAAACTATGTATACCTACATGTGTATTATTAGTCTATGAATGTTTTTAACATGACCATGATGACTGTGAAGTGTTAAAACTTCTCACTCGTCAGACTGTGTAGCAAAATGCCAGGACAAATTGGGTTGTTATTGTGACAAAATTGTACTCTATAAGGGCATCAGCTCTCACGGATACAGGAAATACAAAAGACAGATGAAATAGTAAAACACATCCGTAGAGCTGAGATTTTCTAAGCTACCTTAAATACTGCATTAAAAGGATAAAAAGGATAAGAAGCCCAAGAATAGCATCCGGCCACACTTTTGCCCCTTTCTTCCAAGTTCCACTGACTCGGTCATGACACAGGGCTACTAAAATAAGTCCACTGTAATGCAAGTCAATACTCATTGTAACATCATCACTGTGTGTTACAAGTGGGTGGGGTAATATTCAATGTTGACTGATTCACGAATACGTACTCTGGTACAGTAATGTAACTGGTGTCATGAGATCGTGAGAGTCGCTCGGCTGTTCTTGTTCGATTGTGTATAATGTCAATGTCATTGATGCAAATTGTAGTTAAATAATATCGTCTTCGCGAGTCTGAAGAAACAAATGTTTACTTTATTGTTGTTGTTGTTGTTGTTCCCCTTCAATTTCGCGCACGTGCTTGTGACGTCATGGTTTTGTGTGTAAGCAGTTTTCCGACATGTCTCCGAATAGTAGCGAGTACGCTAGCGCGGAAACGCTCGGGATTCCGAAAATGAAAAGTGTCAATATTGACATTATGCGCTGAGTGGTACACAAAACCAGTTTTTGTTTACCTTTTGTTGTCTTCACATTGCGATTATGATATAAATCTCAAGACTTGGGATATATATATTAGGTAGTATATGTAGTTTTGGTGTACTAAATCAGTTGCCAAACATGTTTTTGTGTTTGAAAAAATCTGAAAATTGGAATACTGAGCCGTTCTGTGCCTTTAATGTCTTCAGATGTAATATATTTAAGTCATCGGTGTATACATAACAAATTAACCGGGTATGGAAGGTCTTCGAGCCATTTCCCACCCTTAAATATAAGAATACAGAATACTTAACAAATGGAGAACTAGAGATTTGTTTTTCAGACAAAAACATATGCCCACACAAACACTGCATGTTATATCGGGCCTCGGAAAATTAGAATTTAAGGCAACTACAGCATATATGTAGCTACCTTGTTTTTCTGTGTAAGTTAGCTGTATATTGGGAGATAACAAAATAAAAAAGTGACCAATGGCAATAACTCTGACAGCCAATACTACATGAATTCGCATAAAAAAAACCCAGGTGCACAACTGCACATAGTGACAAACATTCCTGTAAAATTTTGCAACTCTAACTAATATGAGTGACACAAATTTGTGATGGACAAAATTGCCAATTTTCTCTAAGTCAAATGTCATAACTCCCTCCTTACTGGATGATTCCGCAAACAAAACCCCACGTGCACAACTACATATGCTGATTAACATTCCTATATAGTTTCATGCTTGAGTTACCGCCAACACAAGTTAACAAGAATTCCGCGGAACCAAATGTCTCGCCTTGTTCTGCCTTGACCTTCACCCTGGGGCCAGAGAAAAAAAATGTAATAGTCGTATATTCATCTACATATCATAGTAAAGGGATGTATAAAGTTTGATGATTGTAGCTGATAAGGTGTTGGAAGTAATGATCGTAACACGAACACTTAAAATTGAAAGTATTAAAAAAAATAGAATTTGACCTAAAATTATTAGTCCTATATTCATGTACATATCATAGTAAAGGTATGTATAAAGTTTGATGACTGTTAGTGTAGCTGACAAGGTGTTGAAGTAATGACCAATATCACACAAGTTGTTTACTGGATCCAGTCGGTTACTGGTTAATTTTTTCATAATTATTTGGAAATCCTTACCTTATTTGATTTAAGAAGCTTAGTTTATGTGTTTATGAAATCTCTTACTGTGGTTTTGATTTTAATTTACATAAGAAATTAATTTTTAAATCAAAATAATTGATGCTTTGTTTTGAAAAAAAGCGGTTGTTGTTGTTGTTGTTGTATGTCTGTAATTCAGCCGCTTATTTTTGGCCTCAATCTTTCTACAGACGCAACCCTTATGTACATGCATACTTATCCATTTGTCTGACGGCCTGTCTGTCATGTCAGCCTGTCTGTCAGTCTTTTGCCCAGTCTGTGTGTATTGTATATTAATTATGCTTGTTTTTTATGTGTAAGCATGGTAAGTGTCTGTAATGTGCTGGAAACAAAAAATTGTCCTTTGCTTATTTGGAATTTTATTCTTGTTTCTTCTTAAAATCATGTTTTGGCAGCACATTAAAATTGTCTCAAACTGAGCAGATTCTACTGTGCTGCTGAAACATGATATATTTAGATATTTAGAAAAATGAAGAAAGAAAATCAGCAGATGACAACAATCTAATTGGCGAGTTCTATCATACGTAACGTTTGAGCATGATAGTAGTTGCACAAAACTACTTGTAAATTACCCCAAACCAACGAAATCCACCCAAATATCGATATGACACCAAAATAATGACCATTGAATATTAAAATGTGTTCAGTAAATAATATATTATCCAGGCAAAAAACTGTGATGCAATATGGAAGGTTATTTGAGAGTTCAAGTACTGTTAGCTGTGGAATCAGTTCATCTGTACAAGTATTTCATAAGTGGATGTGACTGGAGAAGTGGGACTTATGGGTTTTCCGACCAGTGTATATCCAGATCAGAGTCTCATCAGAATCTGCACTGTTCGCCATTCCATCAATGAAACACCTGTCATGCTTCTAACAAGCAATGTACACAGGAGTGCGCTATTGGATGAGGAGCTACACTGGTCAGAAATGCCAGAAGCCTCATTTCTCCAGTCACAGCCACATAATTATGAGAAATCATCAAAATGCTTTGATTACAAATACAATCTACACTTGTTTACTCAAAGTCCAAGGGACTGAGGAAATAGTATGACTTAGCGAACATTTTAGTTAACGAGAGTTATACTATACATGTGTATAGGAAAACAAGTAATTGGGACCAATAATTTGACTTCCAGTTATCAGTATTTTGATTACGATTATGTTTCCCAACTATACTAGAGTGGGCATTAAATCTTGATACCGTATACAATGTAGTACATTATGAGCAAGTGTGTATGATGACGGGTGGAGGGTGGCTGTACATGTTTAGCTTGTTGAATATAATCGTCAATGGAATTGTGAAAGGTATTCTAAAGAAAAATAAAAACATATAACATTAACCGCCGTTAATTCACACCCCCACCCTCCCCCCCCCCCCTCGGAACAGAATTAAACCCTATTCCCGATGTATTTGTCTGGTAGTTCAGTTCATCAGTTTTCAGGGATCGCTCGACTTTGTCATTTGTTCTTGTCATAACCATATTTTTCGGATTTCGCAGCATTATCGACAATGTGTGTCTGTCTGTACGTCCGTCTTTTTACGTTTACGTTAAAAAGTTTGTAATAGTTACGCCATCATGTAATATCTTCCATATTACTTGAAGAATTGCTTCAATATTTGGGTACATGCTCCACCTGAATGTGTGCAATACACTCCCACCCCCATTGACATGACCTTGACCTTCAGCATGTCGCTGTAACACTCTATAATACTTAGCTGTTGTTTTACGTCAAAAAGTTTCTCCCATCATATTATATCATCAGCTAGTTTACATGATTAGGCTAATGGTAAAAATAGAAGGTACCCGTCATAATGCACAAAGTCCATCAATGTACTATCGGCGTACCAGTATAGAAGAATGAAGTCCAACACTTTACTATTAATGTACCAGTGAAACAGAACGATGTCCAACAATGTATCAGTGTACCAGTGAAAAGGAAAAAGTCTGGTACTGTACTATTAGTGTACCCATGGTTAACAAAGAATCATCACTGTACCAATGGTGTACTCATGGTGTACAGTGACCAGTCGGCTAGAAAGTACACCATTAGTATAGTGTCTAATGTGGAACTATCGATGTACTGTATCAATGTACCAAATAGTATACTGTTGGTACTTTTTTGGTTCCATGTTAGTAGAGTGATAGATATTATTTTTATCTGGGTGGAAATGTGGTGTATCAAGACTATTATGTAACAGTGAGTGGGTTTGTTGGGAGCACATGTCCCTGGTTTGGCCCTCGGGTACATGTTTGGCTTTCTTGCTACCTGCGACTTGAATCCGGTTATACCCATTAAACAAGTAGTAAGATTAGTGCTGATCCTATTATATTACTTTCAGGTGAAGTCTGGGAGTTTACCCTGTTAACCCGGCATAAAATTATATTGGCTGGTGATAGGCTCTTAAACACCATCAATTACATAAATATAATGAAACTACAAAATAAAATTTCCCCGATAAGCTTACAGTATACATTTTAAGTACATCTACATATTTATTATCAGACTTCACATGCATTGTGAGCTTGGGGACTATATGTTGGAGAACATGCAGTCTTAATTCACATGCATCGCAAGCCTATAGTATAGTTGTCACAAAATTCACACCGCAAGTTTGCAAGCCAACTGCAACCTTCTCCTGCAAGCATGCGAGCTAATTGCAAGTTGTCACGATCTTCACACCGCAAGCTTGCGAGCTTCTCCTGCAAGCTTGCAAGCTCGTCGCAATCTTCACACCGCAAGCTTGCGAGCCAACTGCAAGCTTCTCCTGCAAGCTTGTCGCGATCTTCATACCGCAACCTTGCGAGCCAACTGCAAGCTTCTCCTGCAAGCTTGTTACCTTGCAAGCTTGTCGCAATCTTCACACCGCAACCTTGCAAGCTAATTATAAGCTTGCGGTCTATCGGAAACAGGTGTTGCAAGCTTGCTTGCCGCAAGCTAACCGCAAGCTAGTATTTTGGTTTGGGATATATAGCCAAGTATTGGTTACTTGGTATGAAGCATGAATAAATGATCATGATGCAATTTCAACAAATTCTCATTCTCGTCACTACTTTGTAAGGTCCCATATGGCACCAGGGTAGATCTGAGGTGCACACCTGCTTCCCAGTTAGACATGTAGACTATTCCATAATGCATTTTGTAATTATGAACATTTGCTTATCATATGATAAGACTTAGAGTCAAGCAAAAGCCATGAAAAAGAATGGCAGGGGTGGAAGCTGTTTTTACCGATCTGTGTGACCCAGCCTTCCAAATCTAAAAAGTTACATTTACTGTACATGATGAGTGTGCAATATCTTTTAAAAGTTAGTCGCCCAGACCATACTTTTAGTTTCCGACATTACTTTTAGCAACCGGATCAGGATATTGTAAATTCAGAGCTGAATTGATGAATTCTCAAATACGATAAGCCATATAAGTCACATCTCACATTATGATTACATTGAACATACTGAACTCGGGAGAAATACATGTAATTGTCAATGCAAAAAGTTCTAATAAATACCTTATAATCCCTTAAAATATGTCTTACGGTATTTTAAGGTATTTTAAGGTATTTTATGATAGTGTTAAATTGTAAAAGTTCCAATAAATACCTTATAATCCCATACAATACGTCTTACGGTATTTTAAGGTATTTTAAGGTATTTTATGATATTGGTAAATTGTAAAAGTTCCTTTAAATCCCTTATAATACCTTATAACAGTCTCACGGTATTAATAGGGATTATATGGAACTGGAAAGTTCTTAATAATCCCATATAATACCGCCAGGCAGTTAGCGGTATTTTAAGGAAAGTTCTAGAACTTTCCGTCACAAGAAGAGTTCCTTAAAATACCTTAGACTAACCTAAGCCAGTTACGGTATTAATAGGTATGTTCTTGAACGTTCTAGAACTCTCCACATATAATGAACTCCATTTCGCAGCTGTGACATATAATATAATAAGTAAGTAAGTTAGTAACGTCTTTATATATAGAAGAAGCTCAGTTGGCCTAGCCAATCTTCCCTGAGATCATCTATCTATCTACAAGTACACGTATATTTAACAAATAATAATGATACAAGTACATGTAAGCATGAGTCACAATGTAACCATCGCATGAGTATGATTTTCTTATATACATGTATATGATGAAACCATACATGAGTATTACATTAAGAGCTAATCATGTTGAGTACTTGTATGAACATCTACTATGTATTTGCTCTTAAAATCCACGGACTTGGACTTGGCAGTTTTAACATACACTGATAGGTCATTCCATATTTTGGCTCATGAATAGACGAAGGTTGGACCTGTATAGTTCAATATTAGGTGTTGGTAGATATATATTGTTTTTATCTGCTGAACTTAAGCTTAACCCATGAATTGCTGTTGTTTGTTTAAATGCATTGTTTAGATAATTTGGGCATAAGTTATTCATGCACTTAAACATTTGAATTGCATTTTGATATTGTATTATGTCTTCTATTGTCATCCAATTAAGTCCCTTAAAAAGTTTGTCAGAGGGGTAGTCTATAGGTTTATCCAAAATAATTATTGCTGCTTTCTTCTGCATTTTATGAAGTTTAGAGAGTGACTCGATGCTGCAACTTCCCCAAACAGATGCACAGTAGTCGATATGTGGTGATATGTATGAATTGAAGAATAGTATTCTGCTAGGTTTCGTTAGGTATTTTGTTATTTTGCACAGAAAGTAGATTTCAAGAGTTACTGTTCGTAACTGCATGTATGTGTAGGAATGAAGCTAAATAACATTAAATTGTGTTACTTTGTTTCTAATGTCCGTAATGTTCATCTCTATGCTTACGTAGAAACGAATGAACCACCCAAACTGGAACCCAAATACGTCAACTTTCGAATGAAAACATCTGAATTATTTGAACATGAAAAAGGGGGTTAACTCTATCATGGAGTTAGGCCCTTAATTTTTCCACTGACCCCTTCAATAATTAGTGACTACCTACAAAAACGCCTTGTAGCTGAAGTCTGCCGCCACCCCGATGGCGGCCCCGGTCCCCTTCCATTTGAGGCCCTGCTTGGGCAGGAGGACGATCGCACCGTCGGGCAGGGTGAAACTCGTCACATGGATGCTGTTCGGAGAAACATACACAGTAATTGAATGGGTGCGTCACATGAAGAAAGATGCCAACTCCATGAGATGAACTAAAACATTAGACATGGTTAACATAGTTATTGCAGATTGTTTAGGATCTAAATTGTATTGTTAAAGGCGTATTTGCCACTTTAAATGTACTTATTGTTTACCCTAGTTTCTCGACCAATGAAATAACAGCATTTCGTCTAGCTTAATCGAATATTGCGACGCTTTCGCTAATATATAATAAATGAATCATTAAATGTTCAGCGCTATATTTAAAACTGATTTTACGCCGTGTTGTCATCAGTTCACGAGACGCACAGCATATGACCGCCCACACACGCGCTCACTTCGTGTCACACCGCCAATCACATACTAGTACATCGATTCGAAATCACGTTTAGGGGCGGAGCTTCGCGACTGGGCTGGATAAACAATAAGTAAGTAATAGTTCACATATTGCACGCTAGCGCTCGCTCCAAATTGATTGAATAAAAATTAAATATGTGAACTATAACTATTACTTACAGTGGAACCTCTCTAAACCGGACATCAATAACATATATGTGATCTCATTTTGAGAGGTGTCTCGGTAACGCATCTCAGATTATAATGCATGTTCATATTACAAAAGACATAAGTATGTATTATAATGGTCATATGCCTGATTTACAGTGGAACATCTCTAAACCGGACACCCTGGGGACCTCCCAGGGTGTCCGGTTTAGAGAGGTTCCACTGTATATGTTCAGCCAATGCAGTAGTCATTCAGACGCGTTGGCACATGGTTTATCATAATATAGCTTTCTAATTTATTCACTGAATTACGTTAAACGTCCGTTCAATAACGATGCAATAATGCACAGACGACACGTGACAGCGTCAATGTTCACCTGTGTTCACTGAATGTACGATATACTGACTGGTAAATCGAGTCTCCATCACAAAACTATTCGGTTCGAGGATACAATGTAACCATTGCACATGTACGTATTTGCCCTAGTTTCTCGACCAAAGAAAGCACAACACTTCGTCACAAATAATCACAATATTCGCCAATAACTATTAAATTAATAATTAAATGTTTCAATAAGTAATAAACCAGATGGCCGCGGCCCGCATGTCAAGCCCGCCGAGGCATTTGATTTTCTCAAGAGTGTGTTTATTTGAAGTTTGAATTAAGGGTTGTGGAGATATACGGTATGTAAAAACTTTAACACAAATGTTAAAGTCATTTGACCTTGATCTTGGGCATGTGGGCTGCATGGGTGGGCTATAGAATGAAAATATGGATGATAATAAAGAATTATTTGAAGTTTGTCGGAGTAAGTGTTGTGGAGATATAAGGTATGTACAAACTTTAACACACATTTCAAAGTCAGTTGACCTTTACCTAGGGCATATGGACCACATGGGCAGGCTATCGAATGAAAATTTGGATGATGAAAAGGAAGTATTGGAAGTTGGAAGTAAATTGGAATAACAATTGTAGTGATATAAGGTATGTAAAAACTTTAACGCAGATTTTATAATAACTCAAACTTCTAAGTCATTTGACTTTGACCTTGGGGCACAGGGGCCGCATGAGTGGGACACAACATGAATATATGGATGATGCCCAATAAACATACAACGTTTCAAGCAAATCTGACTTCCGGTTACAGAGATAGTAGGTATGTGAAAACTTTAACGCAAATTTTAACAGAAACTTTAACGCAAACTTCTAAGTCATTTTACCTTGAACTTGCGGCACAGGGGGAGCATGAGTGGGACACAGCATGAATATATGGATGATGACTAATGAGTTTATGAAGTTTCAAGTCAATGTCACTCAGGATTGCAGAGATATAATGTATTTAAAAGCTTTAACGCAGATTTCGGACGGATGGACGCACGGACGCACGGACACCCGGACGTCATTGTGATCACTATTTGATGGCGTCAATGTTCACCTGTGTTCACTGAATGTATGATATACTGACTGGTAAATCGAGTTTCCATCACAAAACTATTCGGTTCGAGGATACAATGTAAGCATTGCACGTGTACGTGTTCGCCCTAGTTTCCCGACTAAAGAAAGCACAACATTTCGTCATAAATAATCACAATATTCGCCAATAAATATTAAATTAATAATTAAATGTTTCAATAAGTAATAAAAAATAGTTACCGCTATCGCTCGCGCTAAATTAATTTATTGCAAATTCAATATGTGTACTTACTTCGTGACCGTGTATTTATACTTTTTTTTAGATATGCCCGCTCCGGATATGTCCGTAATCTGCATTGTCTCGACGGTCTTCTTCAGCGCTTGTAATGCCACCTTATTGGCTGCAATGAAAACACCGACATCACATTATAGAATGTGCAAGCCACATTCGATCACTGTTCGAGTAGTATAGAGGGAGTCAAAATGATACCGCCAACGTTTGTAACGTTATTATTATGCTTTAACCCCCCCCCCATGACTAACGCGTTTATGTGTTGAAAACAAGTAGTCTGTGACAGCAACAATATTGGTATAATTTATTCTAAATTGATAACAATAAAAATGATATTTTGAATATTTTCAAATTTATATTCAAAATAATGGTAGTCATAAATTTGACGAATTTGTATCAGCACCCACAAAGTAACATTATTAGTATAGAGGTATTGAAAATGATACCACCAATGATTGTAACGTTATTGAGCTGTATTATAGCCCCCACCACCAACCAAAAGTTGGTGGTGGTATTGAACGATAAAAAGTGGTATTGTAGTCCCAATTATATTGGAAATTGACTTTGAAAAAAGTCGAAATCATTAATGCAATTTCAATGCGTCCGCGCGTGATAGTTTATATTCCAACACCCCATTTTTCTCCTCCAATATAGCTAATTTATTTCGCAGATCTGCAACTAATTCTACCAGTTCTAGTCTACCACGTTCACCTTTAGCCACCTGACAGCGCAGTTGCTTATGCCTACAAAGAGTTTGGGCACTAACGATTTGACGAGGGCATCTGGGGCATTGAAATTGTGGGGTGACACAAGGAAATTTTCTACGTCTCGATAGATGCCTTCGTAATTAGTCTTTACACACAAATGTCTTACAACAAGTCACACACTCCATTATATAATATGTATTTATATGAATATGTTTATATTCAATTGGACGTGACAATTTACATCATGTTTTTTTTCACGTCTAATTGAACAGATACATTTCATAGGTTATAACAAAAGTATATACAGAAAATATGATAACGCCAGAAACTAGAGCAGAAATAGAAAGTTTGAGAAGAGAATTCGAATATATATCTAGGGATTACTTATAGTAAACGGTTGATAGTTAGGGGGTTGACAAAGCTGATAAACGCCACAAAGAATGAGGCGTTTATGAAGCGGTTTACCCGCGCCCTCAAACGAGGAGCCTTTAAAGACCTCTCACTAGCAGAGGAAGTTGGTAACAGAATTCAAAAAGAAAGTATTGCGGGGTTAAGGGCTAGTGTAATAAAAACTTCAAGCACCAATTCCAGACGCACAGGTGACCCAATACCAAATAATTTGGAGAATAAGAAAAAATCTATCGTTCGCGCGATAGTGGCAAAAGGTGAAGAAATATTGGGAACCTACGATAAAACACTGGAAACGGTAGAGAAAGGAAGACGTACAGTTACATTATCTTCTCATAAAAACATTGACATTAACGAGTCTGAACGCATGTCCGATAAACTCGCTCCGTATCTAACAACCAATTTTTATTTGAGATATTCATATTCTTACAAGCTAGAACATATGGAGGAAACTAAAAATGGAAAACCTATAACTATAATATTTCACAAAAATCTCGGTGGTAGCGAACCACTATCATCAATGAAAACCGTTAAAAAATGGCTGTCAGATAAGGAGCAAACACGAATAATGTCTGATAAAATAGACAGACCAAATACAAAGGGGAAGATAGTAAGATGGGTAGCGGTTTTTGTATAGCTAATACAGGGCAATAGGGGAATATATTTGGGACTACAATCCAAAGAAGCAGCAGGAGAAGAACTTCCAGAATGGTTGAAGAATAAAAAAAGGTACGTATTCTTTAGATAAGTATAATGACGACATTTGTCTGTTCAGGTGTCTAGCTATGCATATGACAGGTAAAAGGCCCAACAGATGCACGGACAAGGCAAAATAACTTAGTAAACAATATACCGGTAGTAATGTGGTTTCACCAATTCCTTTTTCAGATCTGAAAAAGGTTGAAGAGTTTTTTAAAATCGGTATAGAAGTATATCAACCCACCAAATGTGACGTATGGTGGTTGAAAAAGGTACCAGCGCACTATAAGGCAATAGGTAATAAACCAATGACAATAGGACTGTTTAATAATCACGCATTTCTGATAAAAAACCTTAAAAACATATCTAAAATTTACGCCTGCGATAATTGCAAACAGAAATTCACGAAAGCGAGTAATATGAAGAGACACGGACCAAAATGTATGAAAGGTGAGACAAAAGTAATATGTGATGGTAATTATTTAGAGCGCCTGCGTTCGTCGTTCGAGAAAGCGTTCTACCCAAAAAGTTCTAACAGTTATGGGGCGATCGATTGGATGTACTCTGTGGAAAGGCAGGAGGGAATCCACATTCACCACGAACAGTGCGGACACGGAGGTCAAAGATGGATTTTAGGAGCTCCAGTAGATGGATACTGTACAGAAACCAATACCGTATATCAATATCACGGCTGTTACTGGCATGGGTGTGAGATTCATGCAAAGCATAGACAAGAAGAACGCGCATCCACTATGAGAAGAGATAAATTTATTAGAAGCAAAGAATTCAACCTAGTAGTTATGTGGGAATGCGAATTCCAAAGAACGGGTAAAGATATAAAGATCGGTTGCGACACCACTCTTTATCCATATCAGATAATATATGATTTTGAGGCGTATCTCCAGCCAGAATTTGAAACTCTCGGTAATAGTTTAGAGTACGAAGCTGAGCACGTTCCGGTAAGCATTAGAATAGGAGATAATTTCTCAGGAACAGTAAATCATATTTGTGATAAAGATCCTGCAAAACATATATAAAAATTCGTAGAAGATTTGAAAGACAGGGGAAAAGCTATAAGAGAAGAAGTATGGTCAAGATATGGGTTTAATACCGAACATTTACGTAAAAATCAAGTTACACAGATCGAGCAGTGGATAGAGCAAGTACCGGTTATAGGTTTTAACAGCAGTAAGTACGATATACACTTAATAAAGACATATTTAGTAGGCGAACTGGCATCAACAACAAAGAAAGTAATGGTCGGAAAACGGGCAAACGCAACAATATTTCTATTTACTCCAGAGTTTACATTTCTTGATGTAATACTTTACCTAGGACCGGGTGTAAGTTACGATAGTTGGATAAAAGCCTACGACTGCAAAGGACAAAAATCTTTCTTTCCTTACGAGTGGTTCGATTCTCCAGACAAACTGGATTACACAGGACTGCCCGATATAGAGAATTGGTATTCCAAACTATCTGGCAAAATGTTACTAGACCAAACAGAATTAAGCAAATGTCGTAGAATTTTCAAAGAAGAGAATATGGAAACCTTCAGAGATTGGTTGAAATATTATAACGATTTAGATGTAGCACCGTTCCTAGAAGCGGTGGAAAAAATGTGTGAATTTTATAAACACAGAGGTGTGGATATTTTCAAAGATGCGGTAACACTACCTGGAGTAGCTATACAATATTTATTGAGAGGAACCATTAAAGAACAACAATCTTCAAAGACGATTATACCGGAGGGTGCTCTATATGCACCAAACGAAGAAACATACGAAATGATGAAAGACACTCTAGTTGGCGGTCCATCAATAGTATTTACACGATATGCCGAAGCGGGTGTTTCAAAGATTAGAACTCCAATTCACGAATTGGGTAATTATAAAGAATTAAAAACATGTCAGGCTGTTTTGGGGTACGATGCAAACGCGTTATATTTATCTACGTTAAATAAAGATATGCCGTGTGGGAGAGAAACTATACAACATATAGATACCCCACATAACCCTAAATTTATTAATAGGTTTTGTAAAAGAGTTTTATCTGGAGACTGGTTTGGGTTTGCGGATGTGGATATAGAAGTTCCACACAACTTAAAAGATAAGTTTTCTGAAATGTCCCCAATATGTATAAGCAGAGAAGTAGACGTTGAGGAGGTTCCTGAACACATGTGAAAATATTTGGAAGATACTGGCCGAACAAGAGGAAATGGAAGAAAATTGGTAGGATATATGGCAGCAAACAAAGTATTATTGTACGCTTCACTATTGAAGTGGTATTTAACACATGGATTAGAAATAACTGGAGTTCATAGAATTATAGATTACATCCGTGGAAAACCATTTGAATGGTTTACAAAAGAAGTTACAGCCGCAAGACGAACAGGCGATGAAGAACCTAATAAGAAACCAGTGGCTGATATAATGAAACTGTTAGGAAACTCGTGTTGTGGAAAAATGATAGAGGCAACAGAGAGACATTTAAATACGACATATACACAAGACGAAACCTGTGTTGACAAAGCATTAAGATCTGCATTCTTTGACGATTTGGAAGAGATAGGAGATGGGTACGAAATATCTTCCCGAAAACCCCGGTGTGCAGTAAAGAGCCCCTTCCACTGTGGAATAGCGGTTTATCAACCAGCTAAATTGAGAATGTTGGAATTTTACTACGAATTTCTAGACAAATACGTAAAAAGAGAAGACTTTGAATTAATACAGATGGACACGGATAGTATGTATATAGGAGTTAGTGGAAAAACAATAGAGGAATTGATTAAACCTAGCTATCTAGACGAGTTTGAAAAAGAAAAAAAGAAATGGTTGGCTTGGAATAAGTGGAGTGAAAGAGAGCCAGGACTTTTCAAAATGGAATTTTGTAGAAAAATTTAATTCCATAAATAAAAACTCTGCGAAAGGAATGTCCAAGAGAACTAACAATTTAAATTTGGATAGATATAAACGAGTACTAAGTGAAACTACAGAAGATGGAAAACACATTATAGATGTAGCACAAAATAGAGGATTCAAAATGAGAGACGGCGTTATGAAAACGTACTGTCAACACAAATTAGGACTCTCGGCGTACTACGATAAAAGACGCGTGTTACCAGACGGAATACATACAGAACCTCTCTACTGACTTAATAAATCAATCTAAAGACTCTGACGATCTGGGGGTAGCTGGGTATCAGAAGGCACTGCGAGAAGTTCTTCGCGAACAAACCCGCGCGATGGACCATCATCCAAATAGTCGAGCACGGGCTCATCGGGTTTGGTAACAGATCGATCTAGATGATATACATTGAGAGACCACACGGGATCAGTCGCGCGGCAGCGGCCACCTTCGAGCTCTCCCGGTTGATAGAGGTACCGGACGTCAACATCCGAGGGAAGTCGTTTCTCCGCTAAACCAACTGGTCGCCCGCGCAAGACGGCAGAGGGCTTGCTCGTCACCATTTTAGACTTGATGGCATCTACGGGCTTCTTGTCGATCAATCTGGTCACCTCTCCGTTCAGTGCTGAGACCACGACGGGCAGCCTGGTCACCCACTCGGTCGATCGCGTATGAGGGTCCCGCTGCGCAAGCAGCAGCTCTTTGGCATATTGGTGACCGAACAGTCTCTCAGCCAGGGTTCGATTGAACCGCTCCACGATCCCCTGGTCTCGGTGGATGTTGACGCGGCCGCGTCTGACAGAAACTTTGTGTTTAGACAATAGATGAGAGACCGCGCCCATGAACTCGCGGCCGGGATCGACCTGGAGAAGATTCGGCCATTTGAGAGGACGCGTCTTATATATTCGGGAAAGAGCCTCAGCCACCTCCTTAGACTCTTTCGTAGACAGTGGCTCAGCCCCCTTATAGCGACTCGCTACGTCAACGACTGTCAGTGCGTACTTGTACGTTTTGCGACCGACGCGATCGTGAGGGAGAAACAGGAGATCTGCTTGGTGAACATGGTTCGGCACCGGCACGTCGAATTTCGGGCGCGGAATATTGTGAGGCGCGGGTAAATAGATCTGCCAGAGGGCCTGCTTCTTGAGCCATTCCTTGGTGGCGTTTTCGGAAACCTTGGTCGCCGCCGCGAGGTTCTTGATGGCCGCGAGTCCCTTCCAGTAGCCGCGGGGGCTGTAGTATGTGTTTGCTAGCTTGCGCGCTAGGCGAACCGATAGTTTGGTATCAAGTTTGCGCGTGTTCATCGTATGCGAAGTATTCTAATAGATCGGACAATCTCCAACATGCCCTCGCCAGATCGTCCGGTAACTGCGTCGTTAATAATAAACCTTTGTTGGAAGTACAATTGCGATTGTCGCTGCAACCCAAATCATAATTGGAGGTTAAGTTCTGAAGGAACTCGAAGGAATCTAATTCAACAGTGTTGATGGAGGAATCTAACATCCGCTTTGCGAAAAAGGTGGCCGCTTTTTCGTCCTCGCGCCACGTCTCGAGAGAATCTTGAGCCAGACGAATCATACCCTTTGCACCAGCTAAACGGTGTTTAAGGGCAGTGTAGCCTACATCGATCAGAGCAAAATAAAGTTCGTCAACTAACATCGTTCTATATATATATATATATTGCTATTGCTTATTTCAATCTCGATTGAATATAGTAGCTGACGAGACCCACCACACCCTTTCCCACGACGATGAACAAGATCTCGCGGTCTTTTTGAGCCTCTGACGGTACATAGAAATCTGAAAGTTGGGGCTCGGGATCCATCCCCAATTTTATTGGATTGAGACTTCTCTGTGGATATGCCAGCGCGTACTCGCGGTTGGCTTCTTCAACGTTCTGGAAAGTTGCACGGCGTGATTCTCGCGGCGAAGCTCTTCGTTGGCCCAGTCCAGATGGTCGGTTCGTTTTTTAGACCATGCTGCGTCTGCGCTCTTGAGTTGTTCTACAGCTAAATCGTGACGCTTACGCTCCTCATCCGCGTCCGAGTTTTGCAGCTTAGAGAATAGAAAGTTGCTACCGCCGAAAGCCAATGCGTTTAAAAGTGCACCACCTATCATTATTCCCATCGAAGCCATTATTTCCATATATTAGCAGGTAGAATTCCAGCTTTAATTAGATAATATCGGGTCCAAACTGCGGCCGCTACATCTAAGGTCACGAGCCCTACGTCTCTCACAGAGAAGTCCAATTTGGGAGCGGGCCCTCCTAAGGCCATCTTTGATAGTCGAGCAAACCCGATACTGAGACCCGATACCACCACGGCGTGATAAAGCGCATTCACTATCATTTTGCCATCGTTTTCAGCCATTGTTGATAACTATAATTATTGCATATAAAGGGGATCGCGATCAATGTTTAAATGGGGCGCATCCAATTGCGATTGGTGTTTCGTAACTTTCTTCGGAACCGCCTCCAACTCCAATTCGTGAATATATTAAGAGCGGTAGCGTACAAATGAATAGCCGCCGATCCAAGAGGTTTTGTCATCTCTGCCCCCAACCTAGATTCGTATCGCGCATACAATTTATCAATCTCCGCATCTGACATCTTATCCACCTGAAAAACTGAGAGACGCCTACAGAGATAATGCTCCGATTGTCCACCAGCAACCAGCGCAGCTAGCCGCTCGCGTCGCGCCACGTTTTTATTTTCATTCGGAGTCGTGCCATCTTTCAGGTTCAACGGAGTTGAGGTTTCAGTTCCTCCCAATTCACGATTGGTGTTGGTGACAGTCGGCACGAGTGTTTCTTCCATTAGCTGATGGATAAGTTCGTCGCAGTTCATTATTTTATTTATTCTGACTAGTCTCATAAGTCTAACATATTGATTTATTACAAAAAATAATAATAAAAGCGCACCACCCGATACATATTTTCTTTCATGAAAGATACCGTTATGCTCGCAACAAAGCAATAATTGCTAAACAATTATCAAGCGGAGCAACAAATTGATTCCCACATTGTTAACCATTGTTCAGCATTTGTTCAACATTTGTTCATCATTTTTAAGCATTGTTCAGCATTTTGTTAACCATTGTTCTGCAATTGCTCAGCATTTGTTAACCATTGTTAAGCATCGTTAAGTATTTGTTAAGCATTGTTCAGCATTGTTAAGTATTTGTTAAGCATTGTTCAGCAATTGCTAATTTTCTTAAAATTAATTAATTGATAACTTCATAATTTGTGGGTTGATCAGTATTTAGCAGAAGCTTGGCGTGCTTAGTTTCCGAAAGTATCTGTCGAACCTCCAGGCGCTCCTCGCGCGTTGGGATAACGTCGTTCTCTCGAAGACAGTCATCGAATGAGTCTCGGTCCTTGCAGTGAAAGAGGGCGACCCATTTCGTTTGCTCGCGCAGATCCTTGAGGACGGCGTTTTACTTTTGAGTGGAGATCCATACACTTTGCCCCGCATGACAGCCAGAAAATGCGAGCTCGGAGAGCATGTCCTTCTTTTTAGTCATCGCCGACTTGGCCGAACAGTCGTCAATCACATATAGGGTGGGCTCGCCCTGAAATATTTGGTAGAAGACACGCAACCAATCGTGAAGCCTTTCGCCGGGGTCAAAAACGTATATCTCAGGGTCGGCCCATATCCACGGGCACCGCTGATAGGTATCGTTGTGCCGCACAGTGGGCCACAGGATCACAATGTGTCGAAAGACATTGCGGTAGGACCCCTCGAGTAAATCGATGATGAAAACCGTTTTTCCACATCCTGTCTGCCCACATATTATGGCAGAGTGGACAGCTTTCGAAGTAGAGTTAAATCTCCAATCGTGAATTGGTGTTGATTTATTAATAAATCGTTAGATGATTTTTTTATTAAATCAGTAGAGTGCTGAGACGTATCGACCATCTTCGATGTTGAGTTGTGCGTCTGTGATTATATATAAGTACACGTTCAATGGCCCATCTCCATCCGCCTCTTTGGTTATCTGGATGGATCGTCACACCCTCACTAGCGTTCTCAACTTGGCGTCCACTACCGTGCATTTGGTCGTCGTCGCTGGCTCGCATGTCTAGCCATAACGCGTATTTGGTAGTCAGGAACTCCGCGAGGGAGACGTCCGAGAGCTGCAAGTCTTTGGCAACCGCGGCAACCTGCGGGGAGCGCTTAGAGCCGGAAGCAAACTGCTTTCTGACTTCGTCCCACTGCTGGTGTGCGCGTTGATTGGGGACTCCCTCGATCGTCACCTTGACTTTGGGGTTATATAATTTGTCGGTTTTTCTAGCCCCGAGCGCGAACCGACCCCCTCGAACTGCATCAGTATACCTTTCATCGATCGGGCGGGTACGTTGACATTAATATTCCACAATGTGTCGCTTTTTTCTTTCGTCATCTTGCGGTGGCGAAGAACTCGGTCGTAAATTATGGCAACGCGCCCGGCATACTGGGATCTGATCAATCGCGCGAGATCGGGCATCGTGACCATGTCGTACTCCAACGAAACATTATCGATCGCATACTTCTATTCCATGTCGGTGGCTATGAGAGCTCGGCCGTAGTCGTTGAACGTTAGTTCGTATTCGAGACGGTCCGCCAAAGCGCTCTGATAGTATGGCATGTGACTCTCCAGCAACTCAAAGTCGAGCGGGATGTAGAAGCGGTTGCCGTAAGCGGCCGCGATCGCGTTGTCACTCGCATTGTTATCTGCCTTGTTACCAGCCCCGATTCTAAGTCTGGTTACGTTCTTATTTCGGCTGGTGTCAATACCCTGATAGAACGCGCTTTCGCGCTCTTGAGCCGTCTTCCACAGGTCCTGATATCAATGGTAGACGTCACTGTCGTCGATCGACATCACCTCATTACCAGAAATCTTTATCATGGTCTTCTTGACGATGGCGCGACCCAGGTTCTGAACGACGGTTCGGTCCGCGTCCGTCGACGTCAGCGAAATAGTGAAAGCGGGGCGGACAGTCCCCGGCACAATGACGTCGCTAGCTCCGAGGTTGGGGAAGCGGACTAAGAGCTGCTGGTTCTGGTCGATCGTCGATGGGTTGTTCGTAATAACGACACTCTGTCTCACGCCTTTTGCCCCGAGGGACTCACGCAGTCTGCGGTATGGATTGAGTTTGCGACCGTATTGACTCGAAGACATATTTTCAGTGAAACTAAATACCTCTATTAAACCCGTATGGTTTTGTCTTTAATACATAATTATAAAAATGGATGGTTACGATATTGGTATGGACGAATTTGATCTCACTACGGGCGACCGAGACGATTACCTCGATGATGACAGCGATAACGATGACGAAACGCCCTTCATAGAGACGCCAGTTCCAATCCAATCGCGATTGGATGAATTGGTGAAAATAGGTGGCGCTACCAACATCATTAGTCTAAGCCAGGAATTAGTCAAGTCAACTGTAGACGACTACTACAACAGTTTGGCCGAAAAAGTTGAGGTCCCATCTGTCGGCCGCGACTACTCCAAGTTCGAATTGGATTTGAAGGGTATGTTGCGACTAAAAGCATCAAAGGTCCCAATCGTCAACATGAGGACCGGAAAACCCCTAGCACTGAGCACCATTGCCGGAAGTCGCGGCGGTGGCCAAATCATAAGGAGCGAACTAGGATTCGTAGATTGGAAGCCTGGTAAAACACTTATGCCCACCCGTGCTGTAGAGGCCCTACAGTCTACAAACAAAACGATGGCGAAGACGGCCGCCGGTATAGAAACTGTCGAGATCAGCGAGGTCCCTCGTGTAGCCACCGACGCTATTCACACAATGGAGAAAGCCAGATAGACGGAATACTCAGCACGATGGATGACCCACCGTTACCTCTTCGCGAACTCCGGGGACTCGATAAGGCTATGCAAACAGTCCGGGGCGAATTGGTCCATAACCTCGCCAAACTCACTGCGCTGGATGAACATATCGCACTAGAAGAACGGAAACTGGAGGAAGCCCGTGACGATAGAGAATATACCGGGCGGATCACCGATCACCTACGGTCGTTGCGGGATGAAAGAGCCGCTCGCTTGGAGGCTGCATCGGCTTGCCGTGAGGCGCTCCGCACCCAAATCAGTCGGATCCGCGAAACAATCTCGAGGGTTCTGCACGAGGAGACGACACTCGGTGACCGTCTTCGCACTCTGTTCAGAGAGCAGGGTGTCACGATAACAAGCATCCTCGCAGCTCTCGGCATGACCATATCAACCATAGTTCTAGCTTTCACTGGTGGTGCGGCGGCTGCACCCGCGCCAGCACCCGCACCGCGCCATCCGGCGGAGCTAAGGAGTGGATAAAAAAAACAACTAAAAGCCGAAAAGGTGGCCCACCGCCGCGCTGCCTGGGCTGATCGGGGGTGTCGTCTCCTACTTGTTATCTATATTATCAAGAACAGCCGGATGGCTCGACAAAAATACTTGGGCTTTAATCGTGGCGATCGCCGGTCTCCTATTATTATCCGCCACCAATAGAGATTAGCATCGACGTTATAGTGTCCAAAGCGTTGGCAGATAATGAAATATCAAATTTAGAGTTTGAATCCGTGGGGGAGGAAATGGGGAGATATGAAGAATTAAAAAATGATATTAGAATCAAAGCGCGTGCCACCATGCCCAAGATTGAGAGTACTGATTGGGATAAATTTAGGGTAAAACTTGGAGATAAAGTCGGAGGAAATGTTACAGCACCACCTGCAGGAAATTATGATATTTTATAATTAATTAATTTTAAGAAAATTATAAAATTAATTATATTGGTGCAGTAAACAATTTAAATCAGTAAACAATTTAAATAATCAGTAATAAAAAAACGAAAAGTTCTAGGTCCCATCGAGGCTCGAACTCGCGCCGGCAAAACCTAACTTTGTTGGTGGAAATTGTTGTGGGTTTTTTTTAATTTGTTTTCTTATATTAATTAATTTCTATGTAATAATAGGGGGTGTTCAGCTTTAAATTATTAATATTTTTTACAAAATTAATAAAATAACGAACCATCCCGGAAATTGGTGAACCTCTCTAAGTGTTTATAAATAAGTATAATTTGCACACCATTTGTATGTTGTATAGGAAACTGATGAGTATATATACGTTTGTTTGCCATTCAACAATTGGTCTCATCAAGTGCATGCCATGTTGTTGATCCGGTATGACGTCCGTCTCGTCTGTTTAATGGTAGCAGTCGGAAACCAAATCACATAATAGGCTCGCCTTACTTCGCTGGTTTCTCTGAATTTGTTTCGGAGAGGAATGGGCAATGGGGTTAAAGGAGACCTTTAAACTAGACTGTGAGCCAATAGATGCGTGGACTTAAGAAAGGTCCAACACCCCAGAGGCTGGGTGCCGGCTAAGAAATCTACCCAGTCGCTGGGGATATGCACGAGTGGAGGCTTTTGCTATTTTTCGGTGTGCTCAGAGTTTTGGACCAATAATTTGATACAAAATTTAATTTAGAATAAATTATACCAATATTGTTGCTGTCACACACTATTATTTCAACACATAAACGCGTTAGTGGTGGGGGGTTTAAAACATAATAATAACGTTACAAACGTTGGCGGTATCATTATGACTCCCTCTATACTACTGTTCGTCTGCATGTAAGATCATTAATACACCCGCTTTTAGCGGGTGGATTATCGATCGGACATGCGGACGAACTCGATCTATCTGTGCAATCGCATCCGCCATATGTATACCTTGCCGATGTGATGTGTAGATACAGAAACACAAAATTCGAAAATGTACAAAACATGTGATAATGGTTACTGACCATGTGCTCGACTGTGCCAAAGAAAGCCGATTCCTTTCAGAACACAAATGGACTATACGTGCCTTAATCTGCTGTTTATTTTCTATTTTTCATTTTTATCATCAAAACATGCCAACATGCTTTGACAAACCCTTTCCATTGGAAATGATTCTGAAGTGCTGTCAAACCATGTTTTTATTGAGAAATAAGGCAATATATAAAAGCAACAGCAGACGACAATTGTTGTGTGTAGCGGTGTAAGGGTTAATATTATTTCCGAATTGTGTAATCTATTCTAGATTTCATTTTACACAACAGCTGGTTGTCTTGACAGATGACAATTCATATGTCAAGCATCTTCAGTTGTTGTGTAAAATAAAATATACAAGAGCTTAATACACAATACGGAAGTAATATTAAATTCTGCGTATGTGTCTAAAACAAAATCAAGGTGATTATAGCGTGTCTTGGATGGTCAATTAGTGTTTGTATATACATGAAACACCTTTCTAAACAATGTACAAAACAATTAAAATGCGCCCGTGTCTGGAGATTACATTTATACAATTATGAAAGGTACAAAACTGGCATTCGTAACCATTGTATGAAAATCCCACACGAAGTCGTAAATTCAAACTCGCCTCGTGCACGCAGTGGTTGTGTTGGTTACTAGAGACTGACGTCATGTTCCATTAGCCAACCAAATCACTGCGTGTCACGTGATTCGATTTTGAAAAGCAAATTTAGGTTAGTGGGACGAGATTTTGGTACAGTTTACACTCGAAATATTTGAGATTTATGTATTAGCAACTGTAAATTATATAATCTTCAGACCCGGGCGTATTTTTGAATGGTTTTGTACATTGTTTAGAGAGGTGTTTCATGTATATACAAACAATAATTGACCATCCAAGAGACGCTAGAATCACATGTGAATACAATCTGAAACCGGTCAACAGAAGGTACATAGTTATAATCCAGTTATGTTATGAACGTGCAATCAACATTCCGAACACGTGCACAGGTATAAAGTAACAATTATATACATTCATGTGTCAAGGAAATCAGTTGAGCAAACCTAGAATGTTTCACACGCAATGCGTAAGTAATATATGCTTCTACAAACCAGTCTGAAACCAGACAGTAGACACGTATAGTCCATATATTGATGTGTGTTTTGAAGTTAGTATATATACAACGGCGGGTTCGTGTGTCTGTGTGTGTGGGATGGGGTGGGGTGGGGAGGGGTGGACCCGACGCTCCCTCCTCACCCACCAGCAAATAAAATCAACGAAATATATTCGCCAACTTGTATCATTGTACATCTACGTACATATATTGTTTCCCTGACATACGCTCTAAAACACGCCAGAACACAGGAAATGCGATATAGATATCGATACATTGCTCAGCACGAATCCGCGTCTGGGGGCTGTTGAACTAAACTTCGTACGACTGAAATATTCGTAAGTGCACACTTATGATTGTCTGTAAATTTCACATTAGCAATGTTTTCTTGTAAACAATTATTGGATTTACATTTATTGAGCATAGTGTAGTATGCAGCCTATGCTCAATACATGTAAATCCATCAATTCAAATTTCCAGACGATTCTAAATTTGCACTTATGAACATTTTAGTCGTACGAAGTTTAGTGAAACGGGGGCCTGCTATGTATAGTCTATTGGCGAACATTTAACATGGGATTTACTGGAAATTGGGCTTATGGCTTTCATTTCCATTTGACTTCTGATTTGCAAGCGAATATGTCTAGCTCGATAAGGATCTACACTGTTTTTTTGTAATTTTAAAAGAAGCGATGGACTGAATGGCTGCAGTCTGATCTGGGTGCACACTGGTCGCAAAAGCCATCAACCCCATTTCTCAACTCACAGCCACATATGATCACTATAAGACTCAATTGAAGGGGTGAGTGGATAAAGGGGGCTAAGTTTATAACGGACTATGTCCTACTGACACCTTTAATTTATTTTCGTACCATAATTTAGTCCGTTGGCCGTGATTCGAGCTTTAAATCCTGGGTTGCGAGCGTGTACGACAGTTCCCGAAACCAGCACCGACAACAGCAACATACATGTGACCTCAAACATTGTAGAGATCGCTATAAACCACGTAATCTGAAACGAAAATGATTTGATATGTGCAATGATTGGTTTGTTGGTTTGTTAGTTGGTTGGTTGTATTTGTTGGTTGGTTTATCTGATTGATTGATTGATTGATTGATTGATTGATTGATTGCTTGATTGATTGATTGATTGATTGATTGATTAATAGTATTATTATTATTATATTGGGTAAATGTAATGCAGGTACGAGACTCCGCCATTCGAACACAGACACATCAAAATATATACAGTCTGTATGTATTGTATACGCAAGGAAAACACTCTGACAAATACATTTAATTATTAACACAGCAATTAATGGACTAATAATACGTTTTCATCTTAATTTTCAAGCTCATTTGAACTTTATTCCTAATTTCATTTCCAACATGTAGCCATCTGTCGACGAATATATAAGTAAGATCATCCGACAGATGTATGTTGTATTGTTATACGGAATGAGAAGTTAATGCTTTTATAATTTGTGGCAAATTTATTACACATTTCTTAAACTATTAACTACGGAGCCCCGCAGGGGACGTACAATTCGTTCCCACGAAATAACAATTCGTTCCCTGAATCTAACAATTCGTTCCCACGAAATAACAATTCGTTCCCACGAAATAACAATTCATTCCCTCAATTTAACAATTCGTTCCCAAGAAATAACAATTCGTTCCAACGAAATAACAATTCGTTCCCTCAATTTAAAAATTCGTTCCCACGAATTAACAATTAGTACCCTCAATTTAACAATTCTTCCCTCGGGAACGAATTAATAATTCGTGGGAACGAATTGTTATATCGTGGGAACGAATTGTTAATTCGTGGGAACGAATTGTTAATTCGTGGGAACGAATTGTTATATCTAGGGAACGAAGTGTTAAATTGAGGGAACGAATTGTTATATCGAGGGAACGAAGTGTTAAATTGAGGGAACGAATTGTCATTTCGTAGGAACGAATTGTTAATTCGTGGGAACGAATTGTTATTTCGAGGGAACGAAGTGTTAAATTGAGGGAACGAATTGTTATTTTGTGGGAACGAATTAATAAAAAAAAAATCCATGTCCCCTCGTACATTTGAGCTTTATTCCAAATTCAATTTCATGTAGCCAACTGTCGACGAATATATAATTATAATTCCAGCACAAAAATATTTACACTATTCCCTAACATTTGATTGGCCCGTAGCAAGTCTCTGTCCAAAATTTATATCCCAGTAAACTCCCATGTCGAACTACTTTCCGTAACTCTGAGGCGCAGTTAAAATAATTCTTAAGAAAACGGAAATAAACATATTTTCTTGATGAAGTTATTTCAAATGCTGAAATTATAAGGAATGAATGGCCTTTTTGTGGAATTTATCGGGATATAAACTTGGAAAAGTCGCGGGAATACTGGACGAGGCCTTCCGGCCTTCGTCCAGTATTCCCGCGACTTTTCCAAGTTTATACTCCGATAAATTCCACAAAAAGGCCATTCATTCCTATAATGATCACCAGATGTATGTTGTATTATATGAAATGATAAATTATATATATATTATTTGTGGCAAATGTATACACATTGCGTAAACTATTAACATATTGACGTACCTTATACAGAGTGGCCTGCGGTTCTCTTACCAGGCGAATTGCAATTCCTGGAGCGCAGAATTGCAATTCGCGTTCCCATTAATGGCAATTGGACCGCAATCGGACTGCAATCATGTGACTGCGGTCCAAAGAGTTGGTTGCGGAATTGCAATACTTATAGCGCAGTTAGCGTTGCGCTCCGCTTTTAATTGCAATTTACGCTCCTTTTTTTCTGTAAACTGCGAAAGAATGACCGCTTTACGCTGCGCTCTGCGGTAAAACCAGCGGACCGCTCTGCTTAACCAATGCGACAATAAAATCGAAATAGTTGACAAACGTATCCGTGTTCCAATCCAAAATTTTATCCCATCTATCTAATTCAAAGTGACTAGAAAGTCAGCGGTATTTGTGATCTGTTTTTTTGGTGCGCAAATATAAATCGGCGGGTTACTGCGAGACAAACAGTGAAACATTGACCTTGACAATTTCTTGGACAAAACAAAATGTCGTCACTCACTCACTGCTGTTCCGAATATCAAGAACACATTAATAGACACCACCATACTGACAATATATTTATTTTCATATAAAATCAAATGATAATGTGTGGTCTACGGTATAATATAGCAAAACAAAGCATCAATTTTGCGTTTTGTTTACTTTTTCGTCGGTATAAAATTACGTTTTCCTACTATGTTGACATTATTTCGACGCGATCCTATAGTCGACATGACAATTTCTGAGATCAACACAACTTTTCATAATGTCTTTCAATTTCAAGCTGCAAGGAGACTGTGAATTGCATATTAACCATAATAACATGGTGAACATATTGATAATAATTTTAAAAGAAAAGCATATTTTAATTTTCGAAACCTGATCATAAAAAAAATATTAAAAATTTATTTTGGAATTAGATTTCTATTACTGCAAACGTTCTGTTCTGGCTGTTGATTTCTATTGGCCCGAATCAAATTTTGTGAAGATAATATTTATTCCGGTGATAGCCGTTTCTTTAAAATAAAACGGTTTACTTGTGTCACAGAGTGAGAAAGATAAATAACGGCCCGGAATCGAACCAAGGACCTCATGTTTACCGTACCATGCCCATGGCTCTACCGACAAAGCTAACAAGGCACAGATCATACACACTTCATCCCCATGGTCGGTTGCGTACTGTGACATTCTTCTCCGCCAAATTGAAATTCGTCCTCGAATTCTATGTTTAATTTTTGTCTCCGAATTCCATATGTTTGGGTACAATTTTGGGAGTATTTATCAGTCGCGGTCCTTTGTTGGGCAACAGAATACTCAATTATCGTCCGTACCCAGAGTTCCGGTGCTCCATAGGTTTTTCCTGCAGAGTACCGAATCGGATCTCATTCGCGCTTTAGCTGTTAATTGTGACATATTTTTCTGTACTTATTACACAGAAATGAATAAGTATAACACTGACATTTCTTTCAATTGAAAAATACATAAAATATGTCGCAATTAACAGTTGAAGTGCAAATCAGATGTGATTTGGTACTTTGCAGGGGAAACCTACGGAGAGCACCATTATAAACTCTCGGTACGGACGATGCGGGAGTATTCTGCAGAGTTACTTCCCGCAACTACGTTGGGCGCTAAATGTCACAGGGTGAGAAAGATGTGCACCAGCCCGGAATCGAACCGGGGATCTCTGGTTTACCACGCCATCGCTCTACCTGCCGAGCAAACCGGGCACAAATACACACTTATTCACCAGTGATCACTTCATTCAACCAAAAATTCACAAGCTAGAAATTATGCCAACTTATTACAGTGAACGTCACAGATTATGCTCTTGGCGACATTAACGGACACAAATTTGTCCATCAATTTGATCAAATAAACAACGGAATCTGACAGATAACACTACGACGGCGCATGAAAACATCATTATTCTGGTACATGGAATCAAAATGGTGGATATTAAGATCAATATGTGAGGCGCTGACGGAACCTTTAACATTTTTTATCACGATAGCAGCTACAGGGATTGTTGGACGCATTTATTTAGAGAAACAAGAGATTACAATGGATTGGATAATATACTAAGTGACATTTGGTTCTAACGTACACCAACATAGAGGATTAAATTTGCGACAATGTTGGATTCTGGATTTTGTGGACAGGTGACAGAAATCAGAGCTGGATAAGAACCGACAGACGTGATTCTGAATATGCGTGATTGGTCTGTGGTTTTTCTTCCAGATCATGTCATGCATGTTTTAATTTCACGTCATGTCAAAGCAGCACTTTTGAATATAATGAATAACTTTAATATTCTACACCAGAATTAAAGTTCATTCATCGTCTGATGTGTAACTGATGAATTAAGGTAAGTTACTTGTATATGACAACTTTTGCCTCACCACGATAGTGGAGGGGGCATTTAGTGTTACCCTTGACCTTGTCCGTTCTTCCGTCCGTCACCAACCTAGTAACTCGTAGAACGTTTAAACCGTAATAGCTACATACCTGAAACTTGGTACATGCATGTTTGATTCGACCCCATGGTCATGGATTATCTCCCCCTTTTCAAGTTAGAATTTTCCAATTTTGTCTTGTAGCTCGTAAAACTTTTAAACCCTAATAGATACACACCTGAAACTTGGTATGTCCTTATGATGAGTAGATTTTCAAAGTTAATTTTCATTCGACCCCCGAGTCATGGATTATCTCCCTCTTTTAGAATTAGAATTTGAAAATGTTGCCTTGTAACTAGTAAAACTTTTGTAATAGCTACAGCACTGACATTTGATATGTAGCTTCCTTATGATGAGTAGATGCGGAAAGTTTATTTCGATTTTTGATTCGAACCCCGTGTCATGGATTATCTCTCCCTTTTGGACACTGGAATTTTGCCTTGTTTACTATCAAAGCGATATGTGGGGTATCCGTGTTCTATGAACACATTTTCTAGTTTAGTTATCTCCCTTTGTTTTTTCGCGCACTGATTTATCCGGAGCATAACGCGAACACCCTTTGCAATATTTTTTATGAAACTTAACACATGCATAGGTCTCACTGGACAGGGCGGAGCTATTGTTAAAGGTACATGCCCACTCAGTAGGCACAAAATGTTCTTTATGTCAGAGACATCATCGGAGACATTTTCTGGCCAGATAAACAATCATTTACCATTACCCACGTATTGTTTGGCATTATTACACATTTTATATCAGAAAAAAATTTCCACATTGATATCAGGGACGATAACCGTGTTTCCTTAAAATATTAACGTTATTCTCTGTATTTATTTTTTGATGTGCAATGATCATACTTTATAATCTGTAAAAAACAATTTCAGTTGATGCATTTAATTTAATAGTATAAATAATTATAAAATAACATGCCCCATTTGCACATGAAAATACCGATACCACCGCGCGTCACTATCAGTAAAATAAATATTACCAAATGATTATATCTGTATAGCGGGCACTCGTAATGTTTATAACTAGTGACAATTATTCACTTATTTAATTCCCATAAAGAGCATTTTTAGCCTTCTGAGTGGACTTGCACCTTTAAAAATGGGTTGGACAATTGTTGTCGCGACCGCCTGCGGACAGTGCGATATAGTCTGCGCATTGACGTCCATCTGTTTTTTTGCCGAGCCTGCTTGCGGAAAGCGAGACTTAGTGATCACAATGACGTCCGTGCGTCAGTCCGTCCGAAATCGGTGTGTGTTTTTTAATACCATATCCTAAGTCACATTGACTTGAAACATCAAATGCTTATTAGTCATCATCCATATATTCATTCTGTGTCCCACTCATGCGGCCCCTGTGCCCCAAGGTCAAGGTCAAATGACTTTGAAATTTGTGTTAAAGTTTTTTCATACCTTATATCTCCACAACACTTACCCAAATTTGCTTCAAACTTCAAATAATTCTTTATTGTCATCCATATTTTCATATTATAGCCCACGCATGCGACCCACATGCCCAAGATCAAGGTCAAATGACTTTCAAATTTGCGTTAAAGCTTTTACATACATTAATTCAAACTTCAAATAAATATACTCCGACACCATCAAATGCCTCGGTGGGCTCAACATGCAGGCCATGGCCATCTGGTTTTTATTTACCGTAGGTTAAAGTTTTTAAGAACACTATATCTCAGAAACAGCTTCGCCAATTCACTCGAAGCTTCACATCTGTGTTTATCATCATCCATATTTTCATTCTATGCTCAGCCCCTGCAACCCCTGTGCCCAATATCAAGGTCAAATTACTTTGAAATTTACCTCAAAGTTTTTGACATGTCTGCATGTGGACAGTGCGATATAGTTGTCACATTCGCATACATATGTACGTACATCCATATGTACGTCACTTCGTGCGTCCGGTTAAATTTTTTTGATTTAAGGTTACAGTTTTTAAAGGTACATGCCCACTCAGTAGGCACAAACTGTTCTTTATAGCAATTAAATAAGTGTAAAATTGTGTCACTATTCCACCAGTTCTAAAAATTGTGTGTGCCCGCTATCCATATATAATCATTTAGTAATAGTAATATTTATTTTACTGATAATGACTTGCAGTGGTATCAAGCTATTTTCATATTCAAATGAGGCATGATATTTTTATGCCACCGGGTTTCGAAGAAACGGGTGGCATATAGTGTTTGGACCGTCCGTCCGTCCGTCCGTCTGTCCATCCGTCCGTCACACTTTTCGGTTAACCACTTTGTCACAGTTTCTCACAGTTTAAATATGTGTATTAATCATAATGGTGAATTAATGTTTATTTTGCCCGAAAATGTCTCAGATGATGTCTCTGATATAAAGAACATTTTGTGCCTACTGAGTGGGCATGTACCTTTAAGAACACTATATCTCTGAAACCGCTTCACCAATTCACTCGAAACTTCACATACGGTGTATTTGTCACCCACATTTTCATTATTATTTATATGTGCCCAATGTCACGGTCAAATTACTTAGACATTTCCCATAAAGTTTTTGTTGGGCTCGCTTGCAGACAGAGCGATATAGTCGGCACATTGGTGTGCATTCCGGATAAAGCTTTTGGTTAAAGTGTTTTTTAGTTAAAGTTTTTGGGTATACTATCAAAGCCTCGGCGGGTGCGGCATGTTTTTACGACAACGGGCTAAAGCTTTGTTGCAATAAAACAAATTGTTTGTACTATCAAATGCCTCGGCGGGCACGACATGCAGGCCATGGCCATCTAGTTATTAGGACATGCGATTTGATCAGTCGGCCATCGCACCATGACTAGTTTAGCACTTGATCAGTCGGCCATCGCACCAGGACTAGCTTAGCACTTGATCAGTAGGCCATCGCACCAGGACTAGTTTAGAACTTGATCAGTCGGCCATCACACCAGGACTAGTTTAGCACTTGATCAGTCGGACATCGCTCCAGGACTAGTTTAGAACTTGATCAGTCGGCCATCGCACCAGGACTAGTTTAAAACTTGATCAGTTTACCATCTCACCAGGACTAGTATAGCACTTGATCAGTCGGCCATCGCAGCAGGACTAGCTTAGAACTTGTTCAGTCGGCCATCACACCAGGACTAGTATAGCACTTGATCAGTCGGCCATCGCACCAGGACTAGTTTAGCCAGTGATCAGTCGGCCATCGCACCAGGACAAGTATAGCACTCGATCGTCGGCCATCGCACCAGGACTAGTTTAGAACTTGATCAGTCGGCCATCGCTCCAGGACTAGTTTAGAACCTGATCAGTCGGCCATTGCTCCAGAACTAGTTTAGAACTTGATCAGTCGGCCATCGCACCAGCCACTAGGACTAGTTTAACACTTGATCAGTCGGCCATCTCACCATGACTAGTATAGAACTAGATCAGTCGGCCATCGCTCCAGGACTAGTTTAGCCCTTGATCAGTCGGCCATCGCACCAGGACTAGTTTAGCCCTTGATCAGTCGGCCATCGCTCCAGGACTAGTTTAGCACTTGATCAGTCGGCCATCGCACCAGGACTAGTTTAGCCCTTGATCAGTCGACCATCGCACCAGGACTAGTATAGGACTTGATCAGTCGGCCATCGCACCAAGACTAGTATAGCACTCGATCAGTCGGCCATGGCACCACGACTAGCTTAGAACTTGATCAGTCGGCCATCGCACCAAGACTAGTATAGCACTCGATCAGTCGGCCATCGCACCACGACTAGTTTAGAACTGGATCAGTCGGCCATCGCACCACGACTAGTTTAGAACTGGATCAGTCGGCCATCGCACCAAGATTAGTTTAGCCCTTGATCAGTCGGCCATCGCACCAGGACTAGTTTAGAATTTGATCAGTCGGCCATCGCACCAAGACTAGTATAGCACTTGATCAGTCAGCCATCGCACCACGACTAGTTTAGGACTGGATCAGTCGGCCATCGCACCAAGACTAGTTTAGAACTTTATCAGTCGGCCATCGCACCAAGACTAGTATAGCACTTGATAAGTCATCCTGCGTTACAGACAGAAGTGGTGGTCGGGGGGCGGGGGGTGTAGTGTAGTCATAGACAAAAACTGGTGGTGGTGGTGATACACATTGTTCCCACTGTGGGATATAGACCGGAAATTTGACGCCAAATGTAGATGGCTGGTGTGTGTGGGGGATCATTGTTTTGTATCCCCGGCGGTGGTGCGGAGTACAATGATGAATTACTGATGAATTACTGTATTGAACACACATGTATGTGCACTGTGATGCCGTACTTCACAATCCTCAGTTTTAAATTGTTTCTGTATCGTAAAACTGAACATTTATTCATTTTGAAAAACTTAAAATTGTGGCAGATGATCGAAATGAAAACCGGATGTTTACATGCGAAATGAACCGGTGCATCGATATATTTTAACCGCACGATGACCCAATGTATATTCATACCATATCCGTATGGATATATCGTATATACGAACGAATATCGTATGTTTTTGTATTATATTCGTATAGTACGTTTGTATAATGTAAACAAACTGTACTATACGATGATACGGTAAGTTTTTAACGGAAATAGCGAAAGAATGACCGCACAAACGGTATCGCGAAAGAATGACCGCACAAACTAGACCGCGAAAGAATTACCGCACAAACGGTATCGCGAAAGAATGACCGCAACAACGGGACCGCGATTGGACCGCAATTAGACTGCAATTTCAGAGCGGACGAATTGCAATTCAAGGACCGCTGGATTGCAATTCTTGGTAAGCGAATCGCAGGCGGGAGTGTAGTATAGCGCTTGATTAGTCGCCCATTGCACCATGCCCAGTACGTATAGCACTTGATTAGTTGGCCATCTCACCATGCCCAGTATAGCTCGTGATCAGTCGGCCATGCCGAGTATAGCACTTGATCAGTCGGCCATCGCACCAGGACTAGTAGAGCACTTGATCAGTCTGCCATCGCACCATAACTAGTATAGCACTTGATCAGTCGCCCATTGCACCATGGCCCAGTATAGCACTTGATCAGTTTGCCATCTCACCATGCCCAGTATAGCACGTGATCAGTCGGCCATGCCGAGTATAGCACTTGATTATTCGGCCATCACACCAGGACTACTTTAGCACTTGATCAGTCGGCCATCGCACCAGGACTAGTATAGCACTCAATCAGTCGGCCATCACACCAGGACTAGTTTAGAACTTGATCAGTCGACCATCACACCAGGATTACTTTAGCACTTGATCAGTCGGCCATCGCACCAGGACTAGTATAGCACTCGATCAGTCGGCCATCGCACCAGGACTAGTTTATAACTTGGTCAGTCGGCCATCGCACCAGGTCTAGTTTAGAACTTGATCAGTCGACCATCGCACCAGGAATAGTTTAGCCCTTGATCAGTTGGCCATCGCACTGAGACTAGTTTAGCCCTTGATTAGTCGGCCATCACACCAGGACTAGTATAGCACTCGATCAGTCGGCCATCGCACCAGGACTAGTTTAGAACTTGATCAGTCGGCCATCACACCAGGATTACTTTAGCACTTGATCAATCGGCCATCGCACCAGGACTAGTATAGCACTCGATCAGTCGGCCATCGCACCAGGACTAGTTTATAACTTGGTCAGCCGGCCATCGCACCAGGTCTAGTTTAGAACTTGATCAGTCGACCAGCGCCCTCGCACCAGATAGTTATTAGTCGGCCATCACACCAGGACTAGTATAGCACTCGATCAGTCGGCCATCGCACCAGGACTAGTTTAGAACTTGATCAGTCGGCCATCTCACTACGACTAGTTTAGAACTTGATCAGTCGGCCATCGCACCAATACTAGTTTAGCCCTTGATCAGTCGGCCATCGCACCAGGACTAGTTTAGAACTTGATCAGTCGGCCATCGCACCAAGACTAGTTTTGCCCTTGCTCAGTCGGCCATCCCACTAGGACTAGTTTAGAACATGATCAGTCGGCCATTGCACCACGACTAGTTTAGAACTTGATCAGTCGGCCATCGCACCACGACTAGTTTAGAACTTGATCAGTCGGCCATCGCACCAAGACTAGTTCAGCCCTTGCTCAGTCGGCCATCGCACCTGGACTAGTACAGCACTCGATCAGTCGGCCATCGCACCATGACTAGTTTAGAACTTGATCAGTCGGCCATCGCACCACGACTAGTTTAGAACTTGATCAGTCGGCCATCGCACCAAGACTAGCATAGCACTTGATCAGTCCGTCATCGCACCAAGACTAGTTTAGCACTTAATCAGTCGGCCACGTCATCCTGCGTTACAGACAGCGAAAGAATGATCGCAAAAACGGGACCGCGTTTGGACCGCAATTAGACTGCAATTCCGGAGGGGAAGAATTGCAATTCAAGGACCGCTGGATTGCAATTCTTGGTAAGAGAATCGCAGGCGGAAGTGTAACAGGGGCGTAGCTACCAATTTCATATTGGTGCGACATAGCTGGCGAGTCAAGATCTGGCCTGTCGACAACGACACAATGAACTCGGCACATATACCTACTACATGATACACATATATGCCGACTTCACAGTGTCATTGTCGATATTTCTCCGTTACTAATAGTCATGCTATCATAATGATAATTATGACACTAATTGGTGGATGTATAAGTTACAACCTACCGAGTCACGGTGGCGAATCCACCATTTATGTGAACATTTGCAATACCGTAGTACATTGTAATTATGGGCTGCCGATGGGCAAGGGACCTTAATAAAACGTTTGTGGCCGGGTGTACGTATATTTCCAAGTCAGTCTTTACACTCACACAATTAGGTTGTTTTCATATATGTAGTGGCGATAATAACAATTTGCTGACTGGATAACGAACAGTGTATGCCAGTAAAATGTAAGATTTTGCATGGTGATCTTGAACTAGGAAGGTGGCAAACGTGTTAAAGGTACATGCCCACTCAGCAGCCACAAAATGCTCTTTATATCAGAGACATCATCTGAGACATTTTCTGGCGAAATAAACATTCATTCACCATTATCCCGCGTATTGATTGGCATTATTATGCATTTTATATCAGACGCAAATTTACACACTGATATCAGGGGCGATAACTGTGTGTCCTTGTATCCGCGCCTGAGATTTGTAAAAAGCATAGGCCTAAAATTGATCGAAAATCAAACTATTGTTTTTTGTTGTTGTTGTTGTAGAGATCTACATGTCTGTGTAAAACCCGAACTTATTTTTCGCGGCACCAACATACTTCCAGTAAACGCTTGCTCTCTTGTGTCAGTCTCTGCGTGATAAAAAGAACTGTAGCACGAACTTAGGGTGAAATTATTCACAAACTCTAGCTTGACATTGTCTCATATATATATAAGAACAGTATAAATCATCTGATAATAATGAAACTGTCCATGATACCACTGACGGTAGCAGGCTGACCCGGACCTTGGCTAATTCGGACTGGCTGATTCGGACCTGATTTCTGGCTGATTCGGACCTCGGTGTTGGCCGATTCGGACCTTTCCCTATGTTTGTGATTTGGCTGATTCGGACCTCACGGTTGGCTGATTCGGACCATAAGTTGGCTTATTCGGACCGCAATGTTGGCTTATTCGGACCTCAATGCTGGCTTGACCTCAATGTTGGCTTATTTGGACCCACTACAATAGTTTACTGCTGACAACTTGGTTATTAAACACCTTGAATCTGAAACATATTTAAATGTATGTACTTTTTCATCAATAATAAATAAGGCACCCTCCAAAAATTGCTTTATTTGATGAAATTCCATAAAATATTGATTTTATTGCTAACTAGACATTATGTTTGTAAAACACGGATATGCCCCATGGCATACTTGATGCCCCATGGCATACTGGACTCTAACTATAGATTGTGTGAAAAAAGGAAAACAAAGTCATTTGAGAAAGTTTTACAACGTTTTGAAGTAAGAAAATGGCTAAGTATATCAGCACCATTTTGAAGGTCACAAAGGTAAAGGTCATGTCATTGGTGGTGTGATTGCGTCACACATGTTAATGTGAATGAACTGTGCAAATAATAAAGCAATAATTCAAGTAATATAGATTATATTGCATGATGGAGAAACTCTTCCCAACTTTTTGACGTAAGTGATTCAGCACCATTTCGAAGGTGACAAAGGTCAAGGTCATGTGAATGCTGGCGCGAGTGTGTGACACATGTTCAGGTGATTCAAGTGTCCAAGTATCGAAGTAATCCTGTACGTAATATTGACGATATTACATGTTGGAGAAACTCTTACAAATTTTTCGACGTAAGTGTTTCAGCGACATTTCGAAGGTGAAAAAGGTCAAGGTAGTGTTAAATGTGGCGCTAGTGTGTGACAAATGTGCTGTGATTCAAATGTCAAAGTAATATTGAAAATATTACATGCTGGAGAAACTCTTACAACCTTTCGACGTAACAAATGGCTAAGTGTTTCAGCGATATTTCGAAGATTCAAAGGTCAATGTCGTGTTAACGGTGGCGCGAGTGTGTGACAAATGTTCAGGTGATTCAAGTGCCCACGTATTGAAGCGGTTTATTCCTCATTCCCCCAAATTTAATCTCCAGAATTCCTGATTACCCCAAGTCAGTTTTACAGGTAAATTAGAAAAGGCGAGACCCAAAACTATAATCTGTTTCAAGAAATTACGGTTGTTTGGTGAAGGTCAATTATCATACAAACCAACTATTTAAGTGATTTGATGTATAATTATTTGTTTACAGTTCCAGAACAAAATAAAATATATGATTGAAGAAATATAATTATGTAATTTGTGAAGTGTGTGTGGGGCTCGCCCAGTGAAGCGACGTCGGTACAGACAAATCGAACTGAGGCTACGCGCCCTCAAATGCGATTTCAGAACGGGGAGATGCGCACGATGGACTATGCGGACGAAGCATCGAAGCTACTGCACATATAGACAATCACTGTAGGAGACAATTATAATGTGCTGACATTTGTGTCAATGTTTCAATGTGCTGTCACAATATGTTTTTTGTTGAAAATATGAAATGTTCATACTTCGATTAAGGTGCGTAATTTGATCAATTTTGGGTTACATGTTGTTATCTCTTTTCTTAACTAAAAAATGGCAAGTTTTGGAATAAGACATATTGGAATCTTCACCGAAAAATGCAAGTTGAGAGACCAATTAAAATCGTCTGAATGAGACGATTTTAAAGCACTCACAACTTGACAGTTTTTATGAAGAAGTACGAAAATAAAAAAAATTATATCTTCACCAAAAATGTCACGTATCAATGTGCTGTAATTTATCGTACATTTAAAATAAGCAACTATAAAACATGATACACTATCATTGACTTTCTATTGTATTTATTTCCTCTCATCTTTAAAAAAATTAAGTTTCACAAGTTTACAACAGTTTCCAATAATGTTTGCAATTTATAAGTTGAAACAGAATATAATGTTTTCACACCCTAAGGCTATGTTAATACTAATCCCCTAACTGGACAAATTCCTGATTACCCCAAGTACAAAATGACCATTTTTTTATAAACTTGGGGGAATGAGGAAGACACCATTGAAGCAATCCTTTGCGTAATATTGAAGATATTACATGTTGGGATAAATTCTTACACACTTTTCGACGTAAATGTATACGGATGGACGGAAGGAACCTCAAGAGCAACGCAATATGCCTCCCTTGCTATCGCATAAAAAGCAATTTTCCTATGGGAATATAACACTGTGCAAAGCTGGAGAGTGATGAGAAGAGCCGAAACAATATTTATTTTTGGAATTTGACTAATAAGAAAAATTTAGATTTTGACAATCGGTCGACAAATTAAAAAATATATGTTCTGCGCTCATGTTAAATTCCCATAGAATATATATATCGATTTGGAACATCTGTCAATTTCTAAGTTAAATCACATTACATATTTGAAGAACTTTCAAAAATGGGATGAATTTATTGAAAAAGTGCATATTTATAAGGTTGTATTTTACTCAAATTTATTATGATTATTTGTCAAAAGTAGAGCCGGTGTAACGTGAGCCCCTTAAGTCCGTGAAAACCTTCAGCCTAGCCAAGCGGCTTAAGGGGCTCACGCTGGGGGGTGTGAGCCCCGTAAGTCCGTGAAAACCTTCAGCCTAGTCATAGCGGCTTAAAGGGCTCACGCTGGGGGGGGGGGGGGTGGGGAACCCCGTGGAAACCAATTTGTTGGTATATACACAATATGAATGGTAACGAGGATATTACGCAATATGAACACCGCGTACCGTAGTTCTTCTACCAAATGGCGTATATTTATATGAATGTGCCGATATGTAACCGACCGTGAGAAGTTGAAGCCTGTCTGTAAACTAATCTATAATCGGTGGCTTTGCAAACCCCTTTGTTGGTATATACCCAATGTGGCTATTAATAATGATATTATGCAATATGTTCCAATATAAGGCAAAAAAACGTGAAATATATTGGACAAATTTCAATTTTCACGGCGGGGACAAAAGCACCCGGCCATGAGAAGTTTCAGCCTGTCCCGTTAAATTTGATATATAGAGAATCACATCGGTAGTTTTCTCAACCCATTGTTGGTAAATATAACCCAAATGGTGCCTATTAATAATGATATTATTGCAATACGTTCCATATAGGCAAAGAAAACGTGAAATATATGTGACTGATTCAATTTTCAAGGCGGGGACAAAAGCACCCGGCCATGAGAAGTTTCAACCTGTCCGTATAAACTTGATATATAGAGAACACATCGGTAGTTTTTCACAACCCTTTGTTAGTCGGATATACCCAATGGTGCCTATTAATAATGATATTATGCAATGCGTTCCAATATAAGGCCAAAAAACGTGAAATATATGGGACTGATTTCAATTTTGCACGGCGGGGGCACAAAAGCACCCGGCCTGAGAAGTTTCAGCCTTGTCCGTAAACTTGATATATAGAGAACAAATCGGTTATTTTTTCACACCCATGTGGTTGGGTATATACCCAATGTGCCTATTAATAATGTATTATGCAATACGTTCCAATATAAGGCAAAAAAAAATAAATAAAACCGTGAAATATATGGGACTGATTTCAATTTTCACGGCGGGGGACAAAAGCACCCGGCCATGAGAAGTTTCAGCCTGTCCGTAAACTCAAACAAAACAGGCAATATATGCACAAAAAGCAACCGGCCATGAGAATTTTAATCGGTAGTTTTGCAAGCCCCGTGAACTTACCTGATCATGGGCACTGTCGGGTCCGATGGGAAATCTACATGCTTACTCTCAGGTCAGATGCTGATTGATGATTATATATCACATAATATGGGAATTCACCGAATAAATAAACTTCCGGTAAGTATGAATGCCAAATCTTACCCAAATCTACCCAAATCTTCATATAATTACTATATGTGTCAATACAAATAAGCTATACACATCATACTAACGATGTTTGGAACGTACTTACATAATGTATGTCATTAATCTGCTCATACCAGGGCCCATTTTAATGTTTTGATGCAAAATGGAAATATTTGTATATGAAATAAAGGGAGAGTACCGCGATAAACTTAATACTAGGAAGCCAAGGAAGATAATCCACTTTATAATGGCTAAACATGCTAAATGGGAATGATTATTTTTAATTGAAATACAAATACAAAACTGTAGAACCTCTCTAATGTTGACATACAAGGAGACAGTAGTGTGAAGGTGTCGACCGTATACTGGCCGTTTTCGCCCGCCAGGACGTGTAGCCATCTTGTACATAATCACTTGTTGATGCTATACCTCTAGGGAAATTTGCAATCACAGTCTGATCAGGGTCTACATGCCATATGAAATCATGATCGATGGTAACTTAAAGTTAGACAACTGAGACATAATGAATGAGTCTCGATCACATTAGTCTCCCTTTATAATAATGATACATGTATATTAATCGCTTTCCCGCGGAAATATGTGCTTTATTCTTCCATTTTTCGGTCAAAATGTGCTTATGCGTATGATATACTAATGATATATTGTTGAAAACGTATATAACATAATCAATAATCTCGGCCCATGGTCAAGTCGGCCCATGTGTCTGATCAAGTCGGCCCACATGTCTGGTCAAGTCGGCCCACATGTCTGGTCAAGTCGGCCCACGTGTCCGGTTAAGTCGGCCCTCGATCTCAGATCAGATGTATGGTCAACTTTGATAAGTCTAACGTAATATATTCAAAAACTAAATTGAGTTTGAAAAGATGTTGTTTTTTTATGTAGATCTAAATAAATATTTTTTTCATAAATAAATATATATTTTTTTAATTAAAATAGAATCTTTTTAAAATATATATCATGTTTCTTGTTAAATCACCATTTCTAATAAATGTATATGTCATATACGAACAATATGATATGGGCCGAGCATGCGCGGACTGAAACCTTTACTGGGCTGAAGAATTTTCTTTCTGTTATACCGGCACGACTACCGACACGGTATCTTTCCTGAAAGAGCAATCGGGGATTGCAATGACTGCCGCAAGGGTCTGAAAGATGGCCCGGCTGCCGATACGGTATCTTTCCTGAAAGAAAATGAAAACACGACGCGACGCGAGCGGCTAGCTGCGCTGGTTGCTGGGGGTGGGGAAATCGGAGCAGTATTTCGGTAGGCGTCTCTCAGTTTGTCAGGTGGATAAGATATCAGATGTCGAAGTTAAAAATGTATGCACGATACGAATCTAAATTGGGGGCAGAGATGACGAAATTCATCTGTACGCTACCGCTGTCAGTGCAATTTCGACACATTTGGCTGTTTTACCTGCAGTACACGCCATTTTCGGCAGACATATTTAAATGTAAACAAACAGCAAATGGTTCAGGTAATGCTCCCTTACAACCCTTAAGCCTGTTCTCTCCATGTACTAATGTGCTAATTTGACTGTCCATCATCTGTGACCGTGGGAGGCGCGCGGGCTGAAGATAGCATTCGTCTGTGTCTAACATCAGTGTTTGTGTTGTGTTGTCCAGACTCGAGCACCTCAAACCCGGAAATGGTATATGTGTACACACTGCTAACATTTGTGTATGTAACTGCACGCAGGACAATGTTTTCATTATTTTAGTACCCACTTTTTAGAATCATACAATGTTGAACTTTCGTATATACGGATGTGTGTGACACACTGTCTGTCGCGTGACACGTGCATTCTTGTACATTCTGGAATCCGTATAATTGTATATTTGTGATGTGTGGTACTGTGTTGTATTGTTGTGCGTATTATTGATTTCACATCCCTGTGATTCCACATACCTGTGGTTTCACACACCTGTGGTTTTTGCACACCTGTGGTTTGGCATGTACATTTGCCATGTGCAATGTGCGTGTAATAAGGGGGCTTATGTTGTATTGGTGGAGATACGTTTATGCGTGTCCCATTTGCGGATTTAAATATACATCTATTTTATGAGCAATGTTTTACTGATGTCACGCCATATTTGCCGCAGACCTATGCATGTGTGTGGTAGAGAACTTGTTGACTGCGTGTGCTGGTTTCGCTAGGGAAAAGATACCTTTTAGTATTACGGATGTCCACTGTCCGTGCCAGCCGAGTTTGTCCGCGTGTCAGTGTTTCACCATATAAGGGACCTTCTGTAGGTGAAGCCAGTATACAGCGCAGACCATACCATGGTCTGCCCTGTTATGTATGCTACCGGTTAGTGTTTCAGCATAGCCTGGTACTGGCCAACACGGATATATCAGATCCCATAATGGTGATGTTTTGTGTCGTGATATTTCCGTAAATGACCACGATATTTGAGTTTAGTATGTGCTACACTCTCATTTGAGTGTATAGCCGTAGGGACCGTTATGGAGGGGTTTGGCGGGGCCAAGAAGCGACCTTCGCATTGTCGAGACCAGTCGAGTAGATTTCGGATTATGAGATCTGGGTCTACAGTGTGCAGATTTATGGTAGTGTGGGGTATACCATGTTGGATGGTATTTATTCCACGAGGGCTGTACATGGTTTGGTTGAATTTAAGGCGTGGGAACATATATATATGCCAAATATAACCCACGGGTGACATGGCAAAGCCATGGTTTTGTAGTATTTATGTGAGATGGTCGTACGAGGGGTAGGCATATCCATTATTCCGTGCATGGTTTCACTGGTGCGTATATAAGCGATGTCTCGCTATGTGTTGGCGGGACACATATATTCTGGTTACAGAAGACTAGTACTGTATTCACCAGTGACACGGAGGATTTTGGTATGTACCTAGAACATTTTATTTCAGCTGTGATTTGCCGTTGTTCGATTCCCGTTTTAGTCTGTTGTGCATCCTGTCTGTCTGTCTGTGCGTATTCGTCCAGTAATTGGAGATTCATTTCATTTTTGTAGCCTCTTGAGAACGCTCCAGCGAGCCACATTGGACGTTTTGGTCCACTCGTTTGAGGGCAGACCCCAGTCAGTGCAGAGTATCGGGTCGTCCGAGTGTCCGTACGTCTGTCTGGCGCAGTGTGTGTAGCAGCTCCGGGTACAGGCCTGTATAGAGCAGTGTGTGATAGCTACCTCGCGTTCAGCAGACAGTCACAGCCATAGTTTAGTGAAGTGAAACGCCATACACACATATCATATCATTATACTACCACCGAGTTGAATGTCACCTAAGTGAAACTTTTCCCGGCGTCTTAGCCAACGTGATAATCGCCATTTTGTATTATATCGGAACTTTACATCCGGTCTACCACTTCCGGTATTACAACCCATTGATTCACCATGGATACTTTACATCCGGTCTACCACTTCCGGTATTACAACCCATTGATTCACCATGGATACTTTACATCCGGTCTACCACATCCGGGTTGCTACAGTCGAGTGATACCATAGGAACTTTACATCTGGTCCACCATTTCCGGAGATAATACTACCTGTGGAACTTTACTTCCGGGAACCAGCTTCCGGAACATTATCGTTATTGACTATCATGTGATGTAACCACATCCGGCTTTGACTTTGACATTCATACTTTGGAAATATATTGCATAGGCAATACATATGTATAATTTGATAGTGTATGGTAATACTCTATCATGGCATATCATGGCTAAAGGATTGTAGTAAGACTACATATATTGTTTATGGATTAATCCACTTGAAGTTGGATTATAGCCATATTGTTGACTAGACCTCATATTGCGGGTGAGGCAGACCTTGGGACCTTGATACTCAGAGGTTACACTATCTATTGAGATACGCCAGCACTGGGGTAGCTCAGATGATTGTCATTTTGTCCTCCAATGTTCGTTATGCCATGTTATACTTGTATGTTATTTCACTTTGATTAGCGATCATCAAAGTACTTGTGCATTCATACTATTGTCCACTACGGGACCATTGAGATACCACATACCGAGTTTATTCGTCTATAGCTTTTAAGTTGCGTTAAAGTATAACAGTCGATTGGCTTACAACCTTGTAGTAATTGAATAGTGTCATGCACAGTACAGTGATGTTCGCATATCAATGTATCATGTATTCCTGTGTGTTCCCCATGTAATATAGTGTACATTATAAGTGATTAATGTGACTACGTGTACTTATCTACTCTGGCCTATCCCTTACACTTCAACTGCATTGTTACCACTTTTCGTTCGTCAGATCAAGCTATATTGGCCATAACGTCATAACAATTGAAGTATACTTGGTTCTTATGATAATTGGGGGAGACAATTTGTCTCGATCATTCCTGACCTTGGTAATGACCTTGACAATGGTGTCAGAAGTGGGGTTTTGTTTCCTCTTTTTTTTTTTATAATCAGTTTCTTCAAAGCAGTTGAAGTAAGGAGGCTAGAATAGCTGTACCCCTAGCGTCGTCAAGATTCAATCTTGTATTTGTTTGCCTTGGGAGTTAATGTAAGATGCACTCCAACACTTAGGCACTAATACATCACCACATACATGATTTGACTACCTAGGTACAGAAGTATAGAGTTGAGACGATCTGGTGAGATGTGAGGGTCATTGTAACTTTGGATTTGTTGAATAGTACCTCCCTGTGATGATGGCACAGCGGGTGTTCTAGGTTAGCACTAGACACTTCTGCATCTGAGGCGAGATTACTACCACTATTATATTGTGTATGAACAATATTATATCCTGCCAGGTGTCTATAACCAGTCCCCAATATTTGTGTCCAGTACCATAGAGAGGGAATTGTAAATATACCATTACATTAGACTATACATATACCGGATTGACTTACCCGAATTGAGAAACGTATACCGTCGTTAGGAGTAGAGACCGGATTGATTTACCTTAACCTTATAGACGTGAAGCAAGAGACTCGCACAAATCACTAAGTGATTTGAGTGCTAGAGACCTTGTGTACCGTCGGGTAAAGCGTGTAAATCGATAATCCGGAGTTGAGTTGAGAGTGCGAATGTCGTCCATTAAGGAGCTAATGGACATAGGCAAAAGCTTAGGGCTAGCAGATTCAGAGTTAAGGGCCTTTGTAAAGGAAGAGCAGGAGAGAGAAAGACAGGAAAGACTAGAGGCTAGGCAGGCTGAGAAAGATAAGTTAGCAGTTGAGCGACAGATGGAGAAAGATAGGTTAGATGCTGAGCGGTTGGCTAAAGAGGCTGAGCGGTTGGCTAAAGAGGTTGAGCGACAGATGGAGAAGGATAGGTTAGATGCTGAGCAGTTAGCTAAGGAAGTTGAGCGACAGATGGAGAAAGATAGATTAGATGCTGCGCGGTTAGATAAGGAATCACATCGTTTAGCCAATGAAGCACAGTTAGCTCTAGAATTCAAATTGCGAGAAACTAGACACTAAGCATCAGGTAGAAATGGCAAAAGTAGAAATGGAGAAGTAGTAGATGAAGAGAGACATGATAGGGACTATGGCAGAGCATTCGGTCCGAAGCTGCCACATTTTGATCAGAATAATGACAACATGGATAGCTACTTAGCTAGATTTGAGAGGTACGCAGCAATTCAAAGGTGGGGGAGAGATAAGTGGTCACTACACTTGAATGCTTTATTGAAGGGCAAGGCATTAGATGTATATTCTAGACTACCTATTGATGATGCTCTTGACTATGATAAGTTGAAATCCGCATTGTTGAAATGTTTTGATCTAACGGAAGATGGGTTCAGACGCATGTTCAAAAACACCACCAAACCTGATCACAGTGAATCATTTGTGCAATATGTCAGTCGGTCAAAGAAACTATTTAGATAGATGGTTTGAGTTAGGTAAGGTGAATAGAACATATGAAGGAGTATTAGACTACCTGATCAGAGATCAGATGTTAAGTATATGCAGTCGTGAGCTCTACTTATTTCTCAAAGAGAAAACATTTGACTCGATAGATCAGATGGCGGTTCAGGCAGATTACTCTGCAGAAGCTAGAGGAGGTAGCAAGTATGTAGTTCGAGGAACAGTACTAGCAACAGAACTGAGTACAGGTCAGTAGATAACCAGAGGCGCAAGGTAAGTAGTGCGGATAATCGATCTAGAGATAGGAGTCGAGATAGGGACAGATATCAGAATAGAGACCACAATAGAAGCCCAAGTAGGGGTGGTAGTTATGATAGAAGCCCGAGTAGAGGTAGTTATGACAGAAGTACCAGCAGGAACGGCTACGATAGGCATCGCGGGACATGTTACCATTGTGGCAAAGAAGGTCACATGTCCTACGATTGTCCTAAGCGTGACCGGTCCTCAGCTTACAAAGCAGCAGCAGTCGAGGAAGAGAAACATGTAAGTTTTGCAGATAAAGAACAGAGAGGTCGGTACAGAGGTAGAAATAGAGGTAGAAGTGGAAGGCACACTAGAGGCAGAGGTAGAGGTAGATGGCAAAACACGGAACAACCAGGGGAAAACCAAGGAAATTTCTGTGTGGTTGTTGATACCGACACCACTATTGTATGTTCAGGTAGCGAGATACAGCCGGAGTTGATTAACGGATGTACATTTGGTATGGATAGGCTACCCGTAGCAGAGGGCACATTAAATGGGAAAAAAAGGTCACAGTAATGCGAGATACTGGGTTGTACCGGGGTGGTCGTCAGGGAAAGCTTAGTACAACCAGATCAGTTTTTAAGCAAAGTTTCAACATGCATGCTGGTAAATAGGAGCAAAATGAGTGGAATTCCTACCGCCCGGGTAGATCTAGATACACCTTTTTCCAAAGGTCAGGTAGAAGCCCTTTGCATGACAGATACAATGTATGATGTTACCATAGGTAATGTAGACGGGTCAGAGTTACCGGTGATATCGGATTTTAGAGGCGCTAAATCGTGCGCAGTTGAAACTAGGTCACAAACGACAGCCCGAGACGAATCATATAAGACCCTCAAAGTCCCTACCGCAACCGCGAACGTATCACGCGATGAATTCAAAGAGGCGCAGGCACATGACGTCACATTGACGTCAGTTCGAAATAATGCAAAAGACTGAACGGTACGGTCAAGTAAGAACGGAAACAAATCGAAATTCGCATACCGAAAAGACTTGTTGTATCGTAATTTCGAATCGATAGGGTCAGGTAGGATGTACCATCAGCTGGTAGTCCCAAAAACACTTAGGACTACCGTGATGACAGTGGCACATGAATCAATCATGGCGGGCCATTTAGGGGTTAAGAAGACAACTGATCGAGTGTTATCAGAATTGTATTGGCCAGGCGTGGGCAGTGACATTACACGGTTTTGTAGGTCTTGTGACATATGTCAAAAGACTGTGTCAAAGGGACACATCGCCAAGGTTCCGTTAGGAACTATGCAGTTGATAGACACTCCGTTCAAACGAGTCGCAGTTGATATTGTAGGGCCAATTTTTCCAGCTACCGATCGGAAGAATCGTTACATACTAACGTTAGTTGATTATGCAACTAGGTACCCAGAAGCGGTACCACTACCAGGCATCGAGGCCGAACGAGTCGCGGAAGCTCTCGTGGATATGTTCAGTAGACTGGGTATCCCCGAGGAGATGCTCACCGATAGGGGTAGTAAATTTACGTCGGCAGTCATGGAGGAAGTTAGTAGATTGTTATCGCTGAGACAATTAACCACGACACCGTACCACCCACAGTGTAACGGTCTCGTGGAACGGTTCAATGGTACGTTAAAGCAAATGCTTCGTAGAATGGCAAGCGAACGTCCCAAAGATTGGGACCAATACATTAACGCGCTCTTATTCGCGTATCGCGAAGTCCCTCAAGAAAGTTTGGCTTTCTCACCGTTTGAACTATTGTACGGAAGGACCGTTCGGGGTCCGATGAGCATACTAAGAGATCTGTGGTCCGAGAAGGACATAGAGGACAAACGTCAAAACGACGTATCAGTACGTCCTCGACTTGCGCGAACGGCTCGAGAAAACATGCGAAATCGCGCATGAGAACTTGAAGAGTGCGTCCAAAAAGTACGCAAAGTACTACAACCGTAAGACCCGTAGTAGGCAGTATGCAGTGGCAGATCAGGTACTTGTACTACTACCGACAGACAACAACAAATTGCTTATTCTTAGGTGGAAGGGACCATACCCCATAACAGAGGTAGTTAATGAGTGGGACTATAGAGTTGACATGGGAGGGAAGTTGAAAAGGAACCTTTCATGCAAACATGTTTTAAAGAGGTACGAGACTAGGCCTGAGCACCCGGGGAAGGGAATACTCACTGTAATAAATGTGGCCGTGGTAGAAGACACAGTAGAGGGGGATCCTAGTCCAAGTGGGTGTAGTGCGAAGAAAACATGTTATGTCCCAGGGGATTAGAGTCCGATACGGAGAGCAAAGTTGTCCTGTCGCCTGATTTAGGCAAGGAACAAAAGACGCAAGTCAAAGAGATCTTACGGGAATTCACCCATGTCCTGAGGGACGCACCAGGACACACCCATATAGGAAAACATGAAGATTAAAGTGGGCAGACCACCTGAGCAGGATATCGGGGTAGATTACAGCTGTGCCAACGTGTCTCGCGATTATGCACGAAAGTGTAAACACTTTTTGTTTAGGGGGGAGATATGTCCGCGTGACACGTGCATTCTTGTACATTCTGGAATCCGTATAATTGTATATTTGTGATGTGTGGTACTGTGTTGTATTGTTGTGCGTATTATTGATTTCACATCCCTGTGATTCCACATACCTGTGGTTTCACACACCTGTGGTTTTTGCACACCTGTGGTTTGGCATGTACATTTGCCATGTGCAATGTGCGTGTAATAAGGGGGCTTATGTTGTATTGGTGGAGATACGTTTATGCGTGTCCCATTTGCGGATTTAAATATACATCTATTTTATGAGCAATGTTTTACTGATGTCACGCCATATTTGCCGCAGACTATGCATGTGTGTGGTAGAGAACTTGTTGACTGCGTGTGCTGGTTTCGCTAGGGAAAAGATACCTTTTAGTATTACGGATGTCCACTGTCCGTGCCAGCCGAGTTTGTCCGCGTGTCAGTGTTTCACCATATAAGGGACCTTCTGTAGGTGAAGCCAGTATACAGCGCAGACCATACCATGGTCTGCCCTGTTATGTATGCTACCGGTTAGTGTTTCAGCATAGCCTGGTACTGGCCAACACGGATATATCAGATCCCATAATGGTGATGTTTTGTGTCGTGATATTTCCGTAAATGACCACGATATTTGAGTTTAGTATGTGCTACACTCTCATTTGAGTGTATAGCCGTAGGACCGTTATGGAGGGGTTTGGCGGGGCCAAGAAGCGACCTTCGCATTGTCGAGACCAGTCGAGTAGATTTCGGATTATGAGATCTGGGTCTACAGTGTGCAGATTTTTTATGGTAGTGTGGGGTATACCATGTTGGATGGTATTTATTCCACGAGGGCTGTACACTGGTTTGGTTGAATTTAAGGCGTGGGAACATATATATATACCAAATATAACCCACGGGTGACATGGCAAAAGCCATGGTTTTGTAGTATTTATGTGAGATGTCGTACGAGGGGTAGGCATATCCATATTCCGTGCATGGTTTCACTGGTGCGTATATAAGCGATTGTCTCGCTATGTGTTGGCGGGACACATATATTCTGGTTACAGAAGACTAGTAACTGTATTCACCAGTGACACGGAGGATTTTGGTATGTACCTAGAACATTTTATTTCAGCTGTGATTTGCCGTTGTTCGATTCCCGTTTTAGTCTGTTGTGCATCCTGTCTGTCTGTCTGTGCGTATTCGTCCAGTAATTGGAGATTCATTTCATTTTTGTAGCCTCTTGAGAACGCTCCAGCGAGCCACATTGGACGTTTTGGTCCACTCGTTTGAGGGCAGACCCCAGTCAGTGCAGAGTATCGGGTCGTCCGAGTGTCCGTACGTCTGTCTGGCGCAGTGTGTGTAGCAGCTCCGGGTACAGGCCTGTATAGAGCAGTGTGTGATAGCTACCTCGCGTTCAGCAGACAGTCACAGCCATAGTTTAGTGAAGTGAAACGCCATACACACATATCATATCATTATACTACCACCGAGTTGAATGTCACCTAAGTGAAACTTTTCCCGGCGTCTTAGCCAACGTGATAATCGCCATTTTGTATTATATCGGGAACTTTACATCCGGTCTACCTTCGGTATTACAACCCATTGATTCACCATGGATACTTTACATCCGGTCTACCACTTCCGGTATACAACCCATTGTTACCCATGGATACTTTACACCGGTCACCATCCGGGTTGCTACAGTCGAGTGATACCATAGGAACTTTACATCTGGTCCACCATTTCCGGAGATAATACTACCTGTGGAACTTTACTTCCGGGAACCAGCTTCGGAACATTATCGTTATTGATATCATGTGATGTAACCACATCCGGCTTTGACTTTGACATTCATACTTTGGAAATATATTGCATAGGCAATACATATGTATACTTTGATAGTGTATGGTAATACTCCTATCATGGCATATCATGGCTAAAGGATTGTAGTAAGACTACATATATTGTTTATGGATTAATCCACTTGAAGTTGGATTATAGCCATATTGTTGACTAGACCTCATATTGCGGGTGAGGCAGACCTTGGGACCTTGATTACTCAGAGGTTACACTATCTATTGAGATACGCCAGCACTGGGGGTAGCTCAGATGATTGTCATTTTGTCCTCCAATGTTCGTTATGCCATGTTATACTTGTATGTTATTTCACTTTGATTAGCGATCATCAAGTACTTGTGCATTCATACTATTGTCCACTACGGGACCATTGAGATACCACATACCGAGTTTATTCGTCTATAGCTTTTAAGTTGCGTTAAAGTATAACAGTCGATTGGCTTACAACCTGTAGTAATTGAATAGTGTCATGCACAGTACAGTGATGTTCGCATATCAATGTATCATGTATTCCTGTGTGTTCCCCATGTAATATAGTGTACATTATAAGTGATTAAGTGACTACGTGTACTTATCTACTCTGGCCTATCCCTTACACTTCAACTGCATTGTTACCACTTTTCGTTCGTCAGATCAAGCTATATTGGCCATAACGTCATAACAATTGAAGTATACTTGGTTCTTATGATAATTGGGGGAGACAATTTGTCTCGATCATTCCTGACCTTGGTAATGACCTTGACACTGTCAATGGCTCATTGCCTTGAAGTTTGATGTTGTCAACAGACGTTTAAAGAGTCCCTTCCGTGTGAAAATGTTTACACTCACTGGCATTCTATGGGCGGTTAGCTGGGAGCATGAGACATGGATGTTAGCGGTGCGGATCATCCTTACCAGAATCGTGATATCCATAATTTGGCCCTCATGTACATCTTGGCTTTCTTGTGCGTGTAGTAAGATTAGTGTACTTCGATTGCTTTTAGGGACTGGTACTAAGTGACACTTGTGCATTGAGGACCTGGCACCAAATCCGGATATTGTAACTTGATGCAAATATTCAGTTCTAATTTTGGGGTATCTCTTTATAGGTGAAATACTGGATTTACCCAGTTGATTGGTGCCTAAACTAATCATAGCTGATGACAGTCCGTTGAACACAATTCATCAACCTATCAATCTAGCATTTTAGCGGTCCAAAACACGAGCTTAGTGTTACATAATGTTTATACTTGTTTTACTTTCTCCTCGGTGTACCGTAAAGGCACACGTGCTATTTATACACAGCAGAACGAGTTGAAACAACCTGTCCCATCTGATACACGTAATACGGCATAGTATGTTGCAAGACAAACACCACAGTATGATTAGTATTCAAATCAATCATCGTTCTAGGCAAGGGATACACATATCGATCAGTTTATATGATTACATGCATAGTATGCATGGGATTAATACTGTGGTGGTATGCATATGTTATACCAGTTCCTGCAGATGTAAAAACGTGAAATGTCACACAAATTAGAATGTGTATGTTGCATGTAAATATGGTGATACAGTATTGTAAAATAAAAGGATAGTTCAAACTGGATCGAGCAATCATGTTTATCCGCGCGAATGGAATTACCAACTGATAATATAATGATATATCTGCTGTTATCACCTCGCGTATGAAAATGTTACTATTATGCTGCCCATCGATCACCATGTGCTGATTTGCCGTATATAGATGTTATTTTGCGATATTCCAAAAAATGTTCAGTGGCATCTTGATATTATTAATAAACACATTATACATTAAATCTATCACGCAGTTTAAATGTCTCCTAATAACCCATAAAACACATTCAAGTATAGTATTTAGGGTAAATTTAGGGTAAATGTTATATATTTTACGTAAAAAGTTACGTCATTTTGCGACATTTATCGAATTTTGGTGGCCATCTTGAATACCACTTTACATAACATAATCAAAAAAATATGTATTTAATCTATTGTATAGTTGGAATGTCTCCTAATAAACCCGATATTACATTTGAATATAGTTGTTCTAAATGTTTCACATGTTTGCTCAGTTTAGAGAGTTAAGAAATGTTGGCGGCCATTTGGACACCATTTTGATTGTAATACTTTTCACAATTTGGATTATTATGATTCGTAAGTTATATTCAGCCTGTTTGGATACATTTCTTTCCTGATTGGCTTAGTGGATTTTGCACTAGTTATGATGTTTGTCATTTTGGCCGCCATTTTTGACGCCATAATGATTCTCGGATTAAGCTCCAGTGGGATTCATGGTGAGTTTTGATATGTTATTAATAATGATAGTGTGATCATTTTGTGAAAAATTCAGCTTTGGTTTATTGTTTCCAATCTCAACCCTAATACTCTTCGCCTAGTGACCCTGTGATCAGAATTTGAAAATGAAGCGACGCGATTTGCGACCTCCAAGTGATTTGCCCACCCACCTCGCTTGAGTTAGTTGAGTCATAAGTATACGTGATGATAATGTCGGACGGTATGGATACCCCCATTACGTGTTTATATTTTCGATTTTTATTGTCACAATATTGATGAGATTCTTGCAACAAACTGTACAGTGTTAGGTGCCGATTCATTATTACTACTAACTACTGCTTTGCTGCAGATAAGAAACACATACTATCCTATACAGAGGCATAGGAACAGGTCCGGTAGGTTCGGCGACTGCCGGATCAATATTTTGACATATTTGGAATTCATATACATGTATAAACAAACCGAATGTACATATTTTTTTCAGCATTTGTTATCATTTCTCATCAGAAGTGTATGTTGCTACCACTCAGTTGAACCGTCTCGGCGAGACGGTTCAACTGAGTGGTAACAACATACACTTTGGGTGGGTAGCGGGTGCACCCACTAGATGAGCCGGACCAATAGTATGATGCTCCCGGCGCTCCTGCTATAATATACCATAATACACTCATTGTTACTTGCCACAGTACATACATTACAGAGACCAGGTGGCTATAACCAGTGAAACCATACATTTACATTGCTGACAGGGCGGTACTCCTACAACAACTTGATGAACTTGATTTTGTTGGATTACAAACCGATTGGTAAATACATGAAATAATTAGTAATCATGTATTGCATTCATGTACATGTATATTTGCATATTTGCAGCCTATGATCAATAATTTTAAATCCATCAACTGAAATTTACAGACGATCCTAAGTTTGCACTTACAAATATTTTAGTCGTAAGAAGTTTACTGAAATGGCCCCCAGGTGGCCATAACTGGTGAAACCAGCAGGAAATCCATTTCACGTAGTTAGTTCCGTGTGTAGTCACCCTGTATGTCTGTATAGAGACCAGATGGCCAGAACTGGTTAAACCAAGAGGAAAACCACTTCACGTACGTCCCTATATAGTCATCATGTCTGTCTGTACAGAGACCAGGTGGCCATAGCTGGTGAAACCAGCTGGACAGCCACTCCACGTAGGTGCCTGTATAGTCACCCTGTCTGTCTGTATAGAGACCAGGTGGCCATGGCTGGTGAAACCAGCCCGACACCAATTCACGTAGGTGCCTGTATAGTTACCCTGTCTGTCTGTATAGAGACCAGGTGGCCATAACTGGTGAAACCAGCAGGAAAACCATTTCACGTAGGCCCCTACATAGTCTCCCTGTCTGTCTGTATAGAGACGATATGACTCTAACTGGTGAAACCAGCAGGACAACCATTTCACGTAGGCCTCTATATAATCTCCTGTCTGTCTGTATAGAAACCAGTAGGTACCTATAATGTCTCCCTGTATGTCTGCATAGAGACCAGGTGGTTATAACTAATGAAACCTGCTGGACAACCACTTCACGAAGGCCTCTATATGGTATCCCTGTCTGAATGCATAGAGACCAGGTGGCTATAACTTGTGAAACCAGCTGGACAACCACTTCACGTACGTCCCTATATAGTCATCCTGTCAGTCTGTACAGAGACTAGGTGGCCATAACTGGTGATACCAGCTGGACAATCACTTCACGTAGGAGCTTGTATAGTCACCCTGTCCGTCTGTATAGAGACCAGGTGGTCATAACTGATGAAACCTGCTGGACAACCACTTCACGTAGGTTCCTATATAGTCTACATGTATGTCTGTATAGCGACCAGGTGGCTATAACTGGTGAAACCAGCTGGACAACCACTTCACATAGATCATTATATAATCTCTCTGTCCGTCTTTATAGAGACCAGGTGGCCAGAACTGGTGAAACCAGCTGAACAACCACTTCACGTAGGTCACTATATAGTCACCCTGTATGTCTGTATAAAGACCAGGTGGCTGTAACTGGTGAAACCAGCTGGACAACCACTTCACGTAGGCCCCTATATCGTCACCGTGCCTGTCTCTATAGAGACCAGGTGGCCAGAACTGGTGAAACCATCTGGACAACCACTTCACGTAGGCCCCTATATCGTCACCGTGCCTGTCTCTATAGAGCCCAGGTGGCCAGAATTGGTGAAACCATCTGGACAACCACTTCACGTAGGCCCCTATATCATCACCCTGTATGTCTGTATATAGACCAGATGGTCAGAATTGGTGAAACCAGGTGGACAACCACTTCTCGTAGGTCCCTATATAGTCATCCTGTCTGTCTGTCTGTATGTCTATATAGAGATGAGGTGAACAAAGCTGGTGAAACCGTCTGGAAAACAACTTCAGGTAAGTCCCTATATAGTATCCCTGTATGTCTGTATAGAGACCATGTGGATATCCCTGTATGTCTGTATAGAGACCAGGTGGCCAGCACTGGAGACACAAGGAGGACAACCACTTCACGTACGTCCCTATATATTCATCCTGTCTGTGTGTACAGAGACCAGGTGGTCATAACTGATGAAACCTGCTGGACAACCACTTCACGTAGGTCCATATATAGTCTTAATGTCTGTATAGAGGCCAGGTGGCTATAACAGGTGAAACCAGCTGGACAACCACTTCACGTAGGTCCCTATATAATCTCACTGTTATGTCTATATAGATACCAGGTGGCTATAACTCGTGACAACAGCTGAACAACCACTTCACGTAGGTGCCTATATAGTCTCCCTATCTGTATAAAGACCAGGTGGTTGTAACTGGTGACACCAGCTGGACAACCACTTCACGTAGGCCCCTATATAGTCACACTGTATGTATGTCTGTATAGAGACAATGTGTATATCCCTGCATGTCTGTATAGAGACCAGGTGGTCAGAACTGCTGGAGACACAATTACAACCACTTCACGTACGTCCCTATATAGTCATCCTGCCTGTGTGTACAGAGATCAGGTGGTCATAACTGATGAAACCTGCTGGACAACCACTTCACGTAAGTCCCTATATAGTCTCCATGTATGTCTGTATAGCGACCAGGTGGCTATAACTGGTGAAACCAGCTGGACAATCACTTCACGTAGGTCCCTATATAATCTCCCTGTCTGTATGTATAGAGACCAGGTAGCCAGAACTGGGGAAACCAGTTGAACAACCACTTCACGTAGGTCCCTATATAGTCTCCATGTCTGTCTGCATAGAGAGCAGGTGGCTATATCTGGTAAAACAGGCTGGACAACCGCTTCACGTAGGTCCCTATATAGTCTCCCTGTCTGTCTGCATATATACAGGTGGCTACTGAACTAGATGGACATCCGATGGACAACCGCTTCACGTATGTCCCTATATAGTCTATATGTCTGTCTGCATAGAGATAATGTGGCTGTAACTGATTAAACCAGCTGGAAAACTACTTAACGTAGGCCCCGATATAGCCACGCTTTCTGTCTGCATAGAGACCAGGTGGCTATAACTGGTGAAACCAGCTGGACAACCACTTCACGTAGGCCCCGATATAGCCACCCTGTATGTCTGCATTGAGACCAGGTGGCTATAACTGATGAAACCAGCTGGACAACCACTTCACGTAGGCACCTATATAGTCACAATATGTCAGTTTAGAGACCAGATTGCCTATAACTTGTGAAACCAGGTGGACTTCACGTAGTTCCCTATATAGTCACCATGTATGTCTGTATAGGGACCAGGTGGCTATAACCATGATAACTGGTGAAACCAGCTGGACCATCACTTCTCGTAGGTCCCTATACAGTATCACTGTCTGTCTGTATAGAGACCAGATGGCTATAACTGGTGAAACCAGCTGGACAACGGCTTCACGTAGGTCCCTATGTAGTCTCCATGTCTGTCTGCATAGTGACCAGGTGGCTATTATTGGTATAACTAGCTGAACAACGACTTCACGTAGGGCCCTATGTAGTCACCCTGTATGTCTGTATAGCGATCAGGTGGCTATAACTGGTGAAACTAGATGGACAACCACTTCATGCAGGCCCCGATATAGCCACCCTGTATGTCTGCATGGAGGTACCTATATAATCTCCATGTATTTCTGTATAGAGACCAGGTGGCTAAACCTGGTCAAACCAGCTGGACAACCACTTCACGTAGGTACCTATATAGTATCCCTGTATGTCTGCATAGAGACCAGGTGGCTATAACTGGTGAAACCAGCTGGACAACCACGTCACGTAGGTCCCTGTGTAGTCACTCTGTCTGTCTATTTGATATACAAACTACTTTGATCACCTTTCATCCACATATGAGACACATTGCCTTTAAATGCAGGGAGGAAAGTCCTCTAATTTCGTCGCTAAGTGAAACACTTTTCCTGAGATCTGCGAACAGTTCATATCCATACAGACCGTGCGGATGCACCGGCTGGTCCGGATCTGGTTCATCGAAGAGTTGACGGTAAGTAGAATGACGGATACGAAGAACCTCGGATCCTGTACTTTCTTTATTGCAATAAAGAATGAAAATGTTACTGAAAATTGAAGTTAATTTTTCGTATTTTGGTTTATTGTATCTCAAGATGCATGATTACGTGGTTAGAACAACAGCAACAATGGCTGAAAGTGAAGACAGCGCGCCCACTCCAAACTAAGTATTATTTGATAGTTTCCTTAACATGAAAAGGATTGTGATCAAATATGGCGCAGCAAACGCGTCTTCATGCGTTGTATTTGGTGGTCCCGGGACTTCGGCTCAATCTTCTGTCGTTTTTGCGAAGAATCGATTTCCGTGTCAGTAGACACGGAAATCAATTCTTCGCAAAGACGACAGAAGTTTGGGCTAACGTACCGAGACCACCAAATGCACCATGGTAATTCTGTAGAATGATGCGGGATGTTGCTACAAATGCATGTATGGCATAGTAAAGCATAAACTGAGCGTTAACTTTTCCAAACACAATAATTTCTAAGTCAGTGACCTTGACCTTTGGGGTTAGCGGGCACCATGGGCTTTCAGTAGAATGATGCGAGATGTTGTTACAAATGCATGTATGGAATATTAAAGCATATACTGAGCGTTAACTTTTCCAAACACGAATGTTTCTAAGTCAGCGACCTTGACCTTTGGGGTTTGCGGGCACCATGGGATTTCTGTAGAATGATGTGGGATGTTATTACAAATGCATGTTTGGAATATTAAAGCATAAACTGAGCGTTAACTTTTCCAAACACAGACATTTCTAAGTCAGTGACCTTGACCTTTGGGGTAAGCGGATACCATGGGCTTTCTGTAGAATGATGCGGGATGTTGTTACAAATGCATGTATGGAATATTAAAGCATAAACTGAGCGTTAACTTCTCCAAACACGAAAATTTCTAATTCAGCGACCTTGACCTTTGGGGTTTGCGGGCACCATGGGCTTTCTGTAGAATGATGCGGGATGTTGCTACAAATGCATGTATGGAATATTAAAGCATAAACTGAGCGTTAACTTTTCCAAACACGGAAATTTCTAATTCAGTGACCTTGACCTTTGGGGTTAGCGGGCACCATGGTCTTTTTGTAGAATGATGCGGGATGTTGTTACAAATGCATGTATGGCATATTAAAGCATAAACTGAGCGCTAACTTTTCCAAACACGGAAATTTCTAATTCAGTGACCTTGACCTTTGGGGTTAGCGGGCACCATGGTAAGTCTGTAGAATGATGCGGGATGTTGCTACAAATGCATGTATGGCATATTAAAGCATAAACTGAGCGTTAACTTTTCCAAACACAATAATTTCTAAGTCAGTGACCTTGACCTTTGGGGTTAGCGGGCACCACGGGCTTTCAGTAGAATGATGCGAGATGTTGTTACAAATGCATGTATGGAATATTAAAGCATATACTGTGCGTTAACTTTTCCAAACACGAATGTTTCTAAGTCAGCGACCTTGACCTTTGGGGTTTGCGGGCACCATGGGATTTCTGTAGAATGATGTGGGATGTTATTACAAATGCATGTTTGGAATATTAAAGCATAAACTGAGCGTTAACTTTTCCAAACACAGACATTTCTAAGTCAGTGACCTTGACCTTTGGGGTTTGCGGGCACCATGGGCTTTCTGTAGAATGATGTGGGATGTTGTTTACAAATGCATGTATGGATATTCAAAGCATAAACTGAGCGTTAATTTTTCCAAACACGGAAATTTCTAAGTCAGTGACCTTGACCTTTGGGGTAAGCGGGTACCATGGGCTTTCTGTAGAATGATGCGGGATGTTGTTACAAATGCATGTATGGAATATTAAAGCATAAACTGAGCGTTAACTTTTCCAAACACGAACATTTCTAAGTCAGCGACCTTGACCTTTGGGGTTAGCGGGCACCATGGGCTTTCAGTAGAATGATGCGGGATGTTGCTACAAATGCATGTATGGAATATTAAAGCATATACTGAGCGTTAACTTTTCCAAACACGAATGTTTCTAAGTCAGCGACCTTGACATTTGGGGTTTGCGGGCACCATGGGCTTTCTGTATAATGAGGCGGGATGTTGCTACAAATGCATGTATGGAATATTAAAGCATAAACTGAGTGTTAACTTTTCCAAACACGGAAATTTCTAAGTCAGTGACCTTGACATTTTGGGTTAGCGGGCAACATAGGTTTTCTGTAGTAAACAGGCTCCAGTTTTGTTTGAGCAAATCCAGTTGCTCAAAATAGCGACCCCATATGCATAAGGAGGGTTATGAAAAATTTAGACTGCACTTGACTATGAAAATTACTCAGCAATCACCAGTGCAACTCACATATTGAAGTCACTATGAAAATTTTCATAACATTCTTCGGAGAAAAACAATAGTCATTATGAAAATTTTCATAAACCGTACTATCACTATGAAAATTATCATAAGTCGTACAATCGATCTCACTATGAAAATTTTCATAAACCGTCATATTCCCTCTCACTATGAAAATCATAGACGTAATATTCCCTCTCATGAAAAATTTTCATAGACCGTCATATTTCCTCTCAATATGAAAATTTTCATAACATGTTCTGAGACAGTGTATTATGAAAATTTCATAACCGTACTGTCACTATGAAAATTATTTTCATAAGCCATACAATCATCTCACTGAAAATTTTCATAACCGTATATTCCTCTCACTATGAAAATTTTCATAGACCGTAATATTCCCTATCACTATGAACATTTTCATAGACCGTCACATTCCCTCTCACTATGAACATTTTCATAAGCCGTAATATTCCCTCTCACTATGAAAATTTTCATAAACCGTAACCGTCATATTCCTTCTCACTATGAACATTTTCATAAGGACAGTAATATGCCCTCTCACTATGAAAATTTTCATAGACCGTCATATTCCCTCTCACTATGAAAATTTTCATAAGCCGTAATATTCCCTCTCACTATGAAAATTTTCTTAAGCAGTACTATCCCTCTCACTATGAAGATTTTCATAAACCGTCATATTCCCTCTCGCTATGAAAACATTTTCATAAGCCGTAATATTCCCTCTCACTATGAACATTTTCATAGACCGTCATATTTCCTCTCACTATGAAAATTTTCATAAGGACAGTAATATGCCCTCTTACTATGAAAATTTTCATAGACCGTCATTATTCCCTCTCACTATGAAAATTTTCTATAAGGACAGTAATAGTTTCCATGGCATGTTTATTTTTTACAGTTTTCGGCAACACCATTGGGAACTTTCTAACCATGTTACCATTACTGCCATGTTTTATCACTTTTGGAGTATATGTGTGATGTACAGAAGACAAAACATGAAGATCATCGTATGACATTTAATATACGTACGTCATTGCATCAACTAAATAACTTATTTAAAATGTATCAAAGTAGTATGTGTATCTTTAGAACTTCTAAGATCCGAAGAGAATGCAATTCATTGATTCCTATATGTGTAAATATACACGAATATTCTACAATTACTTGGCATGTTAGTTTCTAACAGTGTCTCTTTTTACTGACACAAGTATACCGGACATCCATTACATTTCAGTTTGTAATAGTATTCAACAAAGCACTACTTTGTTATGATAAAATACAAAGCTCTACATATCCTGTTTATAGGCCAGTTGCATTCCACAAAACACATGACCACGAATTGAAAATGTGAATTCATTTATTTACTGACATGTAACGGCCTGTCAACAGCTAACGCCATATGACATACGTCATGTGAATTGTGTACGTAAGAACATTTTTCATGACATTTATTTACAGAAACTTTGATATTTTCTGTAAATGACGTCGAAAGATAACGAAATTTCCATAGACAATGTGGAAGGCTGTGCAAATTTCGTCAACTTTCGACAGGGAAAATACCGTAAATTTTGTAAATATTTTTCATAAGATATTGCACATGTTCTTAGATAGAAGATCAAATGGTTCGTTATATACTGTACGTGTATTAGGCCGGGTTTACTGGTTCGAATCCCATATTTCACCTGACAATTCAAAAATCAGTATCGGATATTTGCAGATGAAACAATATATATATTCAGCCCTGAAATTATAATAACCTGATTTGGTTACAGATACACACCAAAAAGGCTTAGCCCACCTCCCTAAAAGTAATAGGTTATTACTAATCCTATAATTTCTAATGTATTAAAAGATTAACCTTAATAACATGAAAAGTGGGGAATTGGTTTAACGTCCGCAAGGATAATGCCTATAGACGGGACCACAGTTTAAAGTCCCAGCAAGAGCTAAGCCTTTTAAGACGGGACGAAGTTTAAAGTCCTCTCCGCAAACCGAAACATGAAAGCAGGCCATTAAAATTACTGAGGACCAAAGGGATATCGATTCCGGTAAGGATGGAAACCCATCGTTATAGTTCCATTCGCTGTTCACACCAAAACGCTTAGCCCACCTCCCTAAAAGTAAATAGGATTATTACTAATCCTACTAATTTATATAGGTATTAAACCAGATTCAACTCTTAAGTAACATGAAAAAGTGAAAGTGAATTGGTTTAACGTCCCAGCAAGAGATAATGCCATATAGAGACGGGACCACAGTTTAAAGTCCCAGCAAGAGCTAATGCCATATAGAGACGGGACGACATTTTAAAGTCTCATCCGACAAACCTGTAACAGAAAGCAGGCATTAAAATGTACAATAGGACCAAACCAGGATATCGAGATTCCGGTAAGGATGGAACCCATCGTTATAGTTACCATTCGCATGTTCCCAACCAACCACCGCTTACAATGTTAAATATAAGGAGACACAGTATCTTTAATACTTTAACAGTTTCATATGTGATGGCTCCCAACATAAACGACTTTTACTGTATCAGAATGTTATTTTCTGTGCCAGGTATGGGGCGCCGTTTTTGACTTTAATAGCACTTTGTGAAATCACCCATGCGAATGGGTGATTATCACCTATTCGAAAGGATGATATCACGAATTCATAATGAATGGGCGATATCACCCTTTCGAATAGGTGATATTACTCATTCAAATCTGTGATATCGTGTATTCGAATCGATGATATCACTGATTCAAAACGAATAGGTGATATCACATTTCAATAGGTGATATCACCCACTCCTTTTTAATCGGTGATATCACTGATTCGAATACATGATATCACCCATTCGAATCAATGATATCACCATTTCGATACGAATGGGTTATGGTGCGCTGTTTTGGACTTTAATAGCACTTTGTAATATCACCCATTCGAATCGGTGATATCACCTATCCACAATTCAGAATTCATGGGTGATATCACACTTTCGAATAGGCGATATCGCTCATTCGAATGGGTGATATATTGTATTCGAATACGTGAGATCACACATTCCTTTTTAATCGGTGATATCCCCGATTCGAATACATGATATCACCGATTCGAAAGGATGATACCACCTATTTAAAAGGGTGATATCAACTATTCATTTCGAATTGGTGATATCACGCATTCGGATCTGAATAGGTGATAACAGATATTTGAATGGGTGATATCACAAAGTGCTATTAAAGTCCAAAACGACACCCCATAGCCAGGCAGATTGATTGCCAGGGATTCTATGCAGTTTACCATTACGATTTGTAACTTTATACATGTACGAGGGTTATCGCATATATATTGAAAAAGTGTCACATCACTACTGTATCGATACTTGCTAACATACATCTTGCTATAGACCTATCTGATTCGCACAATGTCAGCTGTAACTCATCAGCAGAAAAAAGTATTTGTGCCAGAACAATATCTGAAATATTTCCCATATGCCTGACTATTGTTTGTCAAATACTATTCTATTGTCTGTGTCATGAAACCTGCCCAACTATTAAGACTATATATGCAAAAACAACATTTTGGTTGATAATATTAAATTGTACCCAAAACCTTAAGAATGAGCCGTTTTTCTATTTCGTAAAATTCAGTCAAATGTTAATTGACTCCGAAACCTGGCTATATAGATTGGAAAATGATGGTAGAAAACAAGAGATATGTTTTTGAACATTACTAGATTAGTTAAAAAATTAGAAAATAAGTTCCTTACAACACCGTGAATGTCATATAAATCTACAATAATACAGTGCACATGCTGACTTCAAAATCACGTGATTTGTTAATGTACCTGTCACATATAGGTTTCGCCATATTGACTTTACTGTAAAGTACAACAAACAATAAATACATTGTGCCACACTAGTAGAGGAAATATTCTTCTTTCATCTGGTGTAATTGTTGGTGTTACACACATATCATTAAACGCACGCATGATTGAAATGGTTCAATTTGTTCCCTGTTAGTGACTGGTTGTTTATCACGAGAATATATTTGACCGTCGGCTGTTCGTGTCGTTATTTTAAAGTTTCAACGTCACTTTGCTATTTCAACGCTCATATCCCAATCATAGATCTCGTCATTGGCCACTCTTTGGCGAATGCCATCCTCGTCGAATGTCACCAAGTATCCTGCAAATAGTAATAGTATACACTATATGTATGAACACGTACGGATCTGAGACAGATGAGACTGGGTAGACCAACCTGTAGTCAGCAATACATGTACCACATAAAGCAGACAAGCATACAGTGGTAATCACAATGTTTTCGTTTGTTCAAATAACGACCGTCTAGGGGTTTCGCCTGCACGTGGTTATCTATTATAAATAAAAATCCGTGTGTCTGGCATATTATGTTAGTCAGAATAGATGGCTATATTGCCAGTCGACATGTGTTATTATTTAACAATATGATGGTTTGTAGCCACGAATACATTGGACGATTATGGAAGCACAAATTCTTATTATAATATCATGCTTGCTCACAACTGATATATGCAATTAAGGTTAATAGAAAGGTGACTATACATGCAATACAATAAAACAGAATTAAATCAATGAGCCTGCATATATATATGCAATATTACGCCGTTGACCAGTATATAGTAACATGGGAACAATGTGACATATACATCATTCTCTGCAAGTAATTGCTGCAAAACGCAACAACACACTTACGTGTTTGTATTTCCTTCTGTTATTGGCAATAAGTGATCGTTGCCGGAGTGATAGGGTTTACGGACATGTGCCGATTCTGATTAGACTGTGTATTCCAAACAGATTGACCAGTCTATGGATCAGTTAGCCATACTATAAGTCAATGAAACCCATGCTTTTAACAAAGTATATAAAATAATATTAGCCAGTTGACCTATATCGGATACAGACTACACGAAACGACCATTCGCATAAGTCATAGTCATCCAGTCACAGTCACATATCGATATGTTTCCACGCTGCTTTACTAACCGTTTCCTTGTACTTGATTGATGATAGCTGGATATGCCTTTCCGTCTTTCTTGTATGGTGCAAACACTCTATTGCCAATTCTGAATCTGTTCTGGAATCGAAACAACCATGTAATAACAAATTGAATAGCATGTATTGTTACATAATGGTACAGACCTGGGGGCCGTTTCACATAGCTTCTTACGACTAAAATGTTCGTAAGTGCAAAATTAGTATAGTCTGTAAATGTCACATTAACAATTTTTTCTTGTAAACAATTATTGAATTTACATTTATGGAGAATAGGCTGCATATGCTCAGTAAATGTAAATCCATGAACTTAAGTTTCCAGACGATCCTAAAGTTTCACTTACGAACATTTTAATAATACGAAGATTAGTGAACGTGCCCCAGGACTGGATTTATTTACACCGTTTTTACACATAAATAATGTAATTGTTTCAAACAAGGAATTACACGCTTGTGTTCTTTAGCACCCATGCGTGGCATTTTCCGTCTCGTAGACAAATCTAGGAACCGCACATCTGGAACCTGGATAGCGTCGTCGTGTTTTTGTTTAATGAGACTTACTTGGTAACAGAGGAGAAAACGTGTGACAACCAGATTGGAAGAAATAACTAGTTGTATTATGATTTTGTTTTCAAATTATGGCAGCCAGCTTATTATTTACAAATACAC